>JAUIMM010000202.1:5005000-5375000 GCA_031769625.1 Taudactylus pleione | reverse complement strand
CAATTTATCAATTTCCAAGAACACAATATAAAATAAAAACTGAACAGCAATATATGTAAATGTAATTGACTGGTCTGGTCGTCAATCATGAGAACTGACCTGAGAAGACACCGCTGCACCATTAAAGTTTGTAAAGCATCTGAAGGAAATGATTTAGATCCAGTAAAAATCGTACAGTCTACAGAATACAGGAGACTCATTTGTAGTGATACAGACATAGCATTTATGTGGCACCAACAGGTATATTTGTGAATGAATACGGGTATGTGCAAATAGTGAATGACGTTGACAATCACCAGCAACTCACTTGAGATTAGACATTTGTGAATGTACTGCTGTCACTGATTTGTGCTTTCTTTGTTTCCAGAGCATAAATTATGCTTTAGTTGGGGGTGTTTTTCTTTTTTTTCTTGATAGGTGAGACAAAGTTTTTTTTCTAAAGGTGGGTACACACTGAACAGATATACAGTCAGGTGCATAAATATTGGGACATTGACAGAATTTTCATATTTTGGCCTCTGTTCACCACCACAATGGCTTTGAAATGAAACAAACAAGATGTGCTTTAACTGCAGACTTTCAGATTTAATTTGAGGGTAATTACATCCAAATCAGGTGAACGGTGTAGGAATTACAACGGTTTCTATATGTGCCTCCCACTTTTTAAGGTGCCAAAAGTAATGGGACAAACTAAACAATCCTAAATCTAACTTTCACTTTTTAATACTTTGTTGCAAATCCTTTGCAGGCAATTACAGCCTGAAGTCTGGAACGCATAGACATCACCAGGCGCTGGGTTTCATCCCTGGTGATGCTCTGCCAGGCCTCTACTGCAAATGTCTTCAGTTCCTGCTTGTTCTTGGGGCATTTTCCCTTCAGTTTTGTCTTCATCAAGTGAAATGCATGCTCAATCGGATTCAGGTCAGGGGATTGACTTGGCCATTGCATAACATTCCACTTTTTAGCCTTAAAAAACTCTTTGGTTTCTTTTGCAGTATGCTTCGGGTCATTGTCCATCTGCACTGTGAAGCGCCGTCCAATGAGTTCTGAAGCATTTCACTGAATATGAGCATATAATATTGTCCGAAACAATTCAGAATTCATTCTGCTGCTTTTGTCAGCAGTCACATCATCAATAAATACAAGGAACCAGTTCCATTGGCAGCCATACATGCCCACGCCATGACACTACCACCACCATGCTTCACTGATGAGGTGGTATGTTTTGGATCATGAGCAGTTCCTTTCCTTCTCCATACTCTTCTCTTCCCATCACTCTGGTACAAGTTGATCTTTGTCTCATCTGTCCATAGGATGTTGTTCCAGAACTGTAATGGCTTTTTTAGATGTTGTTTGGCAAACTATAATCTGGTCTTCCTGTTTTTGAGGCTCACCAATGGTTTACATCTTGTGGTGAACCCTCTATATTCACTCTTGTGAAGTCCTCTCTTGATTGTTGACTTTGACACAAATACACCTACCTCCTGGAGAGTGTTCTTGATTTGGCCAACTGTTGTGAAGGGGTTTTTCTTCAACAGGGAAATAATTCTTCTGTCATCCACCACAGTTGTTTTCTGTGGTCTTCGGGGTCTTTTGGTGTTGCTGAGCTCTCCGATGCGTTCTTTCTTTTTAAGAATGTTCCAAACAGTTGATTTGGCCACACCTAATGTTTTTGCTATCTCTCTGATGGGTTTGTTTTGATTTTTCAGCCTAATGATGGCTTGCTTTACTGATAGTGACAGCTCTTTGGATCTCATATTGAGAGTCGACAGCAACTGATTCCAAATGCAAATGTCACACCTAGAATCAACTCCAGACCTTTTACCTGCTTAATTGATAATAAAATAATGAGGGAATAGCCCACAACTGTCCATGAAATAGCTTTTGAGTTGATAGTCCCATTACTTTTGGCCCCTTAAAAAGTGGGAGGCACATATAGAAACCGTTGTAATTCCTACACCGTTCACCCGATTTGGATGTAATTACCCTCAATTTAAATCTGAAAGTCTGCAGTTAAAGCACATCTTGTTTGTTTCATTTCAAAGTCATTGTGGTGGTGAATAGATGCCAAAACATGAAAATACTGTCAATGTCCCAATATTTGTGCACCTGACTTTATATGCAGATCTAGTGATCTGCAGATGATAGTCGCTCATACACACTGAGCGACCATCAGGTCTCTGCCCGCGGTTCCCGCTGGCCGGGGGGAGTGTCCCGCCCCCCTCACCGCATGTATAGGCGGACAGACTGCCAGATGGACAGATACGTCTGCAAATATATCTGCCATCGGCTGACCAGCAGAGCCGGCGCGATAGGCCTGTGAACAACGTCGTTCACAGACATATCGCTGGTACACACTGGCCGACAAGCACCTGATTTATTCGCTGATCAATTGATCGGCCAATATATCTGTCAGTGTGTTCCCAGCTTTAGATGTATAAGAGAAGTACTTAATGTTTTAGCAAATGTGTATTTTGCAAACAATACAAATGATCATAAACATAGATATAAGGGGAGGTAGTCATTAGGTTGACATTAATAATGTCAACATTCATGTTAACACCACAATGTTGACAATTATGTCAACATTGGTAAAATGTCGACAGGCAACAGGTTGACACTAAGAATGTAGACATGTGAAGTGTAGACACTCAGAATGTCGGGTTAGGCTGCAGGACAGGAAGGTTAAGGTTAGGCATTATAAGGAGGTTAGTGTTAGTCTACAGTGTTGGGGGGGTGGGATTTAGGGTTAGGTTCTACCACAACACTGCTTCTTCGGACTCTCCGTTTGAAGTGACAAGTCACATAACCACCGTAACCTGAAAGACACTGTTGGAGCCATTGGGAGCCCGTAAGTCACTACTGGGCCTCCAGCAACAATATGTCGATATTCTAACCTGTTGACATTTTATCAGTGTCGACAAAGTAAATGTTGACATTATGGCCATGATTCAATTGTTAATGATGAATTTAGCTCCTGGGCTAAGTGCTCAGAAGCAATTCAATTGATTACTGCGACCAGCCCGAGATTGCAATTATCGTGGATTTCTGCACGCACCCTATAGAGGTGTGATCAGAAACCAGCATTAAGTAGGGCTTCTGGCCTGCTCGGGAGTGCCGGGCACGCCGTCACTGCATTGAGAACTAAATTCCCATCTAAGGAACAACTGAATTGCCCCTATGGATGTTGACATCATGAAAGTCAACATATCATACCACACATCTTGTATGTCTGGCACACATGTTGCTGTCACCAAACTGCACATATCTTGCAATAGTTGCATATATACATGCAATTTTGCCATTTTTAGTGACTGCAACTGCACTTGGGCTAGAACTGCAGCCAACCCTCCATAAACCTCTTTGTGTTCTCTCGTGTTTGGTGAACATGATTTTTGGATCTGTGTGCACACTTAACTGTTTGAGCACTAGTCAGTCTCAACTAGGATTCCCAAAAAGAAGCCATAAGAGGTGTTGCACCTATCATTTTGCTTGCTGTATACTTAATTACTTTTTTTTTCACACAATAAGAAATGACACTTAGAAAACTAAGCAGAGGAGCACTCTGTTTTAAATAACAATACTGCAGGGGTAGGCATCTTCTGCCACTACAACTCCCAACATGCCCTGTGACAGATTTACTGGTTTAGTTCCACAGCGTTGTTTTTTATTTTTTTTATTTTAAGTATCTATTTTTCCCGGTCATATTAAAATAAGCTGCTATGAAAATAGTATAGGGAAAAGAATTAAGTCAGAAAATCACATTAATTAGGCTTAGTATTTACAAAGCAAAAGAATGATTAAAAAAGTTACAGCTACAAAGGCACCTTAGATGCCATCAATATTGCACTTCACACTGGAAGATGTCAGCTGTAAGCCGTCGGAAGCAGTTTTCATCCATTAATGTTCCCAAACACACTGCTCCATAGAGAAAGCTATGCTACTGTATCGGTGACCGCGACAGAAAGGGGGGTAAAAATGGCGTGTCAAGACACAACCACTAACTTGAATAGCCAGTCTTTAAAAATAGTGATCGCATACACAATATTGTATGTACAGCACAGAAGAGGCAGGTAACACGTAGTAATATAATACCACATTTCCTATTTGCTTTAGGCAGCACTTTTTGTTGAGCAAACTATGACTAAGCACAGGGAATAAAAGGCTTTAATTAAAGACTCATTCCATTTAAGAATACGGTAATTTTCCAGAGATGGGAGAGCTCCACTGCTTGTATAATGAACTCCAGTTGCTGTATTTTAGCCTCTGCCTTGTTTGACTATTGATTATGCTCCCTCCACACAAGCTAAATGGTCTAATGCAGAGATTAGCTCCCCTATTACAGTCCAGGTTTTAAGGATAACTATGCTTGACTCCAGATGGTTAAATCAATTGACTGAGGTACTGATTAAGTCACCTGTGCACAAGGATATATACAATTAAAACGTGGACTGTAATGGCAGAGTTTGGGAACCTCTGGTTTAATGCGACTTACAGTCGTTTTTCTCTGTTTTAAGAAAGGGGAATATAAGAAGTCAGTGAACTAACAGAGAACAGGTGTGCTGCAGAGTAACTGGAGTACCCCACGAAGTGTGCAAACAAGTAAAATAATCCATAAAAAATAAACATTGTAACTGTACAAAATGACATTTTTGTAAACAAAATTAGAACATATTCAATAAATTTCATGTTGATCTAGGTTGCGCAGCTAGAACTAGATAAACATAGATGCTGGGTACACACTTGCCTATATTTTGTTCGAAAAATAATAGATCACAAGTGCATCGCCAGGTGTGTACACCTGATGTGACTGATCGACGTCGTTTACAGACATCAGGTCAGCCCTGCAACACAGCTGATCCGCATATATATCAGAAAGATATATCTGTGCATTTGCATGTGTTTACGGGCAACCCGCCGCTCGCCCGTACACTTGTTGCAGGGACTGCCGACACTGACATCTCAACTGGGCGGGCAAATTTATGTGATGTCAGGTCAGACATAACGAGCAGCCGATTGGCAAGTTTGTATAGCTTACCAATCGGCTGCTCGGACGATCCGTCATCGCAGTGTGTACCCAGCATAATACCAAAGTTTAAAATTAAAAATTTACAGCATAAAGTGTAAGCCAACTCCTTTGCTGAAGGCTCCCGATACTGTTCCCATAAACCTACCTGTACAGAATGCGCAATAATAATAACGGGACTTGCGAACGAAGCAGACATTCTGTATGGCCCAAACTTCTACTCCTCGGGCCATGTGGTCCCTCGGCACTTCCTTCCAAGGGTTGCCACTAAACTAATTAGATTTCATGCAACCTGCAATAAGGGAAGTAGCAGAGAATCCATGATCTGCGATTGCTTTTCCTGCAAGTGAAGCAGGTTTTGCTAAATCAAAAAGTCCCAGATCTGAAGGATGTTATAGGATTGTAATAGGCAGCATGCAGAACATGGAAGAAATGGATACGATGAGCCAGCTGAGACTATAAACACACTGATTATGTTTGATTATGAAATATCACTGGGAATTATCTGTATAAAGTGATTTTTGCTGTCCCTCTCCGGTGGATGACAAACTCCAGGATACTTCTTTCAGCTTTGTTTTGTAGGAGGTGATTTATCCAACAATCAAGCTGAACTTTCTTGTAGAGTCCTCCATTACCAAGCCATTAGTAAATGTCTGCTGCATGCCACCACCACATGGCTGTCTTCTCTTCCTATTACTGGATCCTCCCACCCTTGTATGTATCCAATTGCTGAGGTTTGGAAGCTTCTGAGTGAATCAACTGGTGCTTTGTTCATACTGCTACCAGTCTACTAACTTCTAAACTCCCATTCTTACTTGCTGGGTCCTCCTCATTGAAGCAGCATAGTAACTCCTATGTCTCTAGTTTTACTTTGACCTCTTTCTTCTCTTGTGCCAGGTTTAATTTCCACACCGTGAGGCTTTTGCAGGGTGGGATTTACGCCTCTCTGTGCTGTGCAATATGTGCTAATTTGCAATGTGCATGTCCACCTATGCAAATGCACAAACGATTTGATCACATCTGAAACTTACACCTCCTTACAACAGAACAGGGGTGGAAAAGATGCAGAACACTGTCAGATGCAGACATGCAGGAACACTTAAAACATAGAATTTGACAGCAGATAAGAACCACTTGGCCCATCTAGTCTGCCCCATTTTTAAACATATTATTACCTCAACCCTTATTGATACTTACTTCTTCTGAAGGATATACTTATGTCTATCCCATGCACGTTTAAATTGCTCTACTGTCTTAGCCTCTACCACCTCAGATGGGAGGCTATTCCACTTGTCCACTACCCTTTCTGTGAAGTAATTTTTCATCAAATTTCCTCTGTACCTACCACCCTCCAGTTTTAGAACATGTCCTCTTGTTCTAATACTTCTCTTGTTTGAAGAATGTCGCCTTCCTTCACCTTGTTAAAACCCTTTACATATTTGAACATTTCTATCATGTCCCCCCTATCCCTTCTCTGCTCCAAACTATACATATTAAGATCTTTTAGTCTTTCCTGGTACGTTTTGTGGTGTAGACCTTGCACCATTTCAGTTGCCCTTCTTTGTACAGTCTCTAATGTATTAATATCCTTCTGGAGATATGACCTCCAGAACTGAACACAGTATTCGAGATTAGGACGTACCAATGACCTATACAGTGGTATTATCACTTCTTTCTTTCTGCTACCGATTCCTCTCCCTACGCAACCAAGCATCTGACTTGCCTTCCTCATTGCTTTGTTACACTGTTTGCTTGCCTTTAAGTCACCTGAAATAGTGACTCCTAGATCCCTTTCCTCTTCAGTAGTTTCCAGTATAGTGCCATTAATACTCTATTTAGCCTTTGGATTTTTGAGACCCAAGTGCATGATCTTGCATTTTTTGGCATTAAACTGTAGTTGCCACGTTCTTGACCAAAATATACTTGTAGATGTAGATACACTTTACAGGATGCATGTCTTTAGCATGTGCCTTGGGGCTGGTGCACAGATCCATGCTGATGATGACGGTCACCAGATTGTAAGCTCTCACCAGCCGGGTCCCGCCCCACTGCTTAATTGGGTAAGATTGTTACTCAGGGCTATATTTCTGGGATAGTTGCCAGGGTGTCTTCCTTAAATGCAGTATAGCGAGCAGATGTCCATATTCACGGACCAGGGTGCACTCACACGGACTTCATGAAGTCCGTGTGAGGGCCGCCTGGTCCGTGATTATGGACATCTGCTCGATAGAGATATATAGATATATATATATACACACACAATATATATATGTATACACATAAATACACACACACACATACACACAGTACCAGTCAAAAGTTTGGACACACCTTCTCATTCAATGGTTTTGGTTTATTTTAATTATATTCAACGTAGTAGATTAATACTGAAGACATCAAAACTATGAAATAACACATATGGAATTATGTTGTAAACATTAAAAAAAAAGTATTAAACAAATCAAAATATGTTTTATATTTTAGATTCCTCAAAGTAGCCCCCTTTTGCTTGGATGGCAGCTTTGCACACTCCTGGTATTCTCTCAATCAGCTTCATGAGGTTGTTGGGTCTCCTCTAAATTTGGTATAGGTGTGGGTGTCCCCTAGGATTCTTAACACCTCCTTTACGTAATCTCCCTTATCAAGTAGCACAATCTCCCCCCCCCCCCCCCCCCCTTGTCAGCTGGCTTGATGACCAAATTTGTGTCATTCTTCAAGTCAGTAAGTGCTGTGCGTTCTGCTCTGGTCAAATCAGTCTTATGGAGCATACACATGGTCAGATTTGTTAGATCTGTCAGATGAACGATTTGAACGATTTTAGCAAAGATATGAACGATTTTGGACTGCATGAAAATGAATGGAATCGTCCAAGTCTGACTGCAAACACATCAGATGTCGTTATCTGACCATCGGGAACGCGCATCGTTCAAATCGTTCATCTGACAGATATGTCCGATTTTCCTTCAGATATGAACGATTGAACGATTTTTTAAATCGTTATCGTTCAGATCTGAAGAAAAATCTGACCGTGTGTATGCACCATAAGTGTACATTTGTTGTATTTTAATTTTATCAGTGTCGTTCATCACAGCTTTTTCAAAAGTGTGCACATAGTGTCCTTTAAAAAGGTAGGATTAAATTGGGACTGGGGTTTAAATGTTGTGTGTTTGTAGTAAACCGTAATGGAGATATGTGTGGTCCCTATTTGTTTGTCCATAAAGTACTTTTTTAAGCTAAGTTTTCTTGTGAAGTTCTTGAGGACTAGGTACGTTGAAAATTTGTTTACCGTATATACTCAAGTATAAGCCGAGTTTTTCAGCACAAAAAATGTGCTGAAAAAGTACCCCCTCGGCTTATACTCGAGTCCAGTGTAGCGCTGACCGGACGGAGTTCGGTCAGCGCTACACACTGCCAAACACACAGCCACCGGAGCCGGCAGCTGCGTGTTTGGTGTAATCAGCAGCCGCTGAGAGTCTGTCAGACTCTCAGCGGCTGCTGCTGCTCCCACTGCGGGAGCCATCTTCTGGCTCCCGCAGTGGGTGATGGGAGACACGTCGTCATGACGACGTCTCTCCCATGCAAAGCGGCCGGAGGAGCGGACAGCGGCGGGACCAGGAGCGGGAGTTTAAGGTAAGTGTTTATTTTTTTTTAATTCTTTTCACCTCTCTCTCTACTAGGGGGGGGGGGGGGGACTACAGGGTGCACTACCAGGGGGCGATGACTACAGGGGGTACTACCAGGGGGCATTATCAGGGGGCACTACCAGGGGGCGATTACTACAGGGGGCACTACCAAGGGGCATTATCAGGGGGCGATTACTACAGGGGGCACTAAAAGGGGGGATTACCACTGGGGGAACTACAAGGGGGGGATTACTACAGGGGGCACTACCAGGGGGGGATTACTACAGGGGGCACTAAAAGGGGGAACTACCAGGGGAGGATTACTACAGGGGGCACTACCAGTGGGGAATTACTACAGGGGGCACTAAAAGGGGGGATTACTACTGGGGGTACTACCAGGGGAGATTACTACTGGAGGCACTGAAAGGGGGGATTACCACTGGGGGCACTACCAGGAGGGATTACTGCTGGGGGCACAACCAGGGGGAATTACTACTGGGGGCACTACCAGCTGCTGCCATTTCCCACACTAGGCTTATACTCGAGTCAGTAAGTTTTCCCAGTTTTTTGGGGTAAAAGTAGGTACCTCGGCTTATATTCGGGTCGACTTATACTCGAGTATATACGGTAATTTGTTATCAGGGGCAAATTTGAGGCCTTTACTTAGTACCGAGGTTTGAGATTGTGTCAGTGTCTTGGTACTTAAATTAAATATTCCTATTGCTTCATTGTTGTCAATATGGTTTCCTGCTCCTTTTTGTTTTTCTTGTTGTTTGTTTTGTCCTCCTCTACCGAGATTAATTTCCTCTTTTGTGATAATTGTGTTCTGCTCTTTAGTATTGGTATTTGGGTCCCCAATTCTAAAAAAGTGTCTCCCCATTTCTTAGCAGATGTTAAATCTTCTTGTATCACACTAATGACTCTGAAGTGTCCATGTTCAATTGAGGGGCGACTGTCTGAATGGTCTCTTCCACATGTGTTTCCTTAGTGCCTAGGGAATCCCTCCAGCCTCTTTCAAAAGATTGTCTCACAATGTTTGTATAATGATCTGTGTTGGGGCTCAGATCATTGATGGAATAAATTGAGAATTCGTCTATATCTTCTTCGCTGTGGGTACTTAAGTTTAATAAGTCTATTACTTGGTTATTCACTGTTGGTTTTGTGTGCAAACGGGTCATAAATTGTTGATATGTTAAATTTAATGTCTTATATAACCGTGTCCCAGGAACTTTTCTCGTGCTGTAATTCAGGTGTTGATTTGGGGTGGTTGTTAATTTCGTGAGGAGTGGCTTCTTGTTTGTTTGGTCAATAACTGATTTGGGTTTTTTTTTTGTGATATTTGTCTTCTTAAGTTTGTTTTTGTGTGGCCCTTTAACTCCAAACTTGTCCCTTAAAATTTTGGATTTTTTTTTTATATTTTCTTCCACTGTCTAGTTTTTCTTTGATCAGTTGTTCTAATGTTTTGTATTCCTTGTCTGTTTTGTATGGTTCTAGAATTTTGTCGAGCTTGCGATTCTCATTTCCTATATCTTCTAACTCAGACTCCCTCTCTGTAGCAATGAGTTTCATCAACCGTGATGAGCAATGGTGTAGTATACTGTCCCATTGTTTAATGAAATTGGTTTTATCCCTATTGTGTGTGGATTTCTTTTTTATCTTTAGTCCTTTAGGTATGATGTTTTGTGTGATGAACCATTGTATAATTTGTTTATACCACCATAATTTATTTTCTTTTTCTAACAATTTTTCTAATTTAATAAATGTCTGACAAAATGTGTCAATGGCAGGATCTGGTGGGTCCCGGTTATTCAAATCAGTTAGTATTATATTCGCCCTATTTGTGATGCTCTCAAATCTAATATGCCCATATGTATTATGTGTTACTTCTTACTACTAAGGAAGGTTGGGAGCTTCCCAGTGTGTAGCAGCTAGAGGTACTACAAAAAACCCTTTAGCGCAGACCTTTATATAAATCTCTTCAATGTAGTAGTTAATTGCTTTTAATGGTGAGATCCCACATTGCTCCATATGATTAATGTTTTTCCTGATTGTTACTTATTTTTTATTGACTTTAATGCCAATTTCAATATTGGCAGACAAAATCCTGCTCACCATAGGCAGACCCTCTCGCATCTCAATGCTATCCTTCTAGACAAATTTAGGGATTTCTCTGGTTACTCCAACAATCTAGCAAACGCCTCACAATCCACACTCTGACCATAAGTATATCCAATGCAGAGGGGCAGCACTCATATAAATTGTCCTGGCTTGGGCGGAGCGAGTGTCTATCAAAATTACCCTGCTTCCGCACCTGCTGAATTATTTCAGGTGCTTTTTCCACTGAAGGCAGCAAAGGATTTTTTGATATGAGCTTCTGTCTGTTGAGTGGCAGAAGATGAGGCGTATAGCGAATATTTTGCTCCAAAACAGAGTAGGGGTTTTTGGTTACCGTCTGTTTCTAGGTATTTTCTGACTACTCCACAATATAAGCAATTTTATGCTATGGGTGCATATGAAATAAAGAAAGCCTTTATAACTCCTGTCTCGCTGGAGCACATTTCTTTGGATTCCACATCCAGAAATTCTCCCTACTGTTATTTACTATTTTTTTAAATTAACATTTATATATAGAGCACCGGCATATTTCATTGTACTTTACAACAGTTATAAATAAGACTGAATTATAACAGACAGATGGATAGGAATTACTTTTATTTATTTCAGGTGGTGTTGTTCATCGTATTCAATAATGTAGCCTATATTCTACAACATACAATGCTTTGCAAAAGGATTCACCCCCCTTGGCTTTTTACCTTTGTTGTTACATTACAACCTGTAATGTATTTTTTTTTTATCTGAATTTTATGTGATGGATCTGCACAAAATAGTCTAATTTGGTGAAGTGACATGAGAAAAATATATATAAAAAAGAATCTTTATAAATACAATGCTGAAAATTGGCATGTGCATATGTAATCACCCCCTTTGCTATGAAGCCTCTCAAAAGTTCTGGTGCAACCAATTACCTTCAGAAGTCACATAATTAGTGAAATTAAGTCCACCTTGTGAAATATAAGTGTCACATGATCTGTCAGTATAAACACACCTTTTCTGAAAGGCCCCAGAGGCTGCAACACCACTAAACAAGAGGCATCACACCATGAAGACCAAAGAGCTCTCCAAACAAGTCAGGGACAAAGTTGTTGAGAAGTACAATTCGGGGTTGGGTTATAAAAAAATATATCCAAATCTTTGATGATCCCCCGGAGCGCCATCAAATCCATCATCATCATCAAATGGAAAGAACATGGTACCACAACAACCCTGCCAAGAGAGGGCCGCCTACCAAATCTCACAGACCAGGCAAGGAGGGCATTAATCAGAGAGGCAGCACAGACACCAAAGGTAACCCTGAAGGAGCTGCAGAGTTCCACAGCAGAGACTGGTGTATCTGTGCATGTGACCACAATAAGCCGTACACGCCATAGAGCTGGGCTTTATGGAAGAGTGACCAGAAAAAATCCATTACTTAGTGATAAAAATAAGACAACGTAATTTGAGTTTGCCAAAAGGCATGTGGGGGCGACTCCCCAAATGTATGGAGGAAGATGCTCTGGTCAGATGAGACTAAAATGGAACTTTTTGGCCACCAAGGAAAACGCTATGTCAAACCCAACACATCACCCCAAGAACACCATCCCCACAGTGAAACATGGTGGTGGCAGCATCATGCTGTGGGGATGTTTTTGAGCAGCAGGGACTGGGAAACTGATTTGAGTCGAGGGAAAGAAGGATGGTGCTAAATACATGTATATTCTTGAGTAAAACCTGTTTCAGTCTGCCTGTGATTTGAGACTGGGATGGAGGTCCACCTTCCAGCAGGACAATGACCTGAAGCATACTGCTAAAGCAACACTCGAGTGGTTTAAGGGGAAACATTTAAATATGTTGGAATGGCCTAGTCAAAGCCCAGATCTCAATCCAATTGAGAATCTGTGTTCAGACTTGAAGATTGCTATTCACAAGCGGAAAGCATCCAACATGAAGGAGCTGGAGCAGTTTTGCCTTGAGGAATGGGCAAAAATCCCAGGGGCAAGATGTGGCAAGCTCATAGAGACTTATCTAAAGCTACTTGCAGCTGTAATTGCTGCAAAAGGTGGCTCGACAAAGTACTGAGTTTAGGGGTGTGAATATTATGCACGCTGAAGTTTTCTGTTATGTTGTCCTAAATGTTGTTTGATTCACAATAAAAAAAAAATAAAATAAACTTCACAGTTGTAGACATGTTCTATGAATGAAATGGTGCACACATTCAAACAGTCTATTTTAATTCCAGGTTGTGAGGCAACAAACATGAAAAATGCAAAGGGATGTGAATACTTTTGCAAGGCACTGTACACATTACTTAAGGTAACAATTTTAACCCCTTCCTGTTGTAGTCCGCTGTGGGTCTTTGGAAGGTGGATAAAGAAAAAATGAAATCCTTCTCATAGATACAGGACACACTCTCTTTACCTGCATTGCTGCCATCTCAGTGCCTATAAATCCACCACTAACTCTAGAAACAAATTACCACCAAAGGAGATGTGTCTACTACCAACATCTACCAAGGGAGCTCTCTTTCTTCTCCACAAGCCCCTCCAAGCAGTAGTACAATAACCAGACCAGATCATATACTCCAAAATGTTAACCAATTTGGTGGATTTTAATGGTTTTTGGAATTGTAAAATGGGTAGCTTTTTTCCATCTTGTGGTCATGCCCAGTAACGGTAACAAGCCCAGCATTAACAGAAGTGGGTCAGGTCACAGTATCTCTGGAAAACACTAGATAAAGTTGCCACCAATTTTCCAAAATACTGCTTTCCCCACACCACTTATGGTCAAGAGACTTCTGTCTTGCCAAATCCTAAACCAAGAAAATATTAGCTGCTGCATAAGTAAAACAGAAAAAGCTACAACTCTCTAAAAGGTGCCTAGACACTAGACAACTCGCAAAAGATGCAATATTGTTAACGATTTCCCTTGAACTCCCCTTGCAACTTCCCTGCACTCCCAAACAAACAATATCTTGCATAAACTGTCCAATCTGACAAACGATGTTACCAATGACCTTAATCTCGTTAATGAGATTGGCAGATAATGCATGCTGTAGGCAAGATCTGAAGATACGATGTACGACACCCAGGTACGCACATCGGCATCGTGAGTGGACACTCACGATTTGGACATATTTTACACGATTTGTCGTTCCAATGCGTCAAAATTGGGCGAATCGTGTAAAATATCGTCTATTGTGTACACTCCTTAACTCTCAAACTTTAGGGGTCACATAAGCATGTGAAGGTTTATGCAACATGTCAAATTACTCAGAATATGAATTTGCAATCATTTGGTTTGACTGAATGACCTCTCGATATTCTCAGTAGCACCACTAGAGCTGTGCTAGCTCAGCCTGCCACACCACCAATACAATAGTGTTTGTTTGTGGTATGTTGAGTGAAAATGTGTTGGTTACTTGCGCTTATTTTATTTATACATAGTCTTTTGGTTGCTATTGACAATTTATAATGTATCTGAATATTTTTTTTTAACTTGGCTACATCCACATGTATTTCGGAATAAAACAAAATTGTTGATGAAAAAAGTCACAAAGTGACCACTCAGCCCTGACTGTACCTTATATAATGAAACAAACATTACTTTTAAAATGTAAGCTTTGGAAACTCTCTGCAGTTATTTAATAAGCAGAGTTTTTGTAGCGTTTGATCATATCTCTCCATTATAGACAGCTCTGTATTATAAATCATGTACATAGGCTTGACGGATGATATATTGTAAGGAAGTGGAATATAAATTTAGGCAATATAAATTGACAACTGGTTTGTAAGATGTAAATGAGCTGTTCAAATTACATTATCCATCTCTAAAGCTAATCCACAGGAACAGGCAAATTTATAAATTGAATAGGCACAGGTATTCTAACTATTAGATATTCTGTCACTGTATCATGAAAAAGTATCTAAAAAGCAATCTTGTGCTATATCACTCAGTAATTAGACCAATACCGATATAACCTAAAATGGATAGTGGAGATATTTACACCAATATTTTATTGCTAAATTATATTTTCAAACTAATAAAGGCAGACCCTGAATCCTACAATTTTATATGGTAACTGCATTGTTACTTTGCTGTAAAAATCTTTTTGACAACATGCTAAGAAACACCTGGCTCCAGCAACTGCCTGCATTTAGAGTGCATGTTTGTATTCATCATTAGGCTAGTGGCAACTTTTGCACTTGTGTATTTTAGCCTAAAGAACTCAACATTTATACTATGCATTTCCCCGAGTAGAGCAGGCAGGGTAAAGCACAAGGGCCGGTATATTCTGCCAACTCTGCAGGCAATGGCAAAGCATATGGGTTTCCATGTGAAAGGAACACCGTGCTTACACAGTCTGCCACAGGCAGTATAACAGAATGTACAAGCACTAACTTCCCTATGCGATATACCCTGAGGCAGAAAGTGACTGTGTTCCATTACCTAAAGTGTTACATAAGTATATGGCGTATTCTATCAACTGACTTGCATGGGTCCAGACCACACCCATGGGGGAGCAAGACCAACCTAACTATGTGGCGCAGTCGAAACTGGCCCGGTCCAGTTTACAAATATTCATGAGCAGACCACAAATTAACCCTTTCATAACAAAGGGAATGCTCTAAACATTCTACCATTACTGTATCAGATAAACCAATGTTATAATAATTATTTATGTATTCAATTTGGTATCTAATAGCATCTTGGAATAATAGCCTTGCCTTTGGTAGCATATAGGAATAAATATCTGCATTTTAATTCTATTATACAACCTCCCCCAAATAAGCAGAACAATGTACTTTTGAAAATTCCATACTCCATATTTATATCTACACACCTACTGAATTAATATTTTCAGGGTATTTACAGTGTTAGCAGAAACTTGGGACCATATTGAAACAAAAGCCAAACCTGGCAAGGTAGTAATGGGTATATTACAAACAGGCTGATATGAAGCACATTTGCTTGTAAAGTATACCTCAAAGTAGAAAATACAAAAACAGTAATAGAAACAGGATTCTATAAATGATTTAGTACATTTTGACCCAAAAGCATATAGAATTATATTTGTATGCATATTGGCTGTGTGTACTGTACCATAGTCATTCTACAGAGAACAATGATATATCTTCTTCTTTCACCTGACAGAGCATTAGAGTGGAGATGGATTGTCTCTGTAATGCTATCTTATATCTGGGGTAGGTGTATAGCTGAGACTATGGCTCATATAACTCATCTGCATTGCCCCGACTCCTGCATGCCATTCTGCTTTTACCCTCCTCTCTCAGTTTCTGTTCCTCATCTTACCCCTCTCCTAAAATCCTCAAGCGCTTCTTAGCTAAAATGCAGCTATCATTTCAATTCTTAAATAGTACAGTCCAGTTCAGTATCCCGATGCAGGGGGTCCCGAAGGTAAGTAGCGGGGATAGGTGTGAGGGTTATGTTTAGGGTGCGGGGAGGCGGAGGTTAGGTGTAGGCACTAGAGGGGGAGGTTAGGGTCAGGCTCCAGGGAGGGAGGGTTAGGGTAAGGAGAGGGGGAGGGTTAGGATACCTACCGGCAGGTACCGGTCTCCTAACCCTGTCGGGATGCCGGCGTCTGGAATTTCACCGCCGGCATCCCATACCCATCCCAAAGACAGAGGCGTATAGATCTCATGCTTTGTAGAACAGCAGCTTGCATTAAAGGACAGCAGTTCTACACTGAAATAAGTAGAAGCAGCATTCTATCATCCCTGCTAGAGTTAGGGGTAAAATGCACACATCGCAGCCTCTGATATTTCCATGTCTAAGACGATTGTCTGCTAAAGAATTCAATGATAGAGAAACAGATGCTTGTATAACATGAAATAGTATTACTAGCGTCTGTTACCATAAATTCTCCGCAGAAACATGATGGTATAAAGTATCCTGGCCCCGAGCTGAGTCTCAGTGGGAAAGTACACCATTGCTTATGATTCACTTCAGCTACTTCAAATTAACAATCTGCATTTTAATTACCTGGAAATGCTTTCAGAGCATTCCTGGCTGAATGGTGAAACTGCTGAATTGATGTTGTGTACAAGACATTGAGACGGTAATATTCTGACATATACACACTGCCCCCCGGAGGTAAAATTACAAAACTGCAGTTCCTTATTTAGTCTAAAACACAGATCAGTGGCTTCCAGCTCTTCAGCCGATGCATTTCAAAACAACCTCTCTAAAGCTAGGCACACACCTGAACGATGTGACACCCGATACAATTTCACTTCTGACCATACGATCGCAGAACACACGACTTTGAGCGTACACACTGCAATCTTCATAACAATAGCACAATATATTGTGTCAGAAGAATGTATCCAATAAATAGTTTCTTCTGTACACTAAGGGGGTAATTCCGTACCGGATGGAATTGCAAAGCTGCATGCAATTCTGTCCTTGCAAACATGCAAATGCATCAGGAGGTGTAGGACACCCCCTGCTGCATTTACAATCCCAGCAATGTGACCGAGATCGCAAGTTGGGATAATCATCGTGGCCATCGGCAAGCTGAGTAAGCCTCAGCTTACTCAGGCTGACTGGTTTGCGAGGCCAGGAAACTGCGTGTGTGGACGCAGCCCATGGCCTTGCCACTCGAGATGGAAAAGCCCCGTTTCTGGGAATGCCGACCGACCCCGCACCGCTCATAAAAAATGCCTCTGCCTGTAAATCAGGCAGAGGCACAGAAGGGGCTACGTGCGATCACGCAGGACCCATTCTGCACATTCGTTGAACGGGTCCTGTGCATGCACAGATTCCCGATAATCAGGAATCTGCGTTCAGCATTGCACATTGAATTATCAATTAAGTGCGGTCGTGCATACACACTACATGATGTGCACCACATTGTACATCACAACCCATCTGACGTGTAGCACATTAGATGGGACGATGCGATGAATGGCGTGTGTAAACAATAGATTGGGCATAAATACTATATATCGTATGTGTTTTTCCATCTTAAAAGCAAAAAAGAAATGAATAAATGGAAGAAAACTACATACAATTTGCTTATTTATAAAGTACTACACTCTCATAATTTTCAAAGGTGCCCAGCCTCAGAAAAGAAATGAATAAATGGAAGAAAACTACATACAATTTGCTTATTTAGAAAGTACTACACTCTCATAATTTTCAAAGGTGCCCAGTCTCAGAAAAGAATTCTCTTAAAACTGATCCCCACTAGGACAGCATAACGTAAGAGCTACGTCATGCTGGCACAGACTTTTGCATGTGAACATAGATTTCCTAAGTTCTACGCATTTTGGAGACAAGTGCTCTTCTGGATACCAGAACAAGGTGGCCACAGACTTTTGGCCAGAAACTAGTTCAGACTACATTATACTGTTAAGAGAATGTGTTGTTCAGAGATGAATATCCACATATATTCCTAATGTCATCATCCCTTGGTGTTCCGCTGCTGAAGGATCTAATAAGGGGCAGTCTGCCAAAATGCTGTACTGCAATAGTAGCTAACTGATGACATAGGTGTTGATGTGCATCAACTAATAAGAACTAATAAGAAGAAATACATTTAGAAAAGTAAAAACAAACAAAAAACACCCATAAACATCTAGCTATAGACATTTGAGGATGAAGGTGGTTATGCAGTAGTTATAAGTATAGTGATTATTGACCTGTTCTGTGTGCCCAATGATACAGGTGCTTGCTTGTTAGAATTGTAAAGAAATACTTAATAATAATACTGCGATTGCTTGGCTTCCAGCCTGGACTCCCGATCACAGGTTGGGGTTTTGATTGCCCTTTGGCCTGGGGTTGGGGTTTTGATCGCCCTATCAGGGATTCCCACTTACCGTCAGTGACCGTCTGTCACTGACTCCACCCACTGCGCCGTGGGCATAACGATGCTGCCACCATCAAACTCAACCATCGGCGTTTGGAACCGCTTCTTAGGTACACTCAGGCTCCTACCGCCGTTGCCTGGAACCACTCTGCTGCGTATACGTCGACTAACTGCGGACACACCTCCTGTTTGGTGTCGGCTGTTCCCACTGGATCCCTCGCAATGGACCAGGTCTGCACGGTAGCGGGCAGAGGGCTTGAGTTTCGGAGACACCTGACTCAACCCAGGACAGTAGGAGAACGGAATAGCGTTTGGCGCAATTCTGTTGGTCGCACGGTACAGATGCAGTCGAAGTAAAGGCAAAAGGTTTTTATTGCTCAACGTCTTAAAAAAGACCCTCCCGTCGGATTGAAGGGAAATAATCAGCAGACAAGAAATCTTATCAATCAGCAGTTCTTCTCCACAAAGTATTTTCAAAAATTTTCAATTTTTACCAGGCACGAAGCTTTCTTTTATGCCACTCCATTACACATTACCACAGAGGATAAGTCCGCCCTGGGTTCCTCTTAGCCAATCAGGCTATCTCACAAAACATAAATAAATACGTCTCACATTTCACAGAAATTAAATCAATTTCGATACCACCCAAAAACATTTGGTTTCCTAAGCACAAACTGAGTTAGCATATACTGTTTCTGAAAAGGTAAAAATAATGCAAATTTCTATTGCTTTCGTCTTCATTTCACATGTCTATGACTAAACCAGTTTTGGCTTTCGGAGTCTTAACACCTTCTAAGTTCTTACACAAAATAGAAGCTTCCTAAACACAAACAACTTGCTTTCCACAAACTTGCAGGGGTATTGCACACCGACACACACTGGAGACCTCTGTAGTACATTTCAATGAAAGTGCTGTAAACAAAGGTTTGTTCACTACATCAGGATAATTAACATATCACTAGGAGGTGAGAATGTCTCAAAACCATTTGACTTAAATGATACAGCCTTCTAAAACAAAATAACTCATACATTCCTTATCAGTGCATAGGCTAAACATATAAAAAGTTAATTTCCACACCTGTGCACAGCACATTGAATATGACATGTTCAAACACATTACGTATACATTCGCAGTACATGGCGCACTGCGCCTAAAGGTCATTTTAAAAATGGTGCCGCAGCATGAGGGTTAATCTCTTCAGTGCCGTGGTAGCCATTTTAATCACGTGTGGTCGGCCTCCGGCCACAAATACTTTAACTTTCGAAGGGATGTGGCCATAATACCGACCTTTGGGATTCTGGTGTTCAGAATCCAGACACCTGTCAGAATCCCGGTACCAGCATCCTGAAGGTAAGTAGTGGGGTTAGGGTTAGGATTAGGCACTAGGGGGGAGGTTAGTTTTAGGGAGGGTTCGGATACTGACTGACAGGTGGCGGTATCCCAACACTGTCGGGATGCTGGAGTCAGGATTCTGACTGCTAGGATACGGAGCACCGGCATCCCGTAACCAACCCCTTTCAAATGCTGCATTGCAAAATGTATTTGCCATTTTTGAAAGTAATCTGATCAGTAAGCAAATCCCAATAGAAAAACAAAAATGGACATTTGGGGGCCTGTTCGCTAAAACAAAGACATGTGGGATGTACTCACTGCATTGAAACCAAGAGCAATACTCTGCATTTTACACAGCTTTTTAATGGGAAATATGTAAAAGAAAGTCAATTGATATTATGCTGCTGCTTCAATACAGTGATATGGTTTCACATTAAGTACATTAAAGAGGCTGCACATTTGTGATGACCTATTTTTTTTTCAAGGAAGCCCCTTTTCTTGTAATGCATTCTATTCTTAAACCTGCTGAAAATGTGTTTTGCTGTAAAACATGAACTCCTTGCCCTGCATGCCTAGCTGCTGGATCAGCCTATTGAGCATTAGATCATTATCAGGAGCAATTAGCCCCTAGAAAGCTAAAATCCATGCTGTACATATTAACCCCTTCTGTGTCAGTTCCCACTTCTACCTTACCTTCTGAGGTGCTCGTGTTCTTTCAAAAATAGCTCTGTTCGCCTGTTGTTAACACCGGAGCCTGTTTTGTAAGATCTGTCATGGATAAAGACAACAGATATCTGTGAGACTGGCATACAGCTGTGTAACATTATTTATTGCAAGACAGATGGAGAAAATAGAGTTAAAGTTCTCAAAACGCTGTGGTAATCATTATTTTGGCCGGTGTATGTTCTGAGTATTTCATTCAGTTATGGGTAGTGATCTGCTATTGGACAGATATATGCACATCATTATCTCAGACTCAAAGTTGTCACTTTCTATCCTCAATTACAACAGCACTGAGTAAGCTCTAACTAACAACGATTACTATTCACCAGCACCTACCTTGGTACATAATGAAAAGCTTACTTATGGAGTGTTTTGTTTATTACTGAACAAAATTAACAACCGAACAATGTTTTAGTGACCACTTCAATTCCTGAAAGCTACAGATTTGTGCTGCCCTAATCTGGGACATGAAGTGTTATAAATCTCCTTTAAATCTCTGCCCACAGTATTAAGCCACAGACACGGGACAAGTGCTTTTTATGTGTTTATAAGTGAAAGCACAAAAAAACAGATAGTTGTGGACAAGGAGTATGATCCGGACACATCAACAGAAATTACTCCCAAAACTTAGGCACCAACTGTAGTTTTTATATGCTCTGCGTAGTACGCCTACTGGGAGATAAGTCAGTCCTAGTATTATCTGCAAGATGAACAAAACAGAACAGACAAAGTTGTACACCATTAAAAGCCGCCAGTATCAATCTGCCAACATCACATGAACCAAAATAAATTCTATATTCAACATCACCTCCACTCCACTCTCATCATTGGAAATGAGAGAGCTTTCTAAAGGACTGACATACAGTCAGGTCCATAAATATTGGGACATTGACAGAATTTTCAGATTTTGGCCTCTATTCACCACCACAATGGCTTTGAAATGAAACAAACAAGATGTGCTTTAACTGCAGACTTTCAGATTTAATTTGAGGGTAATTACATTCAAATCGGGTTAACGGTGTAGGAATTACAACAGTTTCAATATGTGCCTCCCACTTTTTAAGGGGCCAAAAGTAATGGGACTATCAACTCAAAAGCTATTTCATGGAAAGGTGTGGGCTATTCCCTCGTTATTTCATTGTCAATTAAGCAGGTAAAAGGTCTGGAGTTGATTCTAGGTGTGACATTTGCATTTGGAATCAGTTGCTGTCAACTCTCAATATGAGATCCAAAGAGCTGTCACTATCAGTGAAGCAAGCCATCATTAGGCTGAAAAATCAAAACAAACCCATCAGAGAGATAGCAAAAACATTAGGTGTGGCGAAATCAACTGTTTGGAACATTCTTAAAAAGAAAGAACGCATCGGAGAGCTCAGCAACACTAAAAGACCCGGAAGACCACGGAAAACAACTGTGGTGGATGACAAAAGAATTATTTCCCTGGTGAAGAAAAACCCCTTCACAACAGTTGGCCAAATCAAGAACACTCTCCAGGAGGTAGATGTATATGTGTCAAAGTCAACAATCAAGAGAAGACTTCACAAGAGTGAATATAGAGGGTTCACCACAAGATGCAAACCATTAGTGAGCCACAAAAACAGGAAGACCAGATTATAGTTTGCCAAACAACATCTAAAAAAGCCATTACAGTTCTGGAACAACATCCTATTGACAGATGAGACAAAGATCAACTTGTACCAGAGTGATGGGAAGAGAAGAGAAGGAAAGGAACTGCTCATGATCCAAAACATACCACCTCATCAGTGAAGCATGGTGGTGGTAGTGTCATGGCGTGGGCATGTATGGCTGCCAATGGAACTGGTTCCCTTGTATTTATTGATGATGTGACTGCTGACAAAAGCAGCAGAGTGAATTCTGAAGTGTTTCGGGCAATATTATATGATCATATTCAGTCAAATGCTTCAGAACTCATTGGACAGCGCTTCACAGTGCAGATGGACAATGACCCGAAGCATACTGCAAAAGCAACCAAAGAGTTTTGTAAGGCTAAAAAGTGGAATGTTATGCAATGGCCAAGTCAATCCCCTGACCTGAATCCGAATGAGAATGCATTTTACTTGATGAAGACAAAATTGAAGGGAAAATGCCCCAAGAACAAGCAGGAACTGAAGACATTTGCAGTAGAGGCCTGGCAGAGAACCACCAGGGATGAAACCCAGTGTCTGGTGATGTCTATGCGTTCCAGACTTCAGGCTGTAATTGTCTGCAAAGGATTTGCAACAAAGTATTAAAAAGTGAAAGTTAGATTTAGGATTGTTTAGTTTGTCCCATTACTTTTGGCCCCTTAAAAAGTGGGAGACATATAGAAACCGTTGTAATTCCTACACCGTTCACCTGATTTGGATGTAATTACCCTCAAATTAAATCTGAAAGTCTGCAGTTAAAGCACATCTTGTTTGTTTCATTTCAAAGCCATTGTGGTGGTGAATAGAGGACAAAAGATGAAAATTCTGTCAACGTCCCAATATTTATGGACGTGTGTGTGTGTGTGTGTGTGTGTGTGTGTGTGTGTGTGTGTGTGTGTGTGTGTGTGTGTGTGTGTGACATCGGATCGATTACATTTGATATTTTCGTCAACTCGTGACGTGAGTGCGTGCGTATATTATATATATATATATATATATATATACATACATATACACACCACCAAAAGTCCTGCACTCTTAGACATGACATCTTCAGGGTGCTTCCAATGACAACTGTGTCCCAAAATAGAGCTGGATTTCCAAAACGAAGGATGCATTCACTGTTTTTTTAAAACAACTTTTAAAGTTTATTCATTTTTCGACATCTCGATGAAGCGAATAAAATTCTGTGTTCATGGTCGACGTTTCGGTACAATCATGTAACCTTTCTCAACACCTCAATTCAGCAAAGTCATATATGATAGACACTGGACACCGGATATAACAATATTTGTGAAACATGAAAAAAACATACAATAACCTGTCTATCAGGCTCCTATATGTCAAATGTGACTAAATTATTATCAATCACTAATGGCCTTAGCCATACCATTAACCACCAATGTGTGAGCAAAATATAAATGAGTGCACCCACAGCATGCAGCATGGCACCATATGTTATAGCATGTGAAAAAACTGCATACCTGTGCTCCACTGTAACCATGGCATAGACAATCGGGGATAATCTAAATATTAAATACATATATATATATAATTTATTATTAAGGCTCACAACTATCAACGGAGGTAAGACTCCTGCTATAGCATTACTGTCCAAACTGCCGCTAATGGTAACCCAATCACAGCAGTGATAACAAAATGCATACATAAATACCTCCACATGAGCTCGCAGAGTATGGCCAGACTAAAGAAATTCATAGGAGGACATCAAAACCTGTAAATATAATCACCACGATTATATCAGTGGCACAGTAGAAAACAGGGCCTATAGCCACGTGCATTATACACGCAAGCTTACCTGAAATAGTATGCCTGAAAGCAAACAAAACACCCGCGTCCCTCAGGGGTGTCGAGGCTCCCATTAGCCCCTGCCATGCTGGTAAAGCAGCGCTCAATTGCGGCTAAAAGCCGCCAGACCGGAAGTGCATGGTCTTAATGAGATCCGCTTCTGAGTGTCACAGAGACACGCAAGCACAAGGGTGGTATCCAGGCAACGCGCCCTGGCTATTCACAGTAGTATGCAAACAAAAGGTATCCATGCAACGTGCTCACGCTATATAACCGAGCACAAATCTGGAATGTGTGCCAGCAGTGTACCTAAGCCTGCACGATGAGACAAAGATATGATGTGTCAATGACGTTATAGGAACCTGGTATGACTAACATCAAGGTTTCTGATAATGCAAAAATTACAACTAACATGACAAATCAAGTTTAATACATTAAGTATACAATACACCAATTTTAACATGTAATGATGAATACCATCAATGCATTAAATAGTGAAACCCTGTGTGGCTAAGTATATCTGAAAACTGCCTATTTGTACATATAATAAAATAAAATACCAAACCAAAATCCTAAATCTTACTGTATAAATAACTAAAACATGTATTATGAGAAAACTGATACTGTAACATTGTAGAACAAAGTATGATTTTCAGTCCTATAAAGATAAAGAACACACTCAAAGGATTGTGTTCGTTTAAACCTCTTGGTATGACTATCAAGTTTATGGATCCAAAAGCTCTCTCGTCTTTTTAAACTTAAGAGCCTATCACAGCCCGGTTTTGGAGGAATTCAATCAATTAATTTACATCTTAGGGCTGCCGCCTGATGAGTTTTTTCCAAAAAATGCCTGGCAACTGGTTTATCACTTTTGCCAGTGTGCAGGGCTGCCCTAATAGAGGCTCGGTGGTTCGCTATCCTGTCTCTAAAGCGACATGTCGTGAGGCCTACATAATATAGGCCACAGGGGCAAATAAGAATATAGATCAAACGATCTAATGCACAGTGTAACCTATACTTAATGGCAATCTTACTACCAGAGTGTGGATGGGGAAAAGACGGACCCACTATCATGGAGGTGCAGGTTATGCAACTTCCACATGAGTAACTTCCTGGTCTTGATAAGAACAAATCCGATAATTCACTCTTCTTATTTGGATACAAGGTGGGCCTCATTAACATCTTCTTTAGATTGGGACCTCTTCGGTATGCCATCATAGGGGGTGCCATATGTTGAAAAGGTAACGTTTTATCACCTTGTAGAATCGGCCAATGTTTTTTTATCGATTTCTGAATGTACTTTGCTTTTCCATCATATGTAGTGGTATAAATCAGACGCTGGTCCTTCTTTCTAGACTCTTTATCTAGAGGGGTCGTAAAGATTTGTTTCGCCTTCTGAGGGCATCTATATAAGGTGGATTGCTGATAGCCCCTTTCAAGGAATCTCTATGAGAGCGGCTTTAATGACTAGGACGTCTAAGTGTATCCCTATAGAGTTTTTGATTGAACTGGCGACACTGGTACTTTCTAAGAACCATTTCCAATACAAAGATAAGTTTTATCTTCAAATATCAGGTACGGCAATGGGATCGAACCTGGCACCATCGTATGCCAATCTGTTCATGGCCGGATATGAGAAGGAACATATTACCTCTAAGTATGGCGATAACATCAAGTTCTACAGCCGATTCATAGCTGACATGTTTTTGATATGGCAGGGCACGATGGAAGGTTTCAAACAAAAGGTCATTACTTTGAATACACTTGATAGTCCAATATGTTTTACGTATGAGATTGATAGTAGATCTATCAATTTTCTAGATGTCTCTATTTGTCTATCTGAAGGTAAACTAGCTACCTCACTATTTAGGAAGCCGACAGATAGGAATTTGGCATTGTCACCAACGAGCCACCATCCAGTGGTGTTGAAAGAAAATTTGCCGGTATCACAATACCTGAGTGTCATGCTAATCAACACTACAACTGAAATGAGGGAACTCCAGTTGAAAGATATGACAAGGAGATTCCTTGAAAGGGGCTATCAACAATCCACCTTACATAGATGCCTTCAGAAGGCGAAACAAATCTTTACGAGCCCTCTAGATAAAGAGTCTAGAAAGAAGGACCAGCGTCTGATTTATACCACTACATATGATGGAAAAGCAAAGTACATTCAGAAATCGATAAAAAAAACATTGCGGGATTCTACAAGGTGATAAAACGTTACCTTTTCAACATATGGCACCCCCTATGATGGCATACCGAAGAGGTCCCAATCTAAAGAAGATGTTAATGAGGCCCACCTTGTATCCAAATAAGAGGAGTGAATTATCGGATTTGTTCTTATCAAGACCAGGAAGTTACTCATGTGGAAGTTGCATAACCTGCACCTCCATGATAGTGGGTCCGTCTTTTCCCCATCCACACTCAGGTAGTAAGATTGCCATTAAGTATAGGTTGCAGTGTGCATTAGATAATTTGATCTATATTCTTATTTGCCCCTGTGGCCAATATTATGCAGGCCTCACGACACATCGCTTTAGAGACAGGATGGCGAACCACCGAGCCTCTATTAGGGCAGCCCTGCACACTGGCAAAAGTGATAAACCAGTTGCCAGGCATTTTTTGGAAAAAACTCATCAGGCGGCAGCCCTAAGATGTAAATTAATTGATTGGATTCCTCCAAAACCGGGCTGTGATAGGCTCTTAAGTTTAAAAAGACGAGAGAGCTTTTGGATCCATAAACTTGATACAGTCATACCAAGAGGTTTAAACGAACACAATCCTTTGAGTGTGTTCTTGTGTATCTTTATAGGAATGAAAATCATATTTTGTTCTACAATGTTACAGTATCAGTTTTCTCATAATACATTTTTTAGTTATTTATACAGTAAGATTTAGGATTTTGGTTGGTATTTTATTTTATTTTATGTACAAATAGGCAGTTTTCTGATATACTTAGCCACACGGGGTTTCACTATTTAATGCAGTGATGGTATTCATCATTACATGTTAAAATTGGTGTATTGTATACTTAATGTATTAAACTTGATTGTCATGTTAGTTGTCATTTTTGCATTATCAGAAACCTTGATGTTAGTCATATCAGGTTCCTATAACGTCATTGACACATCATGTATTTGTCTCATCGTGCAGGCTTAGGTACACTGCTGGCACACATTCCAGATTTGTGCTCGGTTATATAGCGTGAGCGCGTTGCATGGATACCTTTTGTTTGCATACTACTGTGAATAGCCAGGGCGCGTTGCCTGGATACCACCCTTGTGCTTGCGTGTCTCTGTGACACGCGGAAGCGGATCTCATTAAGACCATGCGCTTCCAGTCTGGCGGCTTTTAGCCACAATTGAGCGCTGCTTTACCAGCATAGCAGGGGCTAATGGGAGCCTCGGCACGCCTGAGGGACACGGGTGTTTTGTTTGCTTTCAGGCATACTATTTCAGGTAAGCTTGCGTGTATAATGCATGTGGCTATAGGCCCTGTTTTCTACTGTGCCACTGATATAATCGTGGTGATTATATTTACAGGTTTTGATGTCCTCCTATGAATTTCTTTAGTCTGGCCATACTCTGCGAGCTAATGTTGGAGGTATTTATGTATGCATTTTGTTATCACTGCTGTGATTGGGTTACCATTAGCGGCAGTTTGGACAGTAATGCTATAGCAGGAGTCTTACCTCCGTTGATAGTTGTGAGCCTTAATAATAAATTATATATATATGTATTTAATATTTAGATTATCCCCGATTGTCCATGCCATGGTTACAGTGGAGCACAGGTATGCAGTTTTTTCACATGCTATAACATATGGTGCCATGCTGCATGCTGTGGGTGCACTCATTTATATTTTGCTCACACATTGGTGGTTAATGGTATGGCTGAGGCCATTAGTGATTGATAATAATTTAGTCACATTTGACATATAGGAGCCTGATAGACAGGTTATTGAATGTTTTTTTCATGTTTCACAGATATTGTTATATCCGGTGTCCAGTGTCTATCATATATGACTTTGTTGAATTGAGGTGTTGAGAAAGGTACATGATTGTACCGAAACGTCGACCATGAACACCGAATTTTATTCGCTTCACCGAGATGTCGAAAAATGACTAAACTTTAATAGTTGTTTTAATAAAACAGTGAGTGCATCCTTCCATTTAGGAAATCCAGCTATATATATCTATATACATAATATAGATATCTATATACATTATATATATATATATATATATATATATATATATATATATCACACAATTTCTGTTGTATAACAAAAATTGTCAGTTAAATGGTTAAGAGTAAGGCATATTACAATTGCAGAGAAGGCCTTGATTAAAAAGTCCTGTATATACTAAAACATTACTGCATTGTGAAGGCAAAATACCAATGTGTCAGCACAAACAATACCATAAATGGTATAGAGGGGCTGCATGAGGCTCTATTAGATTTCATGAGATATTGGACCACCTGCTTATCACAGCAGCTAGTAATCCTGATTCTCTCTAAGGGCTAAATTTATGAAACAGCGGCTGCTTGGTGGGTTTGAGCTGAAAATTTAAAGTGGCACTAACATTCGGTGTAAAGCCTGGTTTTGTACATATAGCCCTAAGTATCTGCATGATCGGTACCGGCAGTCCATAACGCGTTTCAATACGACCCTTGCCAAACAAGCATACATTTTCCACATCAAGTGTGTTTTCTACACGGAGCTGCCACTTTATCAACAAAGATCAATATCTGACCTTCCTAATACCTAGAACTGCTGATGTTTTCAAATTGCTTTCACTGGTAACCACAGCATAACACAGACAATGGACAGCGTATGATGAGAACAGACTGCAGAATGGCTAAATGTTCATATGCTCATTATTTTATCGCCTTTGTGACTGTTGCTTTTTTATTATACCAATTAAACCATTGACATTTTAAAAATATACATAAAAATTCTATTTACTGATGGTTGTGCAGTTTTTAGTTAGTAGTATCGTTTTAACTACCACATACAGTGCCCCAAATAACTATACTAATCATCTAAACTTTGTTCATCTATACTTTTCTACAGAAAACTGGCAACAAAGCAGCAACAAAATAATTAAATGTACATGTGATGAAAAGGAGCGAGAAGTACCATTAAACAAATCTTGAAGGAGATCAAGAGGCATAAGAGCAGCTGTAAGAGAGTATAAAAAGATAAGCCGTACTCGGCATTGACCACTCACGTCGTCCACAGATATCCTCTAACCTCATTTGTGACTTACTCAATATCCTTTCGTACGGATCCCAAGAGGTCCTCTCTTTCTCGGATTGCCTGGAAATTGGCTTTTGTTTTGTGAAATTCATGTGTGTAATCCTGCAATGCAACATTCACATCTATTAATAAATGGACAGCATTATTCGTTATTAGTGAGCTAACAAATACCAGCAACCTGATAAATATGTAATAAGGCATAAAAGGATGAATGGGAATTTTATTGCATACTAGTGCTACCACAGAACTAGAGTCATTACCTCTTACTACAGTGTAATGCATATAAAAGCATCTGTTTAGCACAAAGAATGAAGACTGAAACAATTTAAGGCTTTGGTGGTCGGCAGCAGGCTTGCGCCTCACCTTCTCATTCGCAGAATGCAAAGAGGCAGGACCAGCCCAGGCTCAATATTGAATTAAGCCCTTCTGTCGCGGTTTCTCTGAGTGCACAGAAGCCTTCTGGTGGTCAGCACAGTGGCGTGATGAGGCACTGACATTATATAGGCGCAGTGATCAACGTCAGCACAGTGCTGTTATCTGGAAGTGACATCATATAGGTGCCAGCAACCTTCCACCACACTTAGGGATGTATTCAATTAGCAGCAATGTCATCGCCAGCGATAATATTGCCAGATTATATCGCACCCAAGATAATTTATTGCACTTTTAGAGTGAGGAACAGGAGAAAAGTTTACTCCATATCTCCGACCTGGAGAGAATGATGATCTGACCAAATAGGAACATGGGGGTACGTGTCCGGGCTTCGAACGAGGCCAAAAACTTGACCGACGATCCCTGGATCACCAAGGAGAGAGATTCCATGTGGAACCGGTCCACCCACAGTCTGGTGTTCAAGGTCGGGCGATAGGCGTCATTTGGGCTTCCAAACAAGGAAACGGTTGGAGTAGAATCCCAGTTACTGTTCAGATGTTTCTGTTCAGATGCCGGAACAACTACTCCTTCCGCAAGCAGAGAACTGATGGCCAGGTCCAAGGCCACGCTCTTCTCCGTGTCCCGGGGAAGGGCCGTAGCGAAAAAATGTCGCGGTGGCGGACCCATGAGGTTGATGACATATCCTCTGGTAACGATGCCCTGCCCGCAGGAATCGGCCGTCGACACCACCCACCGGTCCCTGAACTGGAACAGGCGTCTGCCTACCCCCAACCAGACTGGGTGGGCTGAGAACCCGTCAGGCACTTGGCTCTCAAGCGCATGTAGGTAATCGAGAACCTGCCCCGAGGAGTGGAACACCTGCTGGGGAAAAACTGGCCTTGGGCAGACCGACCTCTAGTAGATGCTCCTCCTCAAAAGGAGGAGTGAAGACACGAAACAGTGGACTCCACTGTTTTTGGGCCACCACGAGCAGGAAAGTGCTTTTACCCCCGTAGCCTGGGCAATAATGGTGTACAACTCAGCCCCAAACAGATTCCCCCTGCCAAAATGGAGAAATTCTACAGACCGCTTGGATTCAGCATCAGCCTCCCAGGCGCGGAGCTAGAAGGCCCACCGAGCCGAGATGGCTGTCGCAAAACCCTGGACACCACCTGAGCACCGTCCTGGACAACCTCACACACATTCAGCTGCCCCGCAAAGATGTTCCACCAAATCTATTAATGCCTCTCTGGACAAGTCACCCTGAAGTCCAGGAACAAGCTTGTGGGCCCATGACTCCATGGTCCAAGCGACCCAGCAAAGGGCGAATAACGACCCTCGAGCCAATTAAAATGGACTTAAGGCAACCTTCCAATTCCTTATCCAGCGGATCCTTGAAGGACGTCAAACCCTGAAATAGGAAGCGCAGTGTGTTCAGCCAAATGGGCCACCGCCACATCCACCGCTTGGGCCTCCAAGTCCAGGCAGTCTAGAGACAGCCGCATCGCAGTAATTAGATATTCCACACCGTGACCCAGAGAAGGCTCCGGCCCCCCCCCCCCTTCGGGAAGAACCTCCTCTTCTGGTAGTAGTTCCTCCTCGGACTCAGAAACCTCTAGCGGCCCCCTGGAAGTAGGAATGCGCTGCTGCGTTTCGCGCAGCTTAGGACCCTCAAATAAACATTTCATATAAGAGGAACCTTTCACGAATCCCGCCGCCATGTGCTCCATGGTACGAAGCCAAGGTGGAGAAACTGCACCAACCGCCGGAGTCCACCTGTCTACATGGCAATTTTGCCTGACATTGGGCACACGTAAACCGTGGTAGAGTATTTTGCTCTGACCACCTTCAGTTTATCCGCCATGGTCGCCACACGGTCCCCCTGCTTACCTGGATGGAGGCCAGTCAGAAAACTATCAGGTCACTGGATACAGTCACCCCAAATCCTGAACAAACTGTCAATAATGGGATACTTAGCCGACCTCCTGGACAGGCTAGCAGCCGCAGCGGAGAGGAGCTGAAGGAACCACCACCGGAATAAACAGTGAGCCAGCAGATGGCGTAGGAGAGTCGAGTTCTCTCTTCCAGCGTCCTACGCAGTCGGTGAGGTTGAGCCAAGCAGCCACAAGCAGGGGGGAGTCCAGCAGGGACAGGCTCCGCCCCCCCTGCGCTATGCGTGCACTCTCTCTCCAGTCAGCAAGTGCTACTGCCTTCGTATAGGGAAAGCACTTTGAATGACCCAACGCGGGGAGCCTGTGGCCCATCGCGCCTCACAAGGGGGCCGTCCGTCCCAGACAAAAACCCGGCAAAATGGCTGCTGCCATCAAGAAAATCGCGTCCGCCGGGCACGCTCTTTAAGGGTGAGGGCGCGCTTCGTCCCCGGGTCCAAGAAGTCCCTGAGGACACTGGACTGTTAAGAGCGGTGCTGCCGTTTAGCACACCCCCCAGCAAACATTTAAAAATAAAAAGAACTAACTACCTCCTCAGGCACATAATTTAAACTGACATCATGGGGTTGAGGAGGGGAGGAGTTTAGAGTTAAGGCCACAGGTTTAGTTTAAGTGCCAGCTACAACCCCATGGTCCAGGAAAGAGCGTGTGTAATTATATATATATATATATATATATATATATATATATAAATAACTTTGACCGGGGAGCCTGTTTTGAGCCTTCCACTGGATGGATTTGGACGACATCACATAATAAAAACTTAATAGCTTGAAGATTTAAGCCTGGGCAGTTCAGCGAGTACATTTATATATACACACACCGACGTATCTACATACATCTATCCTCTGTGCGCTACAAGTCACGTTACACATATGTGAAATAAATAAATTCTTCTTTATTTGTCACTGACAGCACAAGTGATGCCAACAAAAAAACCATATAATAGAACAGGCAGCAAAATTACACTGTAATACAACACCATAAAACTATTTAAGCTAACCGTTTAACATACGTACGGCTGCAGGAAAAAAACTATTGTGCAAGCGCTTTGTGCGAGTACGCAACGCTCTAAAACGTCTATTTGATGGCAATTTCTCAAAAAGAACATGATTAGGATGGCTGGAATCTGCTAAGATAGAACTAGTTTTCTTCCGGAGCCTTTTTTCATATATCTCCTGTGTGCTCGGTAGCACCACTCCAATGATTTTACTAGCTGTTCCAACCACCCTATTCAATGCCCTCCGCTCAGCCACAGTACAGTTCCCGTACCAAGCAACAATACCATAAGTCAAAACACTTTCCACAATGCTACGGTAAAAATTTAAAAGGGTTGCCCTACTCACACAGGCAGATCACAAGCGGCGCAGAATAAATATTGTGTGAGTACTTGGTAGTGCCAAGCATCTTTTCATGCGACCTTTTCCTTTAAAATGAGTCTTATTCGCAAAGCTTATGCCGATTAAAATGATATGCATCATGTCTGTATTCTGTGTGGGACTGCGGTTATATCTGCATGCGAAATAGTACATTACAGTGTCAGTGCACCGTAATGTAGCATTTTGCATGCAGATATAGCCGCAGTTGCACTCAGAATATAGACATGTCGCATATCACTTTAATCAGCATAAGCTGCTTGTGATTCTATTTGCGAATAAGACGCATTTAAAGGAAAAAAAGATGCCAGGTGATATCAAACTTACTGCATGATACATAGATTATTCAAGTTGGATGCAAAAGGGATTGTTCAATTGCTGCATTTCCATCTGCTGATTTGATAATGCATAAGTCTTTTTGCAAGATATGATATCCACGTGAATTTCCTTTTAATTTACTCGCTAACGCTCCTTCTAAGGGTTCTGATACATTGTTTTAACTATATATTGGATTTTATATTATTGGATTTACCATTTACTTTGGCAATGTTGTCTATCTTAACATGCGCTATATTTATAGGTGTTGTGACTTATGCTAATATTTTTTGGTAGTTTAATTTTTTTCTGTACATAGATATAGATTGGATATATATATTATATATATTCCATTTCAAGCGGCACTCTCAGCAACAAACACAAAAAGAACCCTGGTGCCCTCCGTCAGAGACCAACTCCAGCAGGTCCCAATATGCAATCCACATCGGCGGCACTCAGGTAAAAAAAGACGTCTCAACACAGGGATATATTACCGACGTTTTGGAGCCATTTATTGCTCCATCATCAAGGTCTTGATGATGGAGCAATAAATGGCTCAGAAACGTCGGTAATATATCCCTGTGTTGAGACGTCTTTTTTTACCTGAGTGCCGCCAATGTGGATTGTATGTATAATATATATATCCAAACACAATACTTAGAGGGTGCTAACAACATGGAATGTTTTGTACAGTTTAATACCAATAAAAAAATCCACAATGAAGATACGACTGAAAACTTTCAGCTGACAGATATTAGCTTTGAATAATTCTTCTGATTTGGGCACCAAGGTTCTTATTCAATGTGTAAGATGTCCATTTGGTTCTGTGAACATACCATCTCACCAAAGAAATCACCCAACAATGCGGCCAATGGCCAAATATTGGTACATCAGAATAATTTTATTCTTGATTAAATGTTGAAATTTAGCATTAAAAGCAATTGCTTACATCAAATGTATAAAAAGAGGTATAGTTGATAACGCCATTATGAAGGTATAGAGATAGCCTGGTGATAATCGCTTTAATTTTTGGATTACAAGGCTGAACATCAACATGGACTTTATAAGCAGCACTCCCACCCTATGCATTTCATCCTCCTCACAGACTTCATCAGGGATACAAATCTTTAAAAGGGGTGATACTTAGGATGAATATAAAGGCTATTACGGTACATAAAATACATAGAATGCATACAAGTAATGTTGCAATATACAATAATTGTTGGATTTTTAAACATATGTTCTATATACAATAATCGCATATGCAAAAACATACATACCCAGGAAAAATGGTAGCAACACTAATAGATGGTGTAGTCAACCAAAATCTGCTGTGGGCATGGCAAATCCAACGATATCTCGGGGTAGCCTAACAAATAATGTTACTATTAAGTTACTAAAAATGGCTACCAAATGAATGGTATGTCAGGAAATTAGATCAATATATAAAAAAATGGCATGTTGAAAATGAGCCAAACAAATTAGACATAAAGTTGTCCGAAAGAGGCATCTATTATTCATATTAATAAGTAGTGATGTGCCCAATATACATACCAAATGTATAATGATATGGGCGAAACCTTCATCTATAGGGGTCTCGGATGTGGTGTCTCACACTTGGGCCAGACAAACCTGATGGTTTTGATAATATTATATTATTTCATTGGTAGCTTATACTAAGTAATACATATAGGGATTAAACATTTAGAGTATTGCTTTACAAAAACAACTAGTACTCAAGTTTGTTTTACAATAATTGAAAGCTAAAGTACAACAGTGGAATAACTGGAAAACAGCATAAAGAATTCCAATCATACTCACTTGAAAACTTCTCTAAATGTGGAGCAAGAGCAGCAAAATGTGGCAGTCAGCTATCAATGAAGCACTGTGAGCTGGGACCTTACTTATACCACTCAAACGATGATGTAAGGGCCCACCTCCTAACTGAGGCTTAAATCAATTAGTGTGATTACAAAATGAGGAATAGCCTAAAAAAAACAAATTGCCTGGATTAAAAGGTTGACAAAAGGGGTCTTAACATAGTATTATAAATAGACATTTTTTTTATTTACCTGTATGGTGGGGAAAACTGCTGGCATCTATAACTGGAACTCCCGCCGGACAGGAGTGCAGGACCGCTATTTCCTGTTTGCATTCCATTTGCCGGCGTGCGTTCCAGACGTGCCATAGTATTATAGGATTCTCTGCCAAATTAGGCGCAAGGCAGGAACTTGTAAATGGTTTCCTGTTTGTGTACTAGAACGGCAGCATGCGTTCCAGTGTTATGACGCAATGCGCTCCAAAAGACGCAGCGACTAGACATCACGGCCGCCCATTGAACCAGGGCTCACCAGAGGTAATTGAACGTAATACTTCCTGTTTGCGTACCATTTTGGAGCAAAAGATGTTTTAATGACAAATGGGAATACAATATCTTTTCTTATTTGTATTACTGTATTATTACACTACCCAAATCTGCTTGCTGGTGGGAAAAGGGTAGAAAAAAAAAAAAGTTAATAAACAGTGATGACATACAAAGTAGTGGAATTCAATATGTGTTAGCCCTATTTTACAATTTCACATATTACAATACATAAGTATTATACAAATAATACATATACGTATGACATATATAGTTCATATAAAGTGATACAATACAATTTATGCATACAGTCATTACAAATGGGTTGGGTATGGAATGCGAGTAGTCGGGACACCGGCATCCCTACAGGGCTAGCATACAGACACTTGTTCGGTATACTAACCCTCCCTCTTTGGTGCCTAACCCTATCCCCCTAAGTGCCTGAACCTAACAGTCCCCCCACCCCGCTACTTACCTTCGATATCCTAGGGATCAGGCTGAGGGAGTTGGGATTGTAAAAGGCGTCGGGATTCCGGCGCCGGTTATATCAGCGATATTGACTGTATCCCATTAAAAAATATAATAAAGTGATGAAGTGCATATTATAGAAAATGCTGCAAAATATAAATAAGTGAACTAATGATAGAAAGGAAACCATGTAAATTCCCTCATTGAGGCCTCTTGGTGCTAATGAAACTAAAGTGTATATCCAAAAAAATTCCTTTTTGGAGTGTGTTAACTCCCTACCACCCTCCAATCTGGTGTTCTTTTACATGTTCCAATATGGTGAGCGTAAGGTCCTTTATATTGGAACCATGAACTTCTGTAAAATGTCTTGGTAAGCTGTAACTTATTATTTTTAATGTTATGTAGATGTTCTTGCATCCTGATTTTTATACTTTTTTTACATTTTCTCTAAATAAAAAAAAGTTCACAGCTGAAAGTGGTTCTGTATTTAACAAAATATGGGGGGTATCCAATTAGCCGCGGTAAACAACCGCGGCTAATTACCTCGCACGGTGCTATCCAATTAGCCCCGAAGTCGGCCTGACGACAGCACTTATCGGGGGGTGGGGGGGTCTTCGGGACCTAATGTGTCCCAAAAAAGAATCCACGAAAATTGCAGTTTTTTTCACCTGGAAAAAGGCGAACACACATAGGTCCGCGAGCTTATCGCGGCACCTATGTGTTTTCGTGAGAACTATCCTATTATTTCGACCAAAGTAATAGGATAGGGTGTAAAAAATATTGGTGAGAATCGGCGAAAAATCCCCGTTTTCCGCCGATCGCGAGGGTCAATTAGCGCCTGAACAATGTTCGGGGCTAATTGGATACCGCTCTATATGTTACAAGTGACAATTTCGTTGATGGTGTGTTTTCTACCATCAGCAAATTGCCACTTAAACGTATTTTTCCAAATGCTCGCAGCAAATGCAGCGGTTGCAAGGGAAGCAACCTACCCTTTTTTTCATTAGGGGGTTATTCTTTGTTGTATCTGCCATATTCAATTCTTTAATATTTCTTAGTTTGCTAGAAGCTAGGATACTTTTTAGTTTTGCCGCATTTTTAAAATAAATTAGGGGGAAGGGGGGGAGAGTGTGGTCCCAAGACTGGGGCCTTAAGGAGAATACCCCAATGTTGGTTTGGGATTCTCCTAATTTTAAGATTTTCACTATTAAAATGGGTAATGAAGGGCCTACTTTGGAATTCTCTGGTTTTTTGAGGTGCTACTTTATTCAATATAAGATTTACGTTCTATGATTAGTTATCTAATTTATTTTTTGCAACATATTCTATAATATGCACTTTATCACTTTATTATATTTTTAATTGCTATGTATAAATTAATTGTATTGTATCACTTTATATGAACTATATATGTCATATGTGTATGTATTATTTGTAAAATGCTTATATATTGTAATATGTGACATTGTAAAACAGGGCCAATACATGCAGTGCATCCGGAAAGTATTCACAACGCTTCACTTTTTCCACATTTTGATATGTTACAGCCTAATTCCAAAATGGAATAAATTAATTTTTGTCCTCAAAATTCTACACACAATACTCCATAATGACGTTGTGTAAAAAGTTTGAGATTTTTGCAAATTTAATAAAAAAAATGTAAAAAAAAAACCACTTAATGTGCATACACACGATTTTCTGAACGATTATCGATATCGTTTATTGTTCAATCCTTGAAAAAAATCGTTCACTTTCTGAGTTAAAATGATGAACGATTATCGTTCATGCGCGTTCACGTTTGTAGTTCAGCCAGACTGACCAACTCAACGCTTTTCAGTAAGGGAATATGCAAAAATCACTTGTAGTTAAAAAAAAAAAATCGTTCATTACATTTAGTTTATGAACAATTTTAGTAAACGATTTTCATTCATTTTTCCCTTGAAAATTAACGAAAATCGTTTACTAAAATCGTTCATTTACTAAATCATTGTTTGTGTATGCATCTTAAGAAATCATATGTACATAAATATTCACGGCCTTTGCCATGAAGCTCAAAATTTAGCTCAGGTGCATCCTGTTTCCACTGATCATCCTTGAGATGTTCCTACAGCTTAATTGGAGCCAAACTGTGGTAAATTCAGTTGATAGGTATATGCCTTGCAAAATCATATCCAGTCTACATAAGGTCCCACACTTGATAGTGCATGTCAGAGCACAAACCAAGCATGAAGTCCAAGGGATTGTCTGTAGACCTACGAGACAGGATTTTCTCGAGGCACAAATCTGGGGAAGGGTACAGAAAAAAAAAATATCTGCTGCTTTGAAGGTCCCAATGAGCACAGTGGCCTCCATCATCCGTAAATGGAAGAAGTTCGGAACCACCAGGACTCTTCCTAAAGTTGGCCGGCTGTCTAAACTGAGTGATCGGGGGAAGGGCCCTAGTCAGGGAGGTGACCAAAAACCCGATGGTCACTCTGTCAGAGCTACAGCATTCCTCTGTGGAGAGGAGAACCTTCCATAAGGACAACCATCTCTGCAGCAATCCACCAATCAGGCCTGTAGGGTAGAGTGGCCAGACGGAAGCCACTCCTTAGTAAAAAGCACATGGCAGCCCACCGGGAGTTTGCCAAAATGCACCTGAAGGACTCTCTGACCATGAGAGACAAAGATTGAACTCTTTGGTGTGAATGCCAGGCGTTATGTTTGGAGGAAACCAGGCACCGCTCATCACCAGGCCAATACCATCTCTACAGTGAAGCATGGTGGTGGCAGCATAATGCTGTGGGGATGTTTTTCAGCAGCAGGAACTGGGAGACTAGTCAGGATAGAGGGAAAGATGAATGCAGTAATGTACAGAGACATTCTGGATGAAAACCTGCTCCAGAGCACTCTTGTCCTCAGACTGGGGCGACGGTTCATCTTTCAGCAGGACAACGATCCTAAGCACACAGCCAAGATATCAAAGGAGTGGCTTCAGGACAACTCTGTGAATGTCCTTGAGTGGCCCAGCCAGAGCCCAGACTTGAATCCAATTGAACATCTCTGGAGAGATCTGAAAATGGTTGTGCACCGACGCTTCCCATCCAACCTGATGGAGCTTGAGAGGTGCTGCAAAAAAAAATGGGTGAAACTGCCCAAAGATAGGTGTGCCAAGCTTGTGGCATCATATTCAAAAAGACTTGAGGCTGTAATTGCTGCATCAACAAAGTATTGAGCAAAGGCTGTGAATACTTATGTACATGTGATTTATTAGTTTTTTATTATAAAATTTGCATAAATAGCAAACAAACTTTTTACACGTTGTCCTTATGGGGTATTGTGTGTAGAATTTTGAGGACAAAAATGTATTTATTCCATTTTGGAATAAGGTTATAACATAACAAAACGTGGAAAAAGTGAATACTTTCCGGATGCACTGTATTGAATTCCACTATGTTGTATGTCAACACTGTTTATTAACTATTTTTTTTAACCCTTTTCCCACCAGCTAGCAGATTTGGGTAGTGTAATACAAATAAGAAAATACATTGTACTACCATTTGTCATTAAAACATTTTTCCCCAAAATGGTACGCAAACAGGAAGTATTACATTCCATTACATCTGGTGAGCCCTGTTTCAATGGGGGTCCGTGATGTCTGGTCACTGCGTCTTTTGGAGCGCATTGAGTCATAACACTGGATCGCATGCTGGCATTCTAGTACGCAGACAGGAAGCCGTTCACAAGTTCATGCTTTACGCCTAATTTGGTAGAGAATCCTATAATACTATGGCACGTCTGGAACGCATACCGGCGAATGGAATGCAAACATAGTGGACCATGCGCTCCTGTATTGCGTCCAGTCCGGTGGGAGTTCCAATTATACAGCCATGGCCAAAAGTTTTGAGAATGACACAAGTATTGGTTTTCACAAAGTCTGCTGCTTCAGTGTTTTTAGACCTATTTGTCAGATGTTACTATGGTATACTGAAGTAAAATTACAAGCATCTCATAAGTGTCAAAGGTATTTATTGACAATTACATTAAGTTTATGCAGAGAGTCAATATTTGCAGTGTTGACCCTTCTTTTTCAAGACCTCTGCAATTCGCCCTGGCATGCTGTCAATCAATTCTGGGCGACATACTGACTGATGGCCGCCCATTGTTGCCTAATCAATACTTGGAGTTTGTCAGAATTTGTGGGTTTTAGTTTGTCCACCCACCTCTTGAGGATTGACCACAAGTTCTCAATAGGATTAAGGTCTGAGGAGTTTCCTGGTCATGGACTCAAAATTTCGATGTTTTGTTCCCCGAGCCACTTAGTTATCACTTTTGCCTTATGGCAAGGTGCTCCATCATGCTGGAAAAGGCATTGTTAGTCACCAAACTCTGTTCTTGGCTGGTCTAAAAACAATGAATCAGTAAACTTTGTGAAAACCAATACTTTTGTCATTCTCAAAACTTTGGCCATGGCTGTAGACGCTAGCCGTTTTCCCCACCATATAGGTAAATAAAAAAACGTCTATTTATAACACTACATTAAGACCCCATTTGCCAGCCATTTAAATCTAAGCAATTTGGTTTTATATGGTATTCCTCATCTTGTAATCACACTAATTGATTTAAGCCTCAATTAGGAGGTGGGCCCTTACATCATCGTTTGAGTGGTATAAGTAAGGTTCCAGCTGACAGTGCTTCATTGATAGCTGACTGCCACACTTTGCTGATCTTGGTCCACATTTAGAGAAGTTTTTAAGGGAGTATGATTGGAATTCTTTATGCTGTTTTCCAGTTATTTCACTGTTGCACTGTTGTACTTTAGCTTTCAATTATTGTAAAACAAACTTGAGTACTAGTTGTTTTTGTAAAGCAATACTCTAAATGTTTAATCCCTATATGTATTACTTAGTATAAGCGTAAGCTACCAATGAAATAATATATTATCAAGACCATCTGGTTTGTCTGGCCCAAGTGTGAGACACCAATCCGAAACCCCTATAGATGAAGGTTTCGCCCATATCATTATACATTTGGTATGTATATTGGGCACATCACTACCTATTAATATGAATAATAGATGCCTCTTTCAGACAACTTTATGTCTAAAATTGTTTGGCTTATTTTCAACATGACATTTTTTATATATTGATCTAATTTCCTGACATACCATTAATTTGGTAGCCATTTTTAGTAACTTAATAGTACATTGTTATTTGTTAGGCTACCCCAAGACATCGTTGGATTTGCCGTGCCCAAAGCAGATTTTGGTTGACTACACCATCTATTAGTGTTGCTACCATTTTTCCTGGGTATGTATGTTTTTGTATATGAGATTATTGTAAATAGAACATATGTTTAAAAATCCAACAATTCTGGTATATTGCAACATTACTTGTATGCATTCTATGTATTTTATGTATCGTACTATCCTGTATATTCATCCTAAGTATCACCCCCTTTTAAAGATTTGTACCCCTGATGAAGTCTGTGAGAAGGAAGAAAAGCGTAGGGTCGGGGTGTTGCTTATAACGTCCATGCCTTGGAATCCAAAAATCAGAGATAATCACCAGGCTCTCTATACCTTCATACTGGCGTTATCAACTATACCTCTTTTTATACAGTTGATGTAAGCAATTGCTTTTTATGCTAATTTTTAACATTTAAATCAAGAACAAAATTATTCTGAGTTACCAATATTTGGCCATTGGCCGCATTGTTGGGTGATTTCTTCGGTGAGATGGTATGTTCACAGAACCAAATGGACATCTTACACATTGAATAAGAACCTTGGTAGCCATGTCAGAAGAATTATTCAATGCGAATATCTGTCAGCTGAAAGTTTTCTGTGGTATCTCCATTGTGGATTTTTTTTATTGGTATCAAACTACAAAACATTGTGTTTGGATATCTTTATGGTTGTGTCCTACTAACAGGGGAGTCTCTTAGAGGTGCTGGTGAATTGATTGGCGTAACAAATATATATAAACACATACATACTAGCTGACCCGGCGTTACCCGGGTTTAAATCTTCAAGTTATTAAGTTTTATTATGCGAGGTTGTCCAAATCCATCCAGTGGAAGGCTCAGAAAAGGCTCCCCAGGTCAAAGTTCTGCCCAGCGTACACCAACGAAAGGTCCGACCGGGTCCCTAACCCCCCCGTAAAACCTGGCCAGGATCTAACTGGACCACCTCACGTTTATTCCATCCCAGTCGGTGCAGGGGTGTCTGAATGCATAACCAGACACAAAAACAAACAGACCAATGAATTTTATATATAAGATTGTTATTCATGTAATATATATTTTCTTATTTCTGAATATATTCATATCTCTCTATGTATAAAATAAAGTTCCCAGTCCTGGGGTCTGTGTGTTCGTTCTAGCTAATATCTTGAATCACTTGATAAATTTTGATGTAGTTTTCAATATTCTATTACTATTCTATATAGCATTATCCAAGGAAGGTTTAGGTGTATGAAACATTTGTCTGTGATAAAAGGAAGCCGAGCAGTGACTATTTTAGTGAAGCAGTCACAGAAAATCTTACACCGAGTTGATGTACAGTAGCTTCCCGTAGTACTGAAACCGCAAAGTGAGAGCCAATCAGAGCTAGCAATGTGCCCTGTTGCTTAGCAGCAGCCTATAGAGGGAAGGGAGGCAGGGACTGGAGCAGAATCACATCTGAGGCAGACAGAGGGCCTGATTCAGATTTGGGAATAGAGTAAAGGTGAGTACACACGGGACGATTTTTGGACGAAGGAACGATATTGTTATCGTTCAGTTGTCCAAAAAAATCGTCCAGTTTCAGCCCCAAACAGATGAACGATAACTACCAATGCGCGCTCCCGTTTGTAGTTGGTAGTTGGTAATTATCATTCATCGCCCGAACCCCCCATCCAACCTGACGATATTGTCAGGTTGAACATGTTCGGGGATGAGAGAGGGAGCCCGGCACTGAACGATTTCGTTCATGAAATCAATCAGTATTTGTGCTCAGTGTCGTTAACGAAACTGAGCACACCCGCCGGGGACACACGGGACAATTTCGTTCATGGAGCAAATCGTCCTGTGTATACACACCATAAGAAAGAGCTAGTAACTGTGCATCTTGGTAAAACCATGCTGTACTGCAGGTGGGACAGATTTAAAATGTGCAGGAATATTTAGATTTGGGAGGGGTGTGTCCAACCTGAAATCTTAATTCCAGTTTATAAATAAAGCTGTCCAGCATTTGTAGGCTACATGCAGCCAGTATTTACCCTGCATGCATGAAAAAGTATCTATTTGCACCCCTTGCACTGCAACATGGTTTGTCCAGCTACAGAAGGCCTGATTCAGAGCCGCTCGTAAGCGGCCGCTCGTTCGCTATGAGCGATGTTCGCATAACTGCGCATGTGTATGGGTCGTAATGCGCATGCGCAAACCAGTCATTGCGGCCGGAAATCGTGCGCTCGCCAAACAGCGAGGGACTGCTAATTTGATTGACAATGTACCGTTTGTGGGTGGTAACAGGGGAAGGTGCTTGAAAACGGGGGAGTGGAGATCCGAACGCAGGCGTGCCTAACAGTAAAAAGGGCGTTTAATGGGAGTGCATAATTAGTTAAGCGCCATCAACCACGTCACTTGGTTGTCTTTTAGCCTGAACTGCTCGCATGATAGCGGTGATAGTGAACCTACCACAAGCTTGTGGTAGTGAACCTACCACAAGCACTGCGAGCAGTTCAGATGCCTTTCGATGTACCCGATTAATCAAATAAATACCGGAGATGACGTGTGTTGCGAACAGCAACGGGGGTGTCTTTACAAAATAGCGAACGCATTTTTCGTTCACTCACTCAGACATAGAAGCGTCAACAAACCGCAATGAGCGAGCACTCAATTTACATAGCCGGCCCCTTTTTTGGAACGACCGTCTGCAAATAGCGTCCGGCTCTGAATCAGGCCCAGAGTTACTTGCTCTATCTTACTCTATTCCCAGGTCTTAATCAGGCCCAGAGAGTGAGAGGCAGCCTCCAACGACCCCATAAAGATGCCCTGATACAGTCACAGTAGCCAAGGGTGGCATATCTATTAGGAATTTAATAAAAACAAACAACCATAGCAACACCATTGCATGATTTCCATTCGATAGTGGCAAAACTCAGACCACCACCATCAAATGATACAAACACTACCAGCGGAACACAAACATCTATTAGTAACCACCGGATTCCAATGTCCATACCTACGCTGAATCTGCAGGCGGACTCCAGCCAATACTCCTCCACCATGAAGTAGGGGGTTGTGGTGAAATGCAGAGGCCAGTGGTTTGATGCAGGGGGCTGTGGTAAGAAGCAGGAGCGAGATACAAGGGCTGTGGTGAAATGCAGGGGGCAGTAGTGAGAGCAGGAGGCTGTGGTGATATGCAGGGGACTGTTGTGACATGGCGTAGGTTTTTATGAGTGCAAGGGGCTGAGGAAAGATGAAATTGCTCCAGTGCAACAAATGTTAAACACACTTGCATCGGAAAAAAAAATAAATTGATGCTCATTGGTTAGTAACCATCGGATTCCAACGTCCATCCCTATGCTGAACCTGCAGGCGGACTCTGGCCACCACTACTCCACCGTGAAGTTCTCGCTCAACCACATGCCCTCACTTGTGAACAGGAGGCACCTCCCATGGAAGTCAGCGCTGTTCTCGAACAGGGGCACTCCACAGGAAGCCCAGGAAATACAGGGTACATTGTGCAAAGAGGACATTGCTAATTTCCATATTCGGCAGCCGGGGAGGGGTTCGCATTGGGGGCTATGGAAATACGCATAGTTGTCCCAGCCCCGAAGACATGCCGCCGATAATGCTTACATTAGCTGCAATACAAATCTCTCACCCATTATCCTCCTGCCCTTCCCAGTGGCAGGGCACTAGCTAGCTGCAGGGCAACAGCAGTGGGGCTTGTGGTGATGAGAAGCAGGTGGCAGGAGTGAGAAGCAGGGGGTTGTGGTGAGATGCAGGGGACCGTGGTGTGATGCAGGGGGCTGTGATAAGAAGCAGGAGTGAGAAACAGGGCCTATGGTGAGATGCAATGGGCTGTGATGAAATATAGGATGCTGTGGTGAAGCGCAGGGGGTAGTAGTGAGAAGTAGGAGGCTGTTGTGAGATGCAGGGGGCTGTGGTGACATGTTGTAGGTTGTTATGAAATGCAGGGGATAGTAGTGAGAAGCAGGAGGCTGTTGTGAGATGCATGGGACAGGAGTAAGAAGCAGGAGGCTGTTGTGAGATGCATGGGACAGGAGTAAGAAGCAGGAGGCTGTTGTGAGATGCATGGGACAGGAGTAAGAAGCAGGAGGCTCTTGTGAGATGCATGAGACAGGAGTAAGAAGCAGGAGGCTGTTGTGAGATGCATGGGACAGGAGTAAGAAGCAGGAGGCTCTTGTGAGATGCATGAGACAGGAGTAAGAAGCAGGAGGCTGTTGTGAGATGCATGGGACAGGAGTAAGAAGCAGGAGGCTCTTGTGAGATGCATGGGACAGGAGTAAGAAGCAGGAGGCTGTTGTGAGATGCATGGGACAGGAGTAAGAAGCAGGAGGCTGTTGTGAGATGCATGGGACAGGAGTAAGAAGCAGGAGGCTGTTGTGAGATGCATGGGACAGGAGTAAGAAGCAGGAGGCTGTTGTGAGATGCATGGGACAGGAGTAAGAAGCAGGAGGCTGTTGTGAGATGCATGGGACAGGAGTAAGAAGCAGGAGGCTGTTGTGAGATGCATGGGACAGGAGTAAGAAGCAGGGGGCTGTTGTGAGATGCAGGGGACAGGAGTAAGAAGCAGGAGGCTGTTGTAAGATGCATGGGACAGGAGTAAGAAGCAGGAGGCTGTTGTGAGATGCAGGGGGCTGTGGTGACATGTTGTAGGTTGTTATGAAATGCAGGGGACTGGAGCAATATGAAATTGTTCCCGTGCGAAGTCGGGGCAGGTCGCTAGTATTATGTTGATGTTATATTTGTTGTATGCACACAGCACTGTTTTTACCTTTTCTTGTACACTTGATTTTATTAAACTGTAAAATGTGCTAGATTGACTTACACTGACAAAAACACACAACAGCTAACAATTATATAAATGGGTAATTAAAACATAAAATAAGCCATTCATTTACCTGTAGTATATCTCGATGTCTCTGTAATGTGTGCATCAGTGCAGCATTTATAGAGGTAACGCCAGCTGTACTGCTGTATTCAGCCATTTTGTCATTAATCCCGGTAAGCTGAAACAATAAAGTGCCAAGTAACTAAAAGCAGAGGAACATTTATGCAAAGAAGAAGCACATTTTATAGCACTACATAGAATTAGGTTGCAAGATAGTGTTACAGTTTCTGTAAAATGTTCTAATATATAGATATGGACAACAAAATTTTATGTATTTATTTATTTTTTGAAATGTTTTTATTGAAGTCAGCAGATTTAATATAGAGCACAAATACACATACCACAAAAGCATATCACACTCACAATATCAAGGTAACAATGGAGTGAACAAAAAGTAATAGCTTGTAATATGTCCAAAGCTGTGGTCTTGTGATTAGGACTTCACCACTATTTTCTCTTTTTCCCAACCAGTATAAGAACAAAAAAAATATTGTAGTGACTTCAACAATAATGAAGGAAATAGACAGAAATATAGAAAACGGGTAAGGGGGAGGGGGTTTGCAGTAAGATGGGAAGGGGATATGAGCCAGCCATGTACTACCGGGTACATAGCCATCGTTAATTTTTAAGTGTAGGTAATTGGGGGGGTCCTGTAGAAGCATTTTTGTTTCATGCCATTGTGTTGATTTGAAACATTGTTGTATTTGTCTTTTAATTTCAGAATTTAAAAGTATCAATAAAGCTTTCCCAGATGGAGAAGAACTGCTCTGTTTTCTTTTTCTCTGTAAAGAGAGGAGTCAATCCAATCCATTTTGAAAATATAGAACAATTTGTCTTTGAACATGGCTGGTGAAGGAGGGGTAGGATGAATCCATTGTTGGAGGATACATTTTTTTTTAGCTACAGCCAAGATAATTAACAATAGTTTTTTACAACCCTTAGAAATTCCAGTTGTTCCCAAAATATATCCCAACACTGCCCATTCCGGCATTAATGGAAGATAATTGACTAAGACTGCCAATACATTTTATGTATTTAAACTGTAGTTTCCATGATTCAGGATAAACTCACCCTTTAACAATCACGTCAAACTCATTACCCACTTGAAAATGCACTCTCCCCCCAAACATCCCACCCCCACAGTGAGAAGCAAGCAGCAAAGCGCTGTATACATTGGGTCCTTGCCAAGACTAGACTACAAAATTGTTTCATCGTAACATATCTGAACAGCTGGGAGTGTGTACGCTGTTACTCTAAGTGACTTTACCCCCATTTCGTGCTATTCTGTGCCTACTCCCTACCATCCCATAGTCACTTGCTTACCACCAAAAGTTTCACCATTATCTTTTAGTGACCCAAGTAATAATGTCCTTTGTACCATTGTAGTAAATGCAGGGTGACAAAGTAATTATCTGAACAGCGGGCAACATATGATGGTGGTATAGGTGTATGTAGCTGTATACCGCAGACGTACAAGGCAATAAATGTCTTCTGCGTGAGGCTATATATTTTATTTATATGGCATAATTATTCTGAGGCACTGTACATAGTAGACAGAACAACAACAACATGTTGTAGCTGCATATCAATATGAATCTGTATAGCATATATCAATAACACACATACAATAATCCATGCTGCATATAACAATAAAACAAAGACAATGTTGCAAGAAGTCTCTGTAAGAATGAGCTCACTCATTGTAAGCTTTGCATTCACATCATGATTATTAACATATTCTGCACGATAACCCATTCACTGCACAGCTACAGAGAGGTTCTTCCTATCCAGGCATATTTTCTCTTAATAGTTATATATTATGTTAAATTGCACAGTTTTACACATTTCAGGAAGAGAACACAGAAACGTTGAGCATGATTGGTGGATACAAAAGCCTCCATCTTTAGTATATCATCCTTGGTTTCCCACCCATCCAGACAAATCTACAGAGTAACTGCTGAAGGCCATGGAAAATCATATTTTGGAGTATGTCTGGTAGGATCTGGAATAAGTACAACAATTAGGAATTTCTGGGTTAAGGTGAATATTCTTCCTTAAAGTCCGCCATTACAGTCCACGTTTTAGAGATATCCATGCTTGAGCACAGGTGACTTAATTAGTACCTCAATCCATTTGATTTAACAATCTGGACTCAAGCTTGGATATCCCTAAAACGTGAACTGTAATGGCGGACTTTGGAAACCTCTGCCTTAACCAATTGCTATATGCCCAATCCAAGTGATAAGGAGACTGTTCCATCTACCAATATCCCACTCAATGGGTTACAGTTAGGTGTATGCTCAGGTAATTGATCTTGGTGGACTGTCACTTTATATATGACTATATATAATATCAAGGACTTTTGCTTTGTCGGCATTAACTTTGTGATTCAATTTCTGTAGCTCTGGATTTTTCCGAGCAGGTTATGAAGGAAAGGATAAAGGACCTCATTCAGACCCGCTCGCAAGCGGGTCGATGTTTTGGCCCTGCACATACGCAGCGGCCACACTGCGCGTGTGCAAGCCCCGGGGCAAGAGAGAAATTCTCTCACCCCGGAGCTCGCTACAAAAGGGGCGGGTGTTGATGTTGATCGACAGCTCGCCCCGTTTTGTAGGCGTGGTGGGGGGGTGGTTTCACAAACTGAGGCGTTCCTTAAGCATGCCGTTTTGTGGGCGGCCGCACTGACATCAGCAGTGATGTCAGTGGGGAGCTTCCTGCTCGATCAGAGCAGGAAGCTCCCTGGGGCTTGCGGTTGCCGAGACCCAACCTCAAGGTCTCGTCACAAGCCCAGATGGTTTTGACCATCACGACCATCAACCTGGTCGGTCGCTAAAGCTGTGGGTGGTAACACAGCTTAGCTAGCGACCAAGAGGCCGCACTTCAAAAGAGAAGCGGCTGCCCACAATCAGAACGAGCGCTCGCATGTTGCGAGCGCCTCTGAATGAGGGCCAAAATATCAGGGTGAAGAGCAAAACGGTGTTTTGAATCACTGGAATAGGTGCTAATTTTCACTGGAAGAGAGGCGAAAATAAGTGGTGAGACTGAGTAGACAGCCCTGTCACATACCATTGAAAGGAAGCCAAGAAGTCCAAAAACATGCTGGTCGGTTGACTGGCTTCTGCCATATATGTACACTAGTGTCTGTGGGAGGGAATTTAGACTATAAGCTCCAATGGAGCAAGGACAGATTTGAATGATTAATTTCAGCTATTTCAGGAGCTACGAAATCTATATAGATAACTGATGATGAAGCCTGAGATTATAGTAGAGGGGTTATGATAAAGAGCTAGAATACCATCCCATCTCTTTACAAGTAAATGAATTCCATCTTCCATGGCTGAATCTTTTCATAAGAAATAGTCTGTTGAAAGATTGTTTTACAAATGTGAGGCTGCAACTTCCCCACCATTAACTAGCTTGTTGAACAAACTGCTCAAACACTCCCTCACCCGGTACCAGCTGATCCAGTATCTCCTATTAAAAATAAGCAGGGCTCAACTCCCCACTGGCTAGTATGGCGCTCGACAGAGGCGCCAGTCGGGAGGGGGGGGTTATGTTTACCGCCCCTGGCCAGTTCTGTATGTCAAAAGTCTGTGCTGCTGCGGATCTCTCAGTCAGAAGCATCAGCGCTGGATGGCGAGAGGGGGTGGGGGGCAATCGCCGCCCCTACAGCCACCACGGTGTCTGTTTGCCAACTGCCTGGATTAAGGGGGGCGCCAGTCCCTTACTTTGCCAGGGGTTCTCGGACTTCTAGATACATCCATATTTGAAAGCCTGCACACAAGGGTTTGGCCTGCCACCTTAGCCTGCATCTTAAGCATGTCATCTGAAGCATGGCGTTAGAACCAGAGTTGGAACTGGATTTGAACTTTTAAACTACTTTGTAACCCCAAACTAAACAATTTCTCAAATACTCAGGAATGCTACTACCCCACCTTCCATTTAACTCGGGGGCAGCCTCATGCTGCAGCCCAGTCGCACCCAAACTGCTGGATGCGACAAGACCGCACACTCGAGCGAGGTGCAGGCTAAGTCATGCGGAATTATTTTACTGCATTATTTTTAATTTCTGATCAACTTTAACATAGTTTCAACGTATAATGCTGTCACTATTCTTTGAATACTGCCTTTGATGTCCTTGTATTCAGCTTCTCTCCACCTGAATGTCATTCTGTCGCTAATTGCACACCCTGCCAGATGTTACCTATGCAGTGCGCCCCAGATGGCTGGCTCAGATGATTTTTTCTTGGGAAGGATGAACAATACGTAGATCTTTTCATTCAAAGTGTGTATCATATTACAAACATTTCAGTCATCCATATAGGTCATTGTTTTTTGTATGTCTTATCCCACACATTGTAACCTTTGTAGTGCGCCCAAGATGGCTGCTTCGACTGGTACGCCTGTGGGTGGGATGAAAAATACTTGGAAATGATGGTTATGTAGAGTTTCTGCCTCTACCTTTAGTACGCTGCATCTTCCCCATTTTGTTTCATCTCCTCTAGGTGTTGCTTATTCCACCCAGAGTAACCTAAGTAGCGAACCCAAAATGGCTACCTCACCTGGCACCTTTCATGGGTGGGTTTTGTGACCTCTGGAATTTATTTCCCAAAATGGCTGCACTAACCCTGCATTACGTTCATTGTCCCTGTTCACTATGCTTTTGATGCGACTGAGTCATGCAGGAGAAAAGCACTATATAAATAAAATTATCAGCATTATTATTCAAATTATATTCACATCACATGCCTGCCAACATTCACTGCATAATGCTCCAGCCCACTCTGTCAAACACCTTCACTACATCCAAGGCCGTAATCAAAGAGTGTTTTAGTATGATTTGCACAATTGATTATAGAATTTGTCTGCCTTGTGCTATCAAAGGCTTGCATACCTTAAATACGATTTAGTAAATTAACAATTTTAGTAAATGATTTTCGTTCATTTTTTCAAGGGAAAAATTTACGAAAATCGTTTACTAAAATCATTCATTTACTAAATGTAATGAACGATTTTTTTGAACTACAAACGATTTTTGCATATTCCCTTACTGAAAATTAGTTGGTCAGTCTGACTGAACTACAAACGTGAACGTGCATGAACGATAATCGTTCATCGTTTTAACTCAGAAAGTGAACGATTTTTTTCAATGATTGAACGATAAATGATATCGTTATTCGTTTAAAAAAATCGTGTGTGTGATGACCTGTTCATTCTAGTCATCAAATGTTTTGCAAATTCTTAATAATTTATATTAGGTAGAAAGATAGGGTAATAAACTTGCACAATGATTGGGATAATAACTAGCACAATGATTAGGATTTGTATCTGGTTTATGACTGATGAATATCCTGGTACAAGGTGTAGCAGGGTCTCTTTATGCTTCCACTATGAAATTATACAGACAAGATATAACATCACTAACAACAGCTATTAGGTCATTATATTTTTTCATTACTTGTACAAATAAAACGACTAAGACCATGGGCTGAGGCTGACTTTAGTTATTTCAGTGATTAGAGCAGCTAATTGGGCTCGGAGTAACGTGCGATCTGCAAGACTGTAAATAATGTTTTGCAGCAAGCCATAACTTGGATGAGATTGTGTAGAGTCAGATAAATGAGAGGTAAAAGGCCTGGAACTCCTTGTCTATTCTATTGTTCTTAGGTCACAGTACTAGTTGCCATTTTAAGGCTTATTTGAATTAATAAGAAGAACATTCTGATTTTTGTTTTGAGGCAAGTACTGCATTCACCTGGTGATAGACCACGGCTGGATCTGTATAAAGGCACAGGTCGAAGATTTATGGTGGAAATAAAATTTAAAACTGCTTCTATGGAATCTAAGGAAGAAGCATAATAGTATTCTGCAGCAATATCATTTCTTAGCCCCTTGCCGGCCCGCCCTAAATTAATGACAAGCATTTGGGTATATGAATATTGATGAAGCCTTCAAACATTGTATCAGAATTTTGCGTGGGATATTGGCTTTTACTAGCAGTGAGCAAGCCTAAAGGGGCCTATCCATCAGCAGATATATTTGAACAATGAAGGATTTATCGTTCAGTCGTTCAACTTATCGGCTAATAGATAGGCTCTGAACGATAAAGATGCCGACTCCCGCGTCCGGCAAATTTGGTCTTTTGTCTCTCCAACATGTTGGTCAATTATCGTTTATCGCTGACAGATATTACAAATATCTGTTGCAGTAAACGACGAACGATTTTTTTTAATGAAAATGAATAGAAACATTAAAAAAAATCCACTCCCAGAATGTCATGCAATCGCAAAAATCTGTCATATACATGACAGATATCTATCACAGCAGCCCCAGGAATTTTCAAAAGATAAATCTTTTGTCTTTCAGAAAGATCTGCTAATGGATAGGCCCCTTAAGTTTTATTCTATTGAGACAGAAGACTGAATACTCAGAGCAGATGAGTCATTTCTTCTACATAGATTGTGTCATAACTTCAAATCAGAAGTATGGTACTAAAAGTTGCCTCCCTCACATACAAAAATGTAATCATTAAGACAATGTATTATTCTTTGACATAAATCCATTGTAATAGTTTTTTTTTACTTCTTCATATCTAAAGGTGTTTCAACCTTTCCTGGATAGACCAACTGTAACACCTATTGTGTGTCTATTTTATGGTGTTATGCTGCAGCGGCTTCACCGGGAATTAAGTTTTAAGTTCTCATTCCACCAAACCAAATGAAAATAATTTACTTCTCTTTTTTTGTTGTTGTCTGGTTTTCCATAATGCAAAATTTAAAAAAAAAAAAAGGTAACAGCAAAATATATCTTTTTATTTTTTTTTTATTTCGCATTATGGAGAGCCAGACAACAACAACAAAAAGAGAAGAAAATTATTTTCATATTCAGCAGAGAATAACCACAAAATATGAATCATATTACACCCAAGTACATGTGCTACCTCAATACCAGTCTTAAGCTGGGTACACACTTAACAATATTTTGAATGTTTTGTCAGATTCCGACAGATCGAAACGACAAATCGTTCAAATAGTCTAGTGTGTACCCACTATGTCGGCCGTTGCGCGCTCCTGTGGGGTTGTGCCTACATGCAGCTCAATCTGACTATGCGGCTGACAACCTCATGGCAGGGGGCGATATATCGGGCGGTAGGGCACTGGATCGTCTAATAAGTACAGGTCAGGGGGGTTGTCAGACGGATCGCTGGGTACACAATGTTTAATGTGTACCCAGCTTAAGGACTTCTATGGACAGAAAAAGCCATGTATCTGACCATTTTACATTTTATTATTCACATGGTTTCAATTTACTTTATTTTCCTAACTAGGAGAGAGATGTGTATGTCAGGACTTCCTTATTTTTTTTCAACTAATAAATCAAGGGTGGGATGTATCACGTATCACAATTTGATTGTGATACAGCTGTCCTCATTCGTATGCATACCAGCATTTTTTATCTATCGTGTGCTGGGGGAAGAGTTAAGTTTAGGCACCACTGGTGGGGGATTGGGTTAGGCACCACTTGGGGGCGGGTTACGGTTAGGCACCAAGGGAGGAAGGTGAGGTTTAGGCACTAACGAGGAGGGTTAGACACCAAGAAGGAAAGGTTAGGGGGAGAAGGGGGATGGTTAGTAAACTTACCCGACCCCTATCGGGATACTTAGCATCGGGATGCCGCTGTCGGCATTTTGACAGAAGGCATCCCGACTGCCGGTAATTCATACCCAACCCATTTTAAACATTGCAGGTTCAAGTGACAGGTGTATTTTTAACATTATTTAAAAATGCCCTATAATGACACAAAAATATACTTACACACATTTTAATGTACTTCTAATTTAACTACAGCATTTATTTTGGCCAAAAAATATTACTTTCTATCTCTTTCACTGTAAGAGAAAGATGCATATAGCAGCCATTTAACACAATTTAAGGACCCCAAACACTTTGATTATGGCCTCTAATGGACTACTATAATGTTGCCCAATGTCACCCAATAATAGTTTGACTTTTTTTGGGGGGGTACAGGCAGATTTCCCCAGTTTCACCTATACTTTTCCTGGCTAACACCATAAACTTTTTTTGCAATAGGATTGTGTGAAAAACGGGAGCGCGCAAAGACGTGACAAGTGACATATTTGGGGGAACAGTGCAACAAGTTTACAACCACACAAACTTATCGTGGCTAATACGATATGGCCCAAAATCTGATTGGTTGCTATGGGCAATACCACTTTTTAATTTTTAGAAGCTTTTGTAAATCTACCCCTGGATGTGCAAAGAGGCGGCATCTTAAAATGTGTATGTCCGATGCCAGAAGTCATTATATTGCAGATCAGCAGCATCAGAGAAATATCAGCCATCAAACAAAAGACAAGCATATATGAAAAAGAAATTGTATTGCACATGACGACTTCTTCAGGCATAATAGGAAAATGATTAAGGATTTGCTGGAATAACCTGTTAATAGTTCGTGTTGTGCCCAGGAATCATGTTATTTTGTTCCCAAGCATAAGCAACTCAGAATGTTGCAGTCCCCACGGCAGAAGCCGGGTTTCCTGGGTGGCCTGATGATGTCCGATCCCCCTGTACAAACACAACCATACAATACACACAAGTAATGACTTTCAATACCTTTGCCAGAAGCTGTTCAATCTCATATGCCATTGTCTCAAACATATGATCCTGACTTGATCCATTTAGGAGCGGTGTTGTATCAGAACTGGGGGGAAAAAGCAGCACAATTAACCTGTTTGTAATTAAATACAAGCATTTCATAAAAGAGGATTAAAAAAAATAAATAAATAAAATAAATGTTTTAGATTTTTGATACATGAGAGTAGACTTAATAGAACTTCTAGTTCTAGTGGAGGTGTTGTCCATAGCAACCAATTGCTTGCTGTGGCCAACACCCCCACTTTTTCTATTTAGTTTTAGTAAATCTATACCATGGTGTACTTTACGGACTCATTGCAGAGAGAACCCAAGTGTCCTACACTCATTATTATTATCAATCATGGTAATGTCTAAATCCCCTTCACGGAGAGGACCCTGACATCATCAGCCAGTGTCATTCCCAGTGTACAGCATCATTCCCTACCATCCAAGTGGGCATAGAGAGGGAATATAACCTTGTGGCGAGCGTAGCGAGCCACCGAGCCCGAAGTGTGGCGAGCACAGCAAACCTGCAAGGGGACAACTTTCTTCTTTAGGTGGGGACAACTTTCGGTACTTAAAAGTACACAAGTACCATTTAAAATATTCATTGGGTTCTCTCTGCAATGAGTCCGTAAAGTACACAAGTACCTAAAAATGTACTTATCTAAAAAAAGAGCCTATCCTCTTTAAATCATTTATCTGTGGGTATTGCTTTCATCCAGTAGGGATTTATAAATATGGCACTGGCCTTAGGTGCATTAGCCAATTTTGCTGCTTAAAAATTAATCTTTACAAATGCATTTAATTAACTAACAAAAGCTTACCATTACCAAGATGCTCAGTAAAAAAATATTCCTAATAAAGTCACATTATGCTAAATCATATTCATGATACTGCCTACTTTTACATTCTCATTTCAAATGCAAATTGATTCTGGGAATATTAACCTAGGGAACAGAAATACAGTAAGATATATATATATTAAAAATTGAATATTCATGTAAAAGTTGATGACCGTAATATAGAAGGCCAAATTTATTTCCTGTAAAGTCCCAACTTACAACAACAATAGAAGCTGAACCTATATGAAAGGTGCTGCTGTTAATTGTAAAAATAACTTGATTGACATTTATATACCCAGATTACAAGGTTTTCAGAAATACAAATATTTAATGAGCCACTTTATATCTTGCGACAGATAAAGTGTGGAGAACCGGAAATGTCTTTCTTATACCAAAGGGAGTACAAAGAAAAATACTTATCTGGAGATGTATTAGCTCGTATTTTCCTTTGTACCGTAGATGTTCTGTGCCGTGATTGACCTTAATACATGTCAAATAATGTATTACTGCGCTTACTAATATTCCTTACAAAACAACTATGTTCACCAGACTCACAGTCACTCCTCTTCAACAGATTGTCATGTAGGGAACGAGGTGCTTCTCTATCAGAGCAAAAATGCACTGTGACAACTAATTGTTTGAGTCATACACAGGGACAAGAACTTGGAAGTCATTGCAACTAAGATGACTGCAGCCACAGTTTTTGACCTGTGTTAGGTTCATTTAGGACACTGTCCTAAAGATGTGTGAGGAGCTTCAGTTGTCTCATGCTGGAGGCAATTCTTCAGGTCCTAACAGAGTTGCACTGGAATATCAGGTTAGAACTGAACAATGGTTCAAAATCTAAATTTTGAGGTTTAGTGACCAATTATAGCAAGTTTAAAGCTAAACCCAAAATGGAAGTTCCTGTTACAACAGTACTAGTACTTATAAGCTCAACATTTTCACCAACAATTCAGGAGAAAGCAAACAGGGTTTGGAGAGAATGCACACAGGCCTATGCTAGCAGGCTATCCATTATCCCCTCAGGTGCAAGTCGTAACTCCTAATCTACCAGTAATGACAACCCATCATGGCCCTTAGTGTAACCATTAAGAGCAATGAGTGTTGTGAAAAAGAAAGTGCAGCAAAAGTGGCAAGAAATGCTTCATTTCTGATTTTGGTCTGAATGTTTAAGGCCACGCCACTGGAAACGCAGACTATAGGGCCCCATACACCTACCTGCTGTTTCCCCGATGCAACCAGAACCACCGATCGGTGGTCATCTATGATCCATTAAGGAATAGGTGCAATTCTTAATGTTAAAAAAAAAAATAAAAAAAAAAATCACAAATTTGCCTATCCTGATCATATTTTGGACAGGATCGGCAGATCAGGGAAATCCAACAAGTTGGATTTCACCAATATCCCAACCCCAGCATCGGGAAATTGCCCTAACCCATAGCAGATGTATGCCTTATTACTGACAACCTGGATCTAGAACTGAGCACCTTAAATCTGGTTCAAAGGTTAAAGAAAGAAAAACAATCAACGTATAGAAGTACTGAGATTTGTTTTGTTAAAGAGGAAGAAATTTGAGCTCATAATTAAAACAGTTATTGTTTGATTCCAATCATGTTAACAGCTTGTAGAAGTGTCTGAATTTAGTAGAAAAGTTAAAATAAAACAAATCAATAAAACAAAAACCAAGTAGTACCTATACCTGTCGCGTCTTCCTTCCCTGGAGTTGCTGTGAGTGTAACTTGTACAGAGTTTGCTAAAAGAAACTAATTTGAGGTCTAGCTCGTTCTCCAGCTGCCTGGCCTGCTTCCTCAGGTCTGTGGGGGGGAAATAAAAAGTCACAACTCCAGATACCAAAGTCATTTAATCAATCTCTATGACAGACAGTGAACATGCAGTAGGCTTTGCTTTTTTAAATAGTGTCCAATCTTTTCAAATCTTTTTATAAAATTTCACAGGGAGGTGGCCATTTTATGTGCAGGTACCACAGTTTGTATATTTTCTATAAAATGTAGCTTGGGGCATTTTTCAGCCACAGACAATTCTGCTGTCAGTACAATAGAAACACAAGCATACAGCAATTTCAATGCGTGCCATACACACAGGACAACATGAAGAAAAAAACAACAGATCTGTCACCAAGAATCCTTATATCCAGATACAATACGAATATCACACCGATGCTTTCAATGGCAGTGTCAGAACTTTACTGTCATTATCTTTTTATCACAGCACATAGCCATCTTTAAAATACATTCTGCAATGGCAGGAAAAGTATGCTGCACAAATAGAAAACACACTAATTAAACAAAAGTGATTGGACATTGACAGCAAATAGATCAACAAGATTTTATTGGAACTACTAGAATAAAAGAATGCGGTGACGTAGCCCGCACGAGTATGCAGGAATTATCAACCTATTAAAATAGAAGCGAGAGAGGGAGATTTGAATTGACTAATAGGATTAAACAAGACGGCATAAATACCGGACACGGCAGACAATCGGGTTGCACTGCTTTGAGAAAGCATCCCCCTGGCGAAACACGCGTCGGCGTTCCACGCGCTGCCGCCGGTCGATGCATTATCATATGCACAACACGTTCTAATATACATGTATGTATGTATGTATGTATGTATGTATGTATGTATTACACTGAAGGAGATACACGAGGTCAAAGTAATCAATATTAGACGAAAGGCATTTCTGACTGGGAGCAAATGGAAACTATCTCCCAATGCTATCCCCATATGTATAGTAAGGGGAAGATTTGAGTTATTTATATTAAAACAGTGGAATTGAGTCTGTTATAAATGATAGTCAGTCTGCCATCAGCACAGATATTAATTTTTAAGGTATCAGATTGGCTTTGGAATATTCATTATAAAAGAAAGTAGGAACAGCAGGATACTAGAGCTATTACTACAGCACGCAGGCCGCTATAATTTCAGCCATTTGATAACTGATACATTTGGAGTTAACCCTATATATAATCTACAGTACTACAGATAGGTGCATAAGTGGATATAAACTATATATGTCAGGGAGCAGATTATAAATATAGAACCTATCAATTACACAGACTCCCCAATCTCACTGTTGGAAGAACATAGAATAAAGGATAACCGTTACACTTCACTTGTTACATTTGGTTTAAAAAAAAAAAGAGACATCAGATGTCAGAACTGGCATTGATACTAATATAGATAAGAACACTTTATTGTTACAGTGAGGACACATACTTACAGATATTGGTCACAGTATCACTGGCCGCTCCTTTGAAGTCTGTGAACCTACAGATGACTATGTGATAACATAGTCATAGATAAAGCCCACTATTATCTAAGGCTGGGGTCTTCAACCTTGGCCCTCCAGCTGCTGTGGAACTACACATCCCAGCATGCACTGCCACCTTTTTGATATAACAGCATGCTAAAACTATGGCAGTGCATGCTGGGATGTGTAGTTCCACAGCAGCTGGAGGGCCAAGATTGAAGACTCCTGATCTAAGTGGAAGTAATAATATACAGATATAATCTAAGGGGACTATATTATATTATAGTAAATCATTAAACAAAGTATCATCTGGATGTTTGTAAAATGACGTGACACGACTGACGACAGAAGAAATCTTTTAATCACTTTTTTTTCAATATATCTGAACACATCTTTTTCTATGATAACTATACCTTGATTTTATACACGATTTCACCCAATACTTGGATAATATATTTTAAGAAATAAAGAATACATTTTAGTACTTTTCCAGAGAATAGCATGGACACAGACATTAGCTGACCTAATGAGTGCACTAGCCAACAATCTTTTTCTTGGTGTTTAATATATTGCATTTCCGCAAGATTATTAGGGGGCACCTCCACCTTAATACTGGATGAATACGGAAATTATAATACAGGAATGGAACCTTTAGGTCATTAGAAGTCAGCATATAGTCTACTCTGGAACTGACCCTAATACTTTAAACATATATCAGTGCGGGACTAAATTGGTTTGTTTTGAAGATTTTATTGACGTCAGTACGTTGTAGGTCCACCACGTGCAGTCATTACTGCAGACTCCCTTCTTGGCAAATTGCCCACAAGTTCCTGGACAACAGCAGCAGCAGGCGGTATGTTTTGCCATTCTGCCCTAAGTACAGTGACCAACTTTGACACTGAAGATGGTCAAGTCGGCTTAGAATGCACCAGTCACTCCAATTCGTCGCAGAGGTTCTCAGTGGGGTTTAGATTTGGACTCTGAGCTGGCCAATCCATCCGGGTTACCGATTTGTCTGTATACCAGACCAGCGTCGCCCTGGAAATATGACAGGTGGCATTGTCGTCCTGATAAAAACATTAGTTGTTACCGCAAAACACTTCCCTACGAAGTGTTCTTGTCGGAACCGCCACATTAGTGGCCATTTGGAACTCTAGCGCAATGGTATGTTTTTCGCTTGCGCGGGGTGTCCAATCACTTTTGATAGTGTAGATGTTTGAGTGGAGCACAGTATTGAATACAAAGTAACAAGTGTCTCCACGCACACAGCACCATCATATACCGCTACATATTAGATGCAATAAACCAATGTGTTTACTGTGCAAACAGCAACACTTTCAAGCTTAAAAAAAAAAAAGAATCGCACTGATTCGAAACATTATTTGCACAATAAACATATTGGCCTATTGCAAATAATCCGGAGTGCCCTTTTTTTCCTTCACTGCTGGAGCAATAGTGATGGCTTCTTCCCGGGACAAAGAGACCCTGCTGGGTGGGAATGTGGCAGTGGGAAAATATGAGATATGGTAAGAACTTACCCTTGTTATCTCTATTTCTACGAAGTCCATAGGGTTCCACAGGATACCTTGGGGTATAGGCGATGGCGGCAGACATCCAGGCACCACAGAGTTAAATTTTCAGCCTCCCAGGATGCACTGGGGTCCCTCTCCTATACCCCGCCCCCGAGCCTCAGGCCACTCAGTTTCGTAACAAGCCATAGGCCGGAGCAGGAGCAAAAAAGAGAGAGAAGACAGTCTGGAACACACAAGAATCACATTCTCACCAGAAGGAGAAGGAGAAACCGGTGACCAGATCGAAGCCCATCTGCAGTACAGCTGCGACAGGGCGGGAGTCCTGTGGAACCCTATGGACTTCGTAGAAATAGAGATAACAAGGGTAAGTTCTTACCATATCTCATATTTTCTACTTCAGGGTCCATAGGGTATCCACAGGATACCTTGGGGATGTCCCAAAGCAGTATCCTTTAAGGGTGGGGACGCTCCTGTGCTGTAAGGAGAATCCGCCGCCGAAAGGAAGCATCCTGAGAGGCGAAGGTATCAAAAGCATAATACCTTACAAAAATATGGACAGATGACCACGTGGCTGCCAATCACCGCTGAGGCGCCACGTCGAGCTGCCCACAAAGGACCCACAGACCTAGTGGAAGAGCTTTAATAGAGGATGGAACAGGAAGACCTGTGAATCCATCCTGCCAAAGTTAGCGTAGTGGCAGGCCAACCCTTTTTATGGAAATCAGAAAGGACAAAACCGAGAGTCTGATTTCCTAAATGGACTGGTACGGTCAACTTAAATTCTTAGCGCCCGTACCACAGCCAAATAGGCCTCAACAGCAGACAGGACTGGGGAAGTAAAGGCAAGCACTACCCTGTTCCTAGGAAAGATGAGAAAAAGGGAGGTCTACATGACAGAGCCTCCCATTCTGAGATCCTACTGGCCAAATTAAGAGCCAGAAGGAATACAGTCCTAGCCGTAAGCCATTTGAAATCCACTGAGCCCAGTGGATCAAATGGCGGTCCTCAGAGAGCCCTAAGGACCACAGCCAAATCCCAAGGAGCCACAGGTGGAACAAAGGGATGCTGAATATAAAGTACACCCTGCACAAAGGTGCGGACATCAGGAAGAGTAGCAATCCTACACTGAAACCATACTAACAGGGCAGAAACCTGCACCTTCAAGTAAGCAAGGCGAAGACCGTTATCTAAGCCCACCTGTAGGAAAGCCAACCTCTGGATATCCGGAATACCCGAGGAGCCTAGCCTCTAGGGCGACACCTGAAAGAAAGTATACCATACCTAATGGTAAATTCTTGCAGATAAAAACTTCCGAGCTCTTAGCATGGACAGAGCCCCTGTTAACTATAGAGCTGGAAAAACTCCTAGACCTTAAGAGGGCAGTCTCCACCGCCACACCGTCAAGGACAGACAACCCAGGTCTGGGTATCAGCCAGGATCCTGAGACAACAGGTCCGGGCGTAGAGGCAACAGCTTCGGAGTGTTAACTGAGAGGCTCCGAAGATCTGAGTAATAGTGCCATCTGGCCTACGCTGGAGCTATCAGCAGGAGCGTGCCTCCTTCTTGCTATTACTGGAGGAAGAAGGGATAACGGAGGGACGAGGTACACAACTTGGAAGGTCCACTGGACCTACCTACGTCTATCAGAAGAGTCTCATCTCTGAAAGGCTCCACTTGTTCACCAGAAGATTGAACACCTCCTGATAAAGAGGACATTTCCCTGAATGCACGTCTTGATGGCTGAGAAAGCCTGCTTTCCATCTGAGGATTCCTGAATGAACACTGCCGATGACGGCAGGGATATAGCCTTCCACCCAAGCCAGAATTCAGGACACCACTGTTAGTGTCGCCTGACTTCGGGAACCTCCTAGGTGGCTTACATAAGCCATCATGATGGCGTTGTCAGACTGTACCTGCACGGTATTTCCGTGGAGGACCTGTCCTGCATGCTGGAGAACCTTGAATACTGCTCAGAGTTCTCAGATGTTTATGGGAAGCGCAAAAACTACTGGTGTCCACCTGCCCTGGAACAAGTGTGGACCCGTCACTGCTTCCCAGCCACGGATACTGGCGTCCGTTGTCAGAAGGACCCTGTCCGCAATCCCAAAGGGGGTGCCCCTTGTTTAGGTGAGCTTTCTGCAGCCACCAGGCCAGAGAGAGACAAACCTCCGGGGAAATCCTATTGACTTTATCCTATGGGGCAACCCATCCCATCCGGAGAGGATCAAGTTCTTTAGAGTGAAGCAGGGTACTCTCCACCATGTCGAACAGCGACATCCTGGAACCCAGGAACCACATTGCCAAGTGAATAGACACTCGGCGACTCTGCAGGTAACTGCGTACCTTTGCCTGTAATGCAGAGATCTTTTCCTCAATCACAAAGATCCTCAGATGTTGGGATATGGAGCATCCTCTGTGAAGAATCAGAGAGGACCATTTCCAGTTTATCAGTCAGCCCTAACGTAGCAACACAGATATTGTCCGTTGCATATGGCGCTGAAGTATCTCTGGAGACCGTGGTAACAACAGGAGGTCACTCGGATAGGGTAACAAGCGGACCCCCTGCATCCGCAGGTGGGCTGCCATAACTACCATGACCCTGGTAAACCGTGAGGCGCGGAGGCCAGACCAAGGGGCAATGCCAGAAACTGGAAACGCTTATCGACCACTGCAAACCTGAGGAAAACACTGGTGTGCTAAGAAAAGAGGGATATTCAGGTAGTCACCCTGAATATATCCAACGACACCACAAAATTCCCAGGCTCCATTGAATGATGGAATGCAGGGTCCCCCTCCCGAACCGAGGAACCCTTAAGAATTTGTTGAAGGATTCGAGGTTGAGAATGTCCTGGTAAGCCCCATTGGGTGTCTGTACCAGAAAGAGGATGGAGTAATACCTCGTTCCCCTTTGGGGCAACGGAATAGGTACTATAACTCCTGCCTGGAGCATAGAGTGTAACACCCTCAAAAATTACAGGGCCTTGTCCTGAATTGACAGAAGACCTGTAACGAAAAACCGTCTGGGAGGCTTTTTCCGGGAAGAGAGGACATACCTTCAAGAAAATACTTCTCTTACCCCAGTGTCCGTGGTGGTCAGACACCAGCACTGGGCGAACTGGAGAAGCCGGCCTCCAACTCTGGGGGCTCCGGAGAGGAGGCCCATCCCGTGAGGCTGAAGGCTTATAGTCCAACTTGGGAGTAGGACGTCTTGTACTCCAAGCCTGTTCTTATGGCTGAGCAGATTTCCTGGCTACTGACTGTCTTGGAAAGCTGTATTTTAGACTTACCCTGGCCTCACAGGGCCGAAAAAACAAAGTCCCAGACCCTGATGGGACTGTAGCCGATGGCAGACACGCAGACGTAGCTGCTGCCTGCAGGGCCACAATTGCGTCCAGACGAGGGCCAAACAGGACTTGTCCCGTAAAAGGCAAAGCATTCCAAATGGAATCTGCGTCCGCTTTCCAAGAGCGCAACCACAGGGAGCGGCAAGCCGCTACTGCTGCCGAGGAGATTCTGGAAAGGAGTAGGCTATATGTAAGACCGTCTCATTATGAACGTGGCAAAGTCTCTGAGAATTTGCCACTATCCACCTGCTCTGCAGGAGAGTCAGTGTGCAGAGATCCAGTTACCTACTCAGTGTTCGATGGCTCTGGCCCCCCAGCACACGGCCATAGCCGGCCAGGAAGCCCCTCCAGCAAGGGAATATTGGATTTTAGATATATTTGCACCTTGCAATCTGGAACCTCCTTCAAAGAGGACCTGGAGGGCATGGGCAACGTAGCACTCCTCACTAGGCGTGGAACATGAGAATCTACCCGTAAAGGTAACTCCCATTCGGAAATGTAATTATCCGCAAAAGGGGTATGCAAAAGGTCAACCATTTTTGAGGCTGGAACCGCTTACCCAGAATTTCCACGCCTCCTCTAAATAATCCACCTGACCAGATAGAGGAATTACAGTGGCAACACCCTTATCCTTAAAGAAGGCATATTTGGATTTAGCCACGGGGGATATGTAATAACCGAAGCCGCACGGACTGCCCGTAGAAGGCCAGGTATATAGACTTTAAACCCAGACTACGCCTCCTTTGCATTAAGGGGCTCGTGTCTGAAAAAGTCAATAATGTCACCGTCATGAGACGTCATGTCTTTACCCGTCTGAGACCCGAAAGGCCGTTTAGAAGGCCGAAATGGTGACTCCCCCTGTAAAACGTCCATCAGGTGCTATACCATTTGGACAATAAATTCACCCACACAGGCTCCTGCGAGACCTGGGGGGGGCGAAAAACAGGATACACTGGGGTACCATCAACTGTCCAGGGACCCCTGCATGTTATGAGACCACCACAGGCTGCGATAACCCCTATGGGGAAACGCAGGGGGCGTTGCCCACAAAGGCTGTAAGCATCTTAGCCAGCCGAGGGCGGTCCCCTTTTTTTGTGCAGGCACAGTGACAGAAATGGGGCGTGATATATAATACAACATGCCCTCCATAAACCCTCAGCGTCTACATATCCCTCCGCTAACTGCACATGATATCAGTACATTATAGCTGGAAGAGGATATCCTCGTTCACTTTCCGACATGAGGAGTGTGAACGGAGCGTATGTGACCTCCCACACAGAAAAACCACGTTTACTGTGAGGTAATAAACACCCTGCGACACCGCACCGCAAGGGCTGTAGCAGAAGAACAGGGATAGGAAAAGGCTGACAGTCAGAAATGAAAGTACAGGCAAACAGCGCTAGCATTTAAGTCACATACAATGCACAGATAACATCCTGCATTACAAGCACTGCGATCAACTACACAGACCAGAGCCTGGTAGGAAACAGTGCTGCATACACTGACCTTAATTGAAGGAGAGGTATGCGGGGGACCCGGACCGCAATGGCATCTGTATCAGCTTCCAGCAGCGTTTGCCATCCCCAGCACATGTAGTGAGAAAATGGCCACCGAGGAGCAGAGAGAAGGCAGGGCCCGGGGGAGGAGCGCTGACACAGCCCGCTCAGACCGCTGTGGAATGGCACTGTGCAGCGGGGGAGACGCCGGCTGTGAGACAGGGAAGGCGTTCTCCCCTGGCGTGCTATTAACCCCTGGGACGCCGCGCTGTACCGCACATGCTGCGGCCCGCTGTCCCTGGTGGTCTAGTGGAAGGCGCAGGATCAGTACCTGGCCCCACGCGCAGCCGGTCCCCAGGGAGCCCCCTGCCTGGGGACCAAACAGGACTGTGTTACCGGCGGGTGCCCACCGCGGGACCCCGCCGCTTACCTTGTTCCCCGTGCATCCGGCCACAGTCCAGGTAGCCGGGGATCACCGCTAGCTGTGACCCCAGCTACCTACCAGCATCCCCGGATCGGTACCGGCGTTCTGGTACCGGCGGGGTGTAGGAGTGACAGCATGGACGTCAATACTGACTGTCCTATGCTGGAGCACTCTAGTTGTGCAGCCACAGCTGCGAAGAAATATTCAGGGGCCTTAAAAAGAACCCCCTCTGTACGGTGCGACTGGTCCGGCCAGGCACCTACGAAAACTGAGTGGCCTGAGGCTCGGGGCCGGGGTATAGGAGAGGGACCCCAGTGCATCCTGGGAGGCTGAAAATGTAACTCTGTGGTGCCTGGATGTCTGCCGCCATCGCCTATACCCCAAGGTATCCTGTGGATACCCTATGAACCCTGAAGTAGAAAGTTCTCTATATTAGGCTTAATAATTTGCTTGTTGGCATATTAGGAATTGTGGACAGTTCTTTGTGGCATATTTGTTGGCAGGTATTTCTATGGGACATATTATGTGGACTGTTCTGTGTAGCCCAATAATCTATCTATAATATTACCATATTTCTAGACCTATCGATCATTACATTGTACCTATTCCAAGTTCTTCTAACAACACTTTCGTGTTTACATACTATTTGTTATTGTATGTTGTTGCGTTTTCTTTCAAAGGAGCCAGTGTCGGTCCTCTCACCTTCCTCTACAGAAACCAATTCAAACTCCTCACACTAACCTTTAAAGTCATCACCAAGACTTCTCCTGCGTACTTTTCTTACCTTAACTCCTTTCACACTCACTCTCGCTAACTATGATCTGCCCCTCATCTCAATCGATTACCTCATCCCACTCCCGCCTCCAGGATTTTGCACATGCTGTTCCTCACCTCTGGAATTGTCTCCCAAAACCCATTTCTTTACTAAAGCCTAACAGCTCTCCCTCCTGGGTCACCATGGTCTTTCAGCCTCTCTCCTACAGAGATTGTATGCTCTCACGAGCAGGGTCCTTTTCCCTCACTTATACCACTTTCGCCTCCCCCTAACGGAGGCACGGAAGCTTTGGGTTCAGTCTCGCTGACTTTTTGGGTATGATGACTATTTGCAGTAATGTTTATATGCCTTATATCCTGCTATACTCTGCATTGTTTTGAATTGTAAGGGTATATTTACTACAGTGTGGGGTTTTAGAAGTGGAGATGTTGCTCATAGCAAGAAGTGTTAGGGGAATAGTCTTACCTTCCATCACCAGCACTATTTGATTCGGAATCGATGCAGCTATAGAAGTACCCAGGCTCCTTTGCTGTGTTCTGTTCATGTTGATCCAATTACTACATCTTCTGGTATGGAGGTGATGTCCCCTTTTTTATGTTTTTTTTTTTGTGTGTATTAATAGTATTATATTTTAGCAAATCTGCACCATGAGAATATTTAATGTTTTTTTGCATGAGTAACCTATGGTTTTGGACTGATTGAGAAGTTCCAAAGAAACCCTGATATGAGAGTACCACAAGCATCTATGTAAGCTGTAGTGTGAGCATTTCCACATTCATTTGCACATGGTATGCGTTTATCTATGTTGGTGGAGGCACACAGAGTGAAATAAACTCTTATAGGAGTGACACCAAATACTCTAATGTAAGCACTATTCCTTACCAGTTTTGCACTGAGAGTGAAGTTCAGGTGTCTCTCATGCATGCAAGTTTTGGTCATTATTCAGAACTCATTTGGCCAAGAATCTATTTGTTCCACTTATCTACATAACCTTGGTCATATCCACAATGTGCTAAAACTGTGTTTTTTTTGTTATTTATTTTGAGAAACACTGGTATCAAGGGATGCACCATTGTTGGAAGATCTCTACAATAAATAGACACAGAAGCTAACATCTGGAACAGGATTGGCGCAGGGAGCTAATACTTCTATTTGTATTTATTGTATGTTGCTCATAGCAACAAGATTCTAGCTATTATTTTCTAGAAGAGACTAGATAAATGTTCAGTAGAATTTGATTGGTTGCAACGGGCGACACCTCCACTTCTAAAAACCCACACTTTAGTAAATATACCCCTAAGTTTTTTGCACTCTATGTCTGCACTGTTTCTGTTACTGCACCCTTTGTGGCACCTTATAAAAGATAATAATGTTGAAGATGAATTCAATAAAAAGGTATATGTAAACACAATAAAAGAGCCTATCCCATGTGAGAGTACCCTAAATAAATTCACAGAACTACTGTTCGCAACTTCAGGTGGAACATGAGCGACACAAGACTTGCTACATATAAATCACAAACATAACTCAAGGCACAGGAGAGCCCAGTGACCATTTAAATAGAACAGGCCAATCTGACAGCTCTCTCAGAGGAAACAGTGCCCTGGGATGGTCTCCTAATTTACTTTAACAGTTTTTCCATATATAAGAGATTACTCACTTCTCCAAACAATGTCATTTCCAGCTGATCACACACCAGACATTCTATGTACAGTCAAATATTTATTGGCCCACAAAGTGTAACATAATCCATCCACACATCAGATTTGGGGACATCCTAAAGGAGACCAGGCTACTATATAAATATGAAGTTACAGCTTCTGTGCAGGGCAGTGTATGTATAGCAGTCACATACAGAACATCCTATATGGCAAATAGTCTTCTCCATCTCATTACAGTAATGCTTGCTGTCACTCTTAATGGGGCCACCGAGCACTGGGAGCACACCAGCAGCAACTGGCCGCCTGTACTGCACCCATCCCCGAAACAGCCCCTCGCAGGACCCGTTTCTCACCTTCCCAGTAGTTACTGCTCCCCGCCGCCATCTTTGTCGTCCAACGTCACCCAGTCCGGCGAGTAGCTGATAGAGAGTAGACTGAGCAGGGCTGGAAAGCCGCTATGACGAGCCACAGACATATGGGCTGAACGGTCGTAGAACAGCGACACCTGCCGGGGAAAAAAATAAATAAAATGTTTTGTTCCAAGGAAGGAGCAAGACAAGTCTGCAGGTGAGCAGTGACTCTGGCTGGCATGAGGCTAAGGAATGATGTCTTGCAACACACAAATAGATACTGTTTGTCCAGCTGCGCTATTGAAACATGAGTTTACAGACTTGCATCAATGACAGAAATCAAATTGAATTAGCATTAGGCAATTTCCACATAAACATTTCATGTGATTTTTTGTTTTGTTTTTTATTTGTCCCCCTGTGGCATATTTAAAATAATACGAGGTATGTCTATTAAATAACGAGACTGATTAAATAACTCATCTTTATTTATTGGTATTACAAATTAATGTTTGTCCCCTTCAATATACTCCCCATTTGCACTAATACATCGCTGTAGTCTTGTTTTCCACTGGTCGAAGGCATGGAGCAAATCAATTTCTGTTAGTTGTTTCAACATATCTGCCGTTTTCTTCTTTACAGCATCAACTGATTCAAAATGTGTCCCTTTAAGCACTGATTTAACTTTTGGGAAAAGATAAAAGTCGCAAGATGTTAAATCGGGCGAATATGGAGAATGTTCAAGTGTAGTAATGTGATTGTCGGTCAAAAACAGCTTCACAGAAAGTGCTTTGTGAGCAGGCGCATTGTCCTGGTGGAATTGGTATGATTGGAATCCCGACACCAGCATCCCGGCAGCAGTGGAAATCCCGATCATCCTCAGGTAAGTATTAGCTAGCCTAATTCTACCCCCTAACCCTCCCTTAGGGGTTCCTAACCCTAACCTCCCCCCCAGTACCTAACCCTAATCCCCCCTCTAAGTGCCTAAACCTAACCCCCCCCCTTCCCCACTGCCTAAACCTAAGTCCCCGGGGGGTGCCTAACCCTAACCCCCACCTTCCCCTAACCTAACCCTAGCCTCCCAGGGGGGGGTGCCTAACCCTAAGTCCCCCCCGGGTGCCCTAAACCTAACCCCCCCGTGGCTATCCGCACGCGGCGCCCGGTGTCCCTTCGATCGGGATGCCGGGCGTCGGTCTCCTGACGTATGTCTAATGACAGGCGTCGGCATATCGACGCCTGTCTTTAGACCCTTGCCTGGATATGACAGTCGGGAAGCCGGCTGTCGGGATTAGGTCCGCCGGCTTCCCGACTGCATACCGTCCTGGTGAAGAATGAAACCATTTTTCCACAGTTGCAGCCGTTTCTTTCTGACTCTTTCTCTCAGCTTTTTCAAAACTTCCTTTTATAATAATGCTGGTTAACTGTTGTGCCTTCTGGAACCCATTCTTGCAAAATTACACCCTTGATTACACCCTTGATATCGAAAAAATGTTACTAAAAATTTCAAATTGACTCATTGTTCAACTTTTAAACTTAGCATTTTTTCGGCACTCTACAGTAAACACAACCAAATTAAATGGCGACTCACAATCAACTGAATGTCATAGAGTGTTGCTGCTTTACATGCAGGTTCAGACAAGTTCAAGATTACTACGTTCTGTATGCAGTTAGAACCGGTTCTGACTGCTTTGTTTACTAGGTGGAATCACAGTCTCGTTATTTTATAGACATACCTCGTATGATGCTGCAGAAACACTCCCGATACACTCCTAAAATTGCTCTATAAATGGGATCTAACAGGAAATGCTTATGAGCGTTTCATTTAGAACAGAAAAATATAAAGAAACAGCCCTTATTTACCACACTCCAGGATTATATTAGGTCACTCACAGTCTTAATTTTTTCATTTTAGGAAGATGAGCTGATGTAAGGGAACACCTAGAAATCGATATGTATATGGGCATTTGTTCTAGATTTCTTTTAAACTGATTGGAAAGAGTCAAAGTCTTTCGATAGTTAGCAAATATCGATGTCCCCAATTTGAATACTTTTTCCATCGATTTCCGGTTTTGCAATAGTTGCCAACCATCGGATGCTGCTTCCGATGGCTGACTGAATTCAACTGCGGACACCCGGAAGCGATGTCTGGAACTCAGTGTGCACGTGTATGAAGCTCCTGCTGCTTCTGCGCATGCGCACAGAATAACCATCGATAATTATTCCATCGCATGTTTATGATTCGATGGCTAGTAGTCATCGCATCGCATGTCTTGATGTCATAACCCAGTAACCATTCAATGCATGTGCTTCCTATGTCAATCCCAACCCTAGCTGCACACAGGTCAGTACAAATACTACAAACATTTGTTTCTTTTTAGCTGTATCTGTCTTCCTCCATTCTCACATCCTGGGAGCTGCGACGTACAGTATTCAATGTGTAAAAAAAAAGAAGCATTTAAGAACTATTAACATGTTTTTTTCTACTTGAAATAAAACTGGGAGAGTGAGTTAAATACAAGCAGTGGCCTAACTAGGGGGGGAGTCAAGCGGGGCAGGTGCCCATGGTGCCGTGGCAGGCCCAGCAGGGGGGGCGCCACCATCCAGGGCATCTTACATGCACCGATCACCCGTCCTCATTGTGCCACCTGAGCAAGACCCATGGTGCATGGCGGCGTTACTGCTGCAGGCAGCTGCAACGCCCACATTATTAGGGTTGTTGCCAGGAGCATGACGGCGACGCCAGTATCACCCTCCCTGGGCCCTGAGCTTCAGCCTGCTACCTTGCCTCACCGTCCCTGCCGGCTCTCGACTCTTGGCTGAAGGTAAGGAGAGGGGGGGAGACACACAGAGACATAGAATGAAGGGTGGGGACACACATAGAGACATAGAATGAACGAGGGAGAGAGACACACAGAGACAGAACGAAGGGGGGTTATAGACACACAGAGAGATAGAATGAAGGGGGACACAGAGAGACATAGAATAAAGGGGCATAAGAGAGACACACAGAGACATAGAATGAAGGGGTAGACGATGCAGGGAGGGAGGCGATGGTGTGCTGAGAGACAATGTAGGGGGTAGATGATGTCATGCTTAGAGACGATGCAGGGGGGGAGGTGATGGTGTGCTGAGAGACAATGCAGGGGGGGAAGATGATGGTGTGCTGAGAGACGATGCAGGGGGGGATAGGTGTTGATGTGCTGAGTGTGGGGAGGTGATGGTGTGCTCAGAGACGACGCAGGGGGAGATGGTGTGGCTGAGAGCACGGGAAAGGATGTTACACAAGGGGCACGAGTCTGGTTGAACCGCTGTTGTATGATGATGACCTTGTTAGTATTCCTACACAATCAGGCATCTTCCGGACGATGTGACCTACATGAATAGTGAATACCGACTGAAGACACCATTTTCCCAGGGAGGATACATTTCTTCAGAGGTTCCACATTGTGAGAAACCACCATATAGGTAAGGTGCATATGGAAAGGAATGTTCCCAGAGTAACGAAAAACGGGTGTCATGTTGGCATGTCCCAGTTTCAGTGGACATGCCCATTTTGCAGCACACATGTAATTTAGTGTGTATTTGTGTTGGGGAGGCGCAGTTCTTCATCTTGCCCTGGGACCCTAGTTACGCCTTTGCATACAGTGAATGGGTTTGTTCACTTAACTTAAAACTAGGGATGTGCAGGCTCGGATAGGTTCGAGTTTGCACGTGGAGTTCGGATTTTTCCCTCCAAAAAAACGGAACTCAGAACGAGGCAAAACGTCATCTTGCATGGCCGAACATCATCATTCCTGGACAAAAGACCAGGAATGATGATGTTCGTCCATGCAAGATGACGTTTTGCCTCGTTCTGAGTTCCGTTTTTTTGGAGGGAAAAATCCGAACTCCACGTGCAAACTCGAACCTATCCGAGCCTGCACATCCCTACTTAAAACTATTGTTTCTTACATGGGAGAAGGTGGCAAATTAGTTATAATGAATGTCATAATGGACATACAGAAAGACTGCTCCTTTACCAGAAGGACATATGTGTTTTTTCACTGATCACGCAGGATGCTCTGGGATGGATCCAGCCTCCGCCACGATCTCCATCTGCCGGGCGCTGACTGCAATGTTGTTACCAGCGGTGCACTTGACTTCTGTGCAAACGCCGCTCTGGAGCTCCGCCTCCCGGCTCACACACAGAGAGTAGGGAGAAACATCATGACATCTCTGTATCAACATCAACATCTCAATATTTGGGGGGGGGGGGGGCGTGCCAATTGTCGTGCCAAGCTGACAATATATTTTTTATGTAGATGATATGTGACCACACCATCTACATAAAAAATATATGGTCAGCTTGACAAATGATTGCAATATTTTGGAACTGACATTCCCTGTATTCAAAGAAATTGCAGTTTGAAAAGTAATGCTGGCCATACACGCTGCAATTATTGGGACGATCCGCCCGATATCGGCGGATCGCCACGATAATTGTAGCGTGGGGGGAGACCGAGGGTTAAATATTGCTCGGTCGGGCATGCTGGATTGTCCAGCATGCCCGTCCGATGCGATATTACCCAGTAAACTGTCGGCCGCATCGGGCATTGTATGCCCAGCACAGCCGACAGACAGACATTTCCTGTGTTCCTTCCTACGGAAGGAACAGGGAAATGTCTCCTCCCCCGGGGGCGGAGTGCGGATGTCGGGCTATACACTGTGAGATTTCTCTCACAGTGTATGCCGCGGGCATCTGCGGCTGGCAGCCGGCCAGATAAAATGTCTGTCGGTCTGACAGACATTTTATCTGGCAGTGTATGCCCAGCATAAGTGAGTGGCGAGATTGTATGATATTTTTATGTAGCTGGTGCGGTCACATTCCAAGGGTACCCCAGATGGCTGAGTGCCGTGCATTAAGCCTGTCATTTATTTAAATTATTTAAATTGTGTGGTCACACATGCTAGGGCACCTGTTTTCAAATGTAAGACAAACTTTGTCAGTCTATCCCCAGGTGCTTATCAACTGATATTACTGGGTGTGGTCCTGTCTCTTTAAGCCAGGATTCATATTCATGTTTAAAATGTGTGCAAGCTTGAGCCAAATGTGGCAGATCAAAGATCATATATCTCAGTGTAGGGACTGGCCAGATGGGAAAAGTGGTTGGTGAACTTGAAAAATTATTGAAATATTTTGGAACTAATATTCCCTGTATTCAAACAGTAATATTCCCTGCAGTTTGAACAGTAAATGTGCGGAGTTTGTATAATATATATATATATATATATATATATATATATATATATATATGCCATTCAAAAGTTTGGGGTCACTTAGAAATGTCCTTATTTTTGAAAGAAAAGCACTGTTTTTTTTCAATGAAGATAACATTAAATTAATCAGCAATACATTCTGGGCCTGATTCAGACCCGCTCGCAAGCACTATGCGCTCGCAAGCGGGTTGATGGCGGGAAGTGTGCGAGACCCAGAACGAGTGAGAAATTCACTCGCTCCGGGGCTCTCTACAAACGGGGCGGCTGTCGATGTTGATCGACAGCTCGCCCCGTTTTGTAGGCGGGGGGGTGGCCAGTCAAACGGAGGCGTTCCTGAAGGAAAGCCTGCCGTTTGAGGGCGGCCCTACTATTAGAGCCGGAAGCTCACTGGGGCTTGCGGCAGATGAGACCCTACCACATGGGTCTCGTCGCAAGCGCGATGGTCGCGACCATCACCTGGCCGCTCGCAAAAGCTGTGGGCGGTCAACCACAGCTTAGCGAGCGGCCAGGAGGCCGGCTTGAAAAAAAAAGCGGCCGCCCTGATTCAGAACGAGTGCTCGCTTCTTGCGAGTGGCTCTGAATCAGGACCTCTATACATTGTTAATGTGGTAAATGACTATACTAGCTGCAAACATCTGGTTTTTAAAGGACTATCTACATAGGTGTATACAGACCCATTTCCAGCAACCATCACTCCAGTGTTCTAATGGTACATTGTGTTTGCTAAGCGCGTTAGAAGACTAATGGATGATTTGAAAACCCTTGTGCAGTTATGTTAGCACAGCTGAAAACATGTTTGCTCGTCAGAGAAGCTATAAAACTGGCCTTCCTTTGAGCTAGTTGAGTATCTGGAGCATCACAGATGCAGAACAAGTGAAAAGATGCTGGAAGAGTGCCTGAGGCCATCTGTGAAGCATGGTGGAGGTAATGTGATGGTCTGGGGCTGCTTTGGTGCTGGTAAAGTGGGAGATTTGTACAAGGTAAAAGGGATTCTGAATAAGGAAGGCTAACACTCCATTTTGCAACGCCATGCCATACCCTGCGGACAGTGCTTGATTGGAGCCAATTTCCTCCTCCAACAGGACAATGACCCAAAGCACACCTCTAAATTATGCAAGAACTGTTTAGGGAAGAAGCAGGCAGCTGGTATTCTGTCTGTAATGGAGTGGCCAGTGCAGTCACCAGATCTCAACCCCATTGAGCTGTTGTGGGAGCAGCTTGACCGTATGGTACGCAAGAAGTGTCCAGCAAGCCAATCCAACTTGTGGGAGGTGCTTCAGGAAGTGTGGGGTGAAATTTCTTCAGATTACCTCAACAAATTAACAGCTAGAATGTCAAAGGTCTGCAATGCTGTAATTGCTAAATTATTATTTAAAATAAAAATCATTATTTCTAACCTTGCCAATGTCTTGACTATATGTTCTATTCATTTTGCAACTCATTTGATAAATAAAAGTCAGTGTTCATGTAAAACACGAAATTGTCTGGGTGCCCTCAAACTTTTGAATGGTAGTGTGTGTGTATATATATATATATATATATATATATATACACACAAATAAATTTATATGTCACCATGCGCAGATGTTAGTTCCTAAAATAGTAGAAGTGAGTCAAGTTAGCAAATAACTCTATTTCTGCAGCTCCCTTGTAATAGTTGTTTCTCCTCCCCAGGAGTCACTTGTCAGTATTCTATTGCAAAGTGAAGCACAAGGTGCGCACGAAAATGAGTTGTAGAAATTCAACTCCTAAGGGGATGAAAAGTGCTAAACTGATTTCTCCTACTATGCAAGGAGCCTGACTGTCTCATCGTGGCTGCAGCATAGCCCAATATTCAAATAGGGAGCCACACCAACTGTCAACCCAAATGCTGGCAAACATCACTGGCAGTTGGTGTGGCTCCCTCATTTAAATGTTGGACTGTGCTGCAGCCACACCTCTGGAGCCTCCATTAGCCGTATGATCCTGATGTCGCTTATGAGGCAGACAGCAGTGCAAAGGGGTAAAATGGGTTTTTCACAGATTGTTCAATAGCTCTTAGGCCACAGGTGAAGGAAGGTAATGTGTTCGTACAGGTGTGAGGGAAGGAATGTCTTGACCATCGCGACTATCATTTTGGCCGCTCGCTATAGCTGTGGGTGGTCACTCTTAAATTCAGAGGGACGGCCCTGATTCAGAGCGAGCGCTCTGTCAGAGCGTCCGGCTCTGAATCAGGGCCTGTGTACCTACAGGGGTGAATGGGAGTAATGTGTTACTACTAGGGGTGAGCGGGTTCGGATTTCTGAAATCCGAACCCCCCCGAGCCCCCCCGATCCGAGTCCGATCCGAGTCAGGCTCGACTTTTCCCGCCTGACTCGGATCTGAAATCGAGGCAAAACGTCATCATCCCGCCTTCCGAGTCTCGCGGGTTTTGGATCCTATATAAGGTACCCGCGTCGGCGCCATTTTCTCACTCGGCTGTGGACAGTGAAGAGGGAGGGTGGGAGTTAGGGCTGTGTAGTGTAGTGTAGTGTAGTGCTGCTGTTGTCCACTACTTCAAAGTCCATAGGGGCTGGCTGTGTTGTGCTGCTGTTGTTAATAGGGGCTGTGTCCACTACTTCAAAGTCCATAGGGGCTGGCTGGACTGTGTTGTGCAGTCAGTTCTCCATAGGGGCTGTGTCCACTCCAAAGTCCTGTGCAGTGTCCCAGTCCTAAAGGAGTGCTGTAGTGTTGTCCAGGGGGTGCTCTGTCCATCAGGGGTGCTCCCCCCAAGTGCTAAAAAAATAATATATTTTCTGTGTTTGTGAATTGTGTGCGCAGTAGCCGCACGTGCATCAACAAAGTAGTGCCAAGCGTGCGCCTGTGTCATAAGTAAAGGGCCGGCTGGCTTGACCGTTAAAGGGTGCTGTAACCCCCGAAAGTACACTCCAGTCCAAACCAAAAAAAAATTATTTTCTGTGTTTGTGAATTGTGTGCGCAGTAGCCGCACGTGCATCAACAAAGTAGTGCCAAGCGTGCGCCTGTGTCATAAGTAAAGGGCCGGCTGGCTTGACTGTTAAGGGTGCTGTAACCCCCGAAAGTACACTCCAGTCCAAACCAAAAAAAAAATAATTTTCTGTGTTTGTGAATTGTGTGCGCAGTAGCCGCACGTGCATCAACAAAGTAGTGCCAAGCGTGCGCCTGTGTCATAAGTAAAGGGCCGGCTGGCTTGACCGTTAAGGGTGCTGTAACCCCCGAAAGTACACTCCAGTCCAAACCAAAAAAAAAATTATTTTCTGTGTTTGTGAATTGTGTGCGCAGTAGCCGCACGTGCATCAACAAAGTAGTGCCAAGCGTGCACCTGTGTCATAAGTAAAGGGCCGGCTGGCTTGACCGTTAAGGGTGCTGTAACCCCCGAAAGTACACTCCAGTCCAAACCAAAAAAAAAATTATTTTCTGTGTTTGTGAATTGTGTGCGCAGTAGCCGCACGTGCATCAACAAAGTAGTGCCAAGCGTGCGCCTGTGTCATAAATAAAGGGCCGGCTGGCTGGACCGTTAAAGGGTGCTGTAACCCCCGAAAGTACACTCCAGTCCAAACCAAAAAAAAATTATTTTCTGTGTTTGTGAATTGTGTGCGCAGTAGCCGCACGTGCATCAACAAAGTAGTGCCAAGCGTGCGCCTGTGTCATAAGTAAAGGGCCGGCTGGCTTGACCGTTAAGGGTGCTGTAACCCCCGAAAGTACACTCCAGTCCAAACCAAAAAAAAAATTATTTTCTGTGTTTGTGAATTGTGTGCGCAGTAGCCGCACGTGCATCAACAAAGTAGTGCCAAGCGTGCGCCTGTGTCATAAGTAAAGGGCCGGCTGGCTTGACCGTTAAAGGGTGCTGTAACCCCCAAAGTACACTCCAGTCCAAACCAAAAAAAAAATTATTTTCTGTGTTTGTGAATTGTGTGCGCAGTAGCCGCACGTGCATCAACAAAGTAGTGCCAAGCGTGCGCCTGTGTCATAAGTAAAGGGCCGGCTGGCTTGACCGTTAAAGGGTGCTGTAACCCCCGAAAGTACACTCCAGTCCAAACCAAAAAAAAATTATTTTCTGTGTTTGTGAATTGTGTGCGCAGTAGCCGCACGTGCATCAACAAAGTAGTGCCAAGCGTGCGCCTGTGTCATAAGTAAAGGGCCGGCTGGCTTGACCGTTAAAGGGTGCTGTAACCCCCGAAAGTACACTCCAGTCCAAACCAAAAAAAAATTATTTTCTGTGTTTGTGAATTGTGTGCGCAGTAGCCGCACGTGCATCAACAAAGTAGTGCCAAGAGTGCGCCTGTGTCATAAGTAAAGGGCCGGCTGGCTTGACCGTTAAAGGGTGCTGTAACCCACAAAGTACACTCCAGTCCAAACCAAAAAAAAAATTATTTTCTGTGTTTAGCCGCACGTATATATCAAATCGATATAACATAAATGGAGGACCAAACTTTCTCCGATAAAAATAAAATAGAGAAAGATCAAGAACCACTTCCTCCTAGTGCTGAAGCTGCTGCCACTAGTCATGACATAGACGATAACATGCCATCAACGTCGTCTGCCAAGGCCGATGCCCAATGTCATAGTAGAGGGCACATACAATCCCAAATGGCAAAGTTCAGGAAAATGACCTTGAAAAAGACATTTAAATCAGCTGAAGAGAAACGTAAACTTGCCAATATGCCATTTACGACACGGAGTGGCAAGGAACGGCTAAGGTCGATCCCTAGTATGTTCATGACTAGTGGTTCAGCTTCACATGACGATGGAAGCCCTCCTCCCACTAAAAAAATCAAAAGAGTTAAGCTGGCAAAAGCACAGCGAAGAACTGTGCTTTCTAAGAAGATATCACAAATCCCCAAGGAGAGTCCAAGTGTGGTGGTGGTTGCGATGCCTGACCTTCCCAGCACTGGACGGGAAGAGGTGGCTCTTTCCACCATTTGCACGCCCCCTGCAAGTGCTGAAAGGAGCACCCACAGTCCACTTGCTGATATGCAAATTGAAGATGTCACTGTTGAAGTACAACAGGATGAGGATACTGGTGTAGCTGGCGCTGAGGAGGAAGTTGGCGAGGAGGATTCTGATGGTGATGTGGTTTGTTTAAATCAGGCTCCGGGGGAGACAGTTGTTGTCCGTGGGATGAAAAAGCCCATCACGGTCATGCCTGGGCAGAAGACCAAACATTCCACCTCTTTGGTCTGGCAATATTTCTATCCAAATCCGGACAACAACTGTCTTGCCATATGTACCATATGTAAAGGTGAAATAAGTAGGGGTAGGGACGTCAACCACCTAGGAACATCCTCCCTTATACGGCACCTGCAGCGCGTTCATAAAAAGTTACTGTCAAGTTCAGAAACTTTGGCTAAGACCGTAAGCAGTCCAGGGACACCTAAATCCCGTTGTCCTGTTGTATCCAAGCGCCTGCAAACCACACCATCAACTCCCTCCTCGTCAATTTCCTCCTTAGTCAGGATCGGAAGTAGTCCTGCAGGCCATGTCACTGGCATGACTGACTCTCCTATCCGGGATTCCTCTGGAGGATCCTGCATTGCTACGCCTACTGCTGCCGCTGCTGCTGTTGCTGCTGCTGGGAGTCGTTCATCATCCCAGAGAGGAAGTAGGAACACCACTACTTTTACTAAACAATTGACCCTCCAACAGTCCTTAGCGAGGAGGATGAAGTACGACAGCAGTCATCCTGAAGCAAAACGTATAACTGAGGCCTTGACTGCTATGTTGGTGTTAGACGTGCGTCCGGTATCCGCCATTAGTGCAGTGGGATTTAGACAATTGATGGAGGTAGTGTGTCCCCGGTTCCAAATCCCGTCTAGATTCCACTTCACTAGGCAGGCGATACCGAGACTGTACAGAAACGTCAGAAAAAGTGTCCTCAGTGTCCTGAAAAATGCCGTTGTACACAATGTCCACTTAACCACGGACATGTGGACAAGTGGAACAGGGCAGACTAAGGACTATATGACTGTGACAGCCCACTGGGTAGATGTATCACCTTACGCAGCAACAGCAGCAGCGTCACCAGTAGCAGCATCTCAGAAACGCCAGCTCGTTACAAGGCAGGCTACGCTGTGTATCACCGGTTTCAGTAAGAGGCACACCGCCGACAACCTCTTAGAGAAACTGAGGGAAATCATCGCCCAGTGGCTTACCCCACTTAGACTCTCCTGGGGATTTGTGATATCTGACAACGCCACCAATATTGTGCGGGCATTACATCTGGGCAAATTCCAGCACGTCCCATGTTTTGCTCACACAATAAACTTGGTGGTGCAGAATTTTCTGAAAAGCGACAGGGGCGTGCAGGAGACGCTTTGGGTGGCCCGAAAAATTTCTGGCCACTTTCGCCATTCAGCGACTGCGTGCCGAAGACTGGAGCGCCAGCAAACACTCTTGAACCTGCCCCGCCATCACCTGAAGCAAGAGGTTGTGACGCGGTGGAACTCAACCCTCTATATGCTTCAGAGGATGGAGGAGCAGCAAAAGGCCATACAAGCCTATACATCCACCTATGACATAGGCAAAGGAGGGGGTATGCACCTGACTCAAGCGCAGTGGAGAATGATTTCCGTGTTGTGCAAGGTTCTCCAGCCCTTCGAACTTGCCACACGTGAAGTCAGTTCAGACACAGCCAGCTTGAGTCAGGTCATTCCCCTCATCAGGCTTTTGCAGAAGCAGCTGGAGAAAGTGAAGGAGGAGCTAAGACGGAGCGATTCCGCTCGGCATGTGGGACTTGTGGATGAAGCCCTTCATTCGCTTTGCCAGGATTCCAGGGTGGTCAATCTGTTGAAATCAGACCACTACATTTTGGCCACCGTGCTTGATCCTAGGTTTAAAGCCTATGTGGTGTCTCTCTTTCCGGCCGACACAAGCCTGCAGAGGTGCAAAGACCTGCTGGTGAACACACTGTCAGCTGAAGCGGAACGTGACACGTCAACGGCTCCTTCTTCATTTTCTCCCGCAACTGGGGCTGCCAGGAAAAAACTTAGGTATCCTAAGCAACCCGCTGGCGGTGATGCAGGGCAGGCAGGACCAAGTTTGGACATCTGGTCTGGACTGAAGGACCTGGCAACAATTTCTGACATGTCTACTGTCACTGCATATGATACTGTCACCATTGACAGAATGGTGGAGGATTACATCGGTGACAGCATCCAAGTAGGCATGTCAGACAGTCCATACCTGTACTGGCAGGAAAAAGAGGCAATTTGGAGGCCCCTGTACAAGCTGGCTCTATTTTACCTGAGTTGCCCCCCCTCCAGTGTGTACTCCGAAAGAGTGTTTAGTGCAGCCGGGAACCTTGTCAGCGAAAGGCGTAGGAGGTTGCTTCCACAGAATGTGGAGAAGATGATGTTCATCAAAATGAATTATCAGCTCTTCCAGGGAGACCAGCCTCCAGAAGGTACAGAGGGACCTGTGGTGGTGGATTCAAGTGGGGACGAGTTAATACTTTGTGAGGATGAGGATGTACACACTGAAGAGGGTGAGGAATCGGTGGATGAGGAGGATGAGGATGACATCTTGCCTCCGTAGAGCCAGTTTGTGCAGGGACACATTAATTTCCAGCTTGTTTTGTGGGGGCCCAAACGAACCAATCATTTCAGCCACAGTTGTGTGGCAGACCCTGGCGCTGAAATGATTGATTTGTTAAAGTGTGCATGTCCTGTTTATACAACATAAGGGTGGGTGGGAGGGCCCAAGGACAATTCCATCTTGCACTTCTTTTTTTTCTTTGCATTATGTACAGTTTGGGGCCTAGTTTTTCTAACTGCCATCCTGTCTGCCACTGCAGTGTCACTCCTAGATGGGTCACGTGTTTGTGCCGCCCACTCGTGTCGCTTAGCATAGTCATCCAGCTACCTCGGTGCAACCTTTTGGACATGAAAACACTATTGTGAGGTGTGAGGTGTTCAGAATAGACTGGAAATGAGTGGAAATTAAGGTTATTGAGGTTAATAATAGCATAGGAGCAGAGAAACCAACAAATTCTGTGATTTTAGCTGTTTTTATGCTTTTTAAAAAAAAAATACAGATCCAAAACACAAAACCCAGAACCCAAAACACGGAAGGGTGGTTTTGGCAAAACCAATCCAGATCCAAAACACGAAGAAAGATCCAGATCCAAAACCAAAACACAAAACACGAAAAGTGGCCGGTGCACACCCCTAGTTACTACAGAGGTGAATGAGGGGACTGTGAGCCTGATTCATTACGGATCGTAACTGCGATTATGTACGCTGATGGCTGATTGTTGCGTACTGCACATGCATCCCAGTGCACGTGTGCGAAAGCTCCAGTGTCCACACAGACCCATTGCAGAGTGATTTACAGAAAGTGACCATTTCGGGGTGGTGAGTGACGGGGGGGTCAGTGTGTCAGTGCATTTGCTCGCTGTTACAGGGGTGTGCATAAATTATCCACTGCAATGGCATCTACAGCTTGAGCTTTTACTGCGTGCGACGAGGTTAGCAAATTCTGAGTAGGGTTAGACCTGTTATAATTGTGCGTGAGGCTCTGATGGTACTCGATGTTACTGATGGTTTTGCAGACTTGCAAAGTATTACCAATGTGAGTAATGGAAAAGTGGGCGTCCTTATGTTAGGCTGTGATGGCATTGCGATTGCATACATTAGCATATTTTCGCAGTGGGTCTGCATGCGCAATTGCAGCTGTGATCCATAATGAATCAGGCCCTGTGTTACTACAGAGGTGAGGGAGGGGAATGTGTAACTACAGAGGTGAGAGAGGGGAATAAGTTACTACAGGGGTGAGTGAGGGTAATGTGAAGAAGGGGAATGTTAAATGTGTTACAACAGGGGCGAGAGAGAGAAATGTGTTGCTACAGAGGTGAGTGAGGATAATGTGTTACTACACAGGGGAGAGAGTGGAATGTGTTAGTACAGAGGTGAGGGAGGGTAATGTCTTACTATAGCCGTGAGGGAGGGGATGCATTACTATAGATGTGAAGAATTAATGTGTTATTGGAGTAGTGAGATGGAAATGGAAACAGTAGATATCTAAGGTCTACACTGATGAAACTGGGTACCAGGGCAGCAACTAGGGGGGGGGGCTGGAGGTACACGTGCACCGGGTGCGCCACTGCACCCACTGCCAGTGTCCTCCAGCCCGGCGCCGCAGGGGGGCTCCCAGCCAGACGCCCGTTGACATTTTATTACCAGAGGGCACCCGGCTCCTTCTCTGCAGCGCCGCTGTAGCCGGAGGCTGGAGTTCTCTCCTGAACTTCAGCTCTCCCCACGGACACTATAGGAGAGACGTCATGACATCTCTCCCATAGTTCTGAGTAGCAGCCAGGGGGAACGGATGGCGGTGGACGTAGGAGCGGGGTTTAAGGTAAGTATTGGGTTCTTTTGTGTGTAAGCGGCACTACTACAGGGGCATTACCATATGGGCACTACTAAAGGGGCATTACTACAGGGGCATTACTATATGTGCACTACTATTGGGGCATTACCATTTGGGCACTACTGCAGGGGCATTACCTCAGGGGGCATTACTTTAGGTGCACTACTGAAGGGGGCATTACTATAGGTGCACTGCTGCAGGGGCACTACTGCAGGGGGCATTACAATGGGAGAATTACATATATCTTTGATGGTTGTCATGCATGCGTAGGATCTCTGAGCCTGATTCAGAGCCGGACGCTCTGATAGAGCGCTCGCTCTGAATCAGGGCCGGCCCTCTGTTATTTTAGAGCGGCCTCCTGGCCGCTTGCATAGCTGTGGTTGACCACCCACAGCTATAGCGAGTGGCCAGGAAGATGGTAGTGATGGTCAAGACCATCGCGACCATCGGCTTGCGATGAGACCCTTGTGGTAGGGTCTCGTTGCCGCAAGCCCTAGAGTGCTTTCGGTTCTAACAGAGCCGAAAGCACTCCCACTGACATCACTTGTGATGTCAGTGGGGCCGGCCCCAGACGGTAGGCGTTCCCATGGGAACGCCTCCATCTGGGCAGCAATACCCCCGGCCCGCCCACCAAAGGGGGCGTGCTGTCACACAACATCGACAGCACGCCCCCTTTGGTATGAGACCCGGAGCGACGGTTTGCCCGTCGCTATCCGGGTCTTGCGCATGTGCACGACGGAGCCGGCTCCATCGTGCGCATGCGCACTGGGCCACCATCGACCAGCTTGCGAGCGCATAGCGCTCACGAGCGGGTCTGAATCAGGCCCTCTGTCTGCGATGACGGTCGCAGTGCAACCTAAGCTGCCATTTTGGGGAGGGGACGGCCAGTATCCCAAAAAACAGGAGGAGTGTCGGCTCTGTTTTCTAGGCATGCCGTGGCCAGTGGCTGCATCCGTGGACACAGCTTCACTGGCCCCGGCAGTGTGAAAACACCAACCATCCTGAGTAACCTAAGGAATACTCAGATGACCGATGTTCACACAAATGATCTGATACTGCATCCTCAGATGCAGCAGTGGATCATAAAAGCATGCAGTGAGTGTCTTTCAACTAGAGACGCCTCCTGCTGCTTTTACATATTATTCGCACAGCAGCTGCATCCAAAGATGCATCCATCTCTGAATCAGGTCCTCTGTCTCTCCTTAATTTTGGAAAGGAAGCTGTAACATCTATTAGATGAGTCCGTCCTGGCACTGCATTTTGTGAATAGAACCTGCCATTCACACATCAACGAGTTGGATACACACTAGACAATTTCTGGCATTAGTTGTGATGATTAGCTATGCCCATTCATCATAATGCTGGATCCCTACTTCGGAACCCCAAAGCCCCATTATGTTAGTTGTATAAGGGCCCCCATACATCTACGATGGATTGGGGCAAATCACTGTTTTGCAGATAAGTGGGGTACACACATCACCATTTCAACCAAAAAGTGATCGGAATCAGTAAATCAGGTTGTCCAACATGTTGGATATCACTGACCAATCAGGGCTGTAGATTGCTAGTGTATTGGTAACGATCAGCAGATATGCAGACCGTTACTAGTAAAATAATGAGCATTTCAAGATTGCCAGATCTGTCTTTCCTAAAAATGATCTGAAAATCACTGAAAAATATCTGTAATGTATGGGTGCAGAATGATGGATTGGGAAATCTTTAAATTGGGGGGGGGGGAAATTACAGAATCTGTGAATCGTTCTTTTGTGAGTCATTCATTAATAGTTACAGTATTTATTTATTTTCTTGTGTTGTCAAAAGTCATATTGTAAAAGCACGGATATTTAATAAGGGTGTATTGCGTCAGGTATGCAAACTTTTTAATTTGTTACAGAAAATATTTCATATGCATCTTGAAGCACTTCCTAAACAAGCAGACCTGGAAGTGATTTTTAGTGTATGGCATAGTTGCCTACCTTTGCTGTCTCTTCCCCGGGAGAAGCCCTGGGAGGAGAGGCAGGTGGGTGGTGACAGGGGCGGGACCTGATGATTTGTGTCATTAAGCCCCGCCCCTCACAGTAAAATCCCTGCAATTGGCTTAAATTTATATAGGGGGCGGAGCCAAATGATGCAAATCGTGTAGAATCATGTCATTAAGCCCCGGCTCCTGCACGGACACCCACGATCGCCGCGGAAATTCTCCTAATTCTGCCCACTTTACTAGGAAGTAAAAATTGGGAGCCTTCCGTGAAAACCGCGAATGTATGGCTTTCAGTATCACAAAAATTTACTGTCAGGGTTCAGCCTAGGATCGGCCTCTCTCACCTCCTTGCCGGCTTCCCCTGACTTCCTTGCGGTCAGACGTCTGGTGCAGTGATGGATGTGGGGCTGAGTATTCTGCCTTAGGTGCTTTTTGCGAGCTTCCATGGTCGGCTGTGTGTGCTGGGGATCGGAGTTCCCATCATGGGTGCCACCATGACAGTTCCTCTCATGTGACAGTACTCCTAACCTATGGTAGCATGATTTCAGTCAGCTGATGCTGTGCTCCAGTAATCTGCTACCCCTGGGTATAAATCCGCCTCCAGAACTCCAGGAAGTTGCTGTTCAACTTCTTCTTCTCTGTTCCAGTGATACCAGCGTTGCTCTGTGCTAATCTTCTCAGAGAGTTACTTCAGCCTGTTCACAGTTCTCCAGTTTCCAGTATTAGCTTCCAAGCTATTCTTAGTCTGAGAGTAGTTCTCTCCCAGTATCCAGACTGTTTTGTTTTCTATGTCTGTGTGTCTTTGTATATGTGCTGCTAGTATTGCAGCTTCCTTGTGTCACTGAGGTGTCAGATTACCTGCTGGTATTAATTAGCCCACAGTTGGACCTCCCAGCACATATCTGTGTCAATCTGCCCTGGGTCTTGTCAGTGTAAATCTGCACTTGCATTTAGCACTCTCCTAGTGTATGCCTGACTTCTCTTTGTGTCTTGTCTCTGCCAATCATTTCCAGCATTCCCATATATTCCCTGAGTCCACTCTGCTCTCGTCTGTGCAATCTCCAGTATATGTCTGTGTTCTTTGCTCAGCGTCTTGTCTCTGGTAATCAGCTCCAATCATTTCTAGCATTCCCATATATTCCCTGAGTCCTCTCTGCTTGCAATAGTATATGTCTGTGTTTTTCTGCATACTTAACTGTTTCCAGTCCATGCCTGTGTTATAGCATTCAGTTCCATTTCCAGAGTTCATTCATTCCATTCACCTCCAGTCATATTGCATTCTTTATAGTTTCCGGTCTTCTACCATTCCCAGGTACCTGTCCAGAGGGCCGCAACCTGCTCACTTGGTGCAGCTGAAAACCAAATCCCAATTGGAGGGGTCACTGGAGAAAACCACCAAGTGAGTTAGACTCCGCGCCTCTGGGCAGGTCTAGCCAAACCTGGGTTTGGCCGCAACTAGGAGACCTAGTCTAGTCACTCCCCTAGTCACCCGAACCCTTCGGCTCACCGTCCTCCACAGAGGAATTCTTGCACTGGATCGTGACAGTTTGAACAGCCCAATATGCAAGCCGCCGGGTTTCATGGTGATGCAGGGTTTCAGGATTTACTCTTTCGTGTGACTTTACAGGAGACAGCTTTGCAATCCGTCAGACAGCAGCTGCAAGAACTCTCTAGTCAAATGATGGTTTTTCATTCAGTTCTAGCTGCTTTGTCCCCAGACACACCACAAGTTCCACCAGTGAATTCTCCACAGTTTTGTTCTGAAGTTTCAATTACACCTACAGATGAAAAATTTTCTGTGCAAGCTAGTGAACCTCTCAAGTGTTCTCTGGTTCCCCAATTTTCTGATATGCGTGACCCTGAACCTTTCAAGAGTTTCTACTGGCTTCTAGAACAACTACAAAATCTCCGTCCCAAAATTTTTCAAGTTATTCCCAAGCTTTCTAGTGCTACTCCTGACTTCACTAACAGCTTTTCCAAACAAACTAAAGTAAAGCATCAAAGTTTCCTGCGCCCTAAACTTACTGAGGTTGAAAGTCAGCGACGCCGGGAACTGCATCTCTGTTTATATTGCGCTTATGACAATCACTTTCTTAAGGACTGTACTCTGCGCCCACTAAGAAGTGGTGACAAGTGTGTGACTCCCAATGTCTGCGCTTTCAGTGCTCCCAATCATCCATCAGTGATTCCCGTTTCTTCAGTTACAGATAAGGAGGTGATGTCCACTGAGCATAAGAAAGTTCAAGTTTTTGATTGGGGCCCTGCTTCAAGATGCTTCAACCCTCGTCTAAGAAATATTGGGAGGATATTTCAACCTTCTAAAGTCAGGGACACTACTCATTCCATTTCTACTAGTCAAGGCCCGGATTCCATTTCCATCGATCCCAGTCCGGATTCTGTTTTTCCCAATACGGGACTCCAGTCAGTAGCCCCAGGAGGGGTCTCAACTTCCTTACCCCGAGTGGAGGTCTCAAGTCTCGCACCCCAGCAGGGGGTCCCAAGTCTCGCACCCCAGGAGGGGGTCCCAAGTCTCGCACCCCAGGAGGGGGTCCCAAGTCTCACACCCCAGGAGGGGGCCCCAAGTCTCGCACTCCAGGAGGGGGTCTCAAGTCTTGCACCCCAAGAGGGGGTCTCAAGTTCCATGCCCCAGAAGGGGGCTTTCATTTCAAGTTTCATGCCCCAGGAGGGGGTTTCAAATCTCTCACCCCAGAAGGGGGTTACAAGTGTTGTACCCCAGGAGGGGGCTTTCATTTCAAGTTTCATGCCCCAGGGTGGGGTCTTTGTTTCAAGTTTCATGCCCCAGGAGGGGGCATTCATTTCGAGTTACATGCCTCAAGAGGAGACCATCGTTTCGAGTTTCACGCCCCAGGAGAGGGCCTTCGTTTTGAGTTTCATGCCTCAAGGGGAGGCCTTCGTTTTGAGTGTTATGCCCCAGGAGCGGGCCGTAATTTCAAGTGTTACTCCCCAAGAAAGGGTCTCAAGTTCCATACCTCAAAAGGGGGTTCTGAGCCACTCACCCCAGGAGGAAGTCTGTGTTCTTGCATCTCAAAAGGGGGTTTCATATTGCATACCCCGAAAGGAAAAGCCAAGTCAACTTCCCCAGAAGGGGGTTTTAGGTCCCATACTCCAACAGGGAGTGTCAAGTTCTGTACTCCCGGAGGGGTCCTTGAGTCTCTCACCCCAAAAGAAGGTTTCAAATCTTGTTTCCCAGGAAGGGGCCTCAAGTCAAGTACCTCAGCAGGGGTTTCCTGCCTCTATACCCCAGGAGAGGGTTTCAAGTGTTGTACCCCAAAGAGGGGCCTCTAATGCTATACTCAAAGAGGGGGTTCCTAGTGTTACGCCCCAGGAGGGAGCCTTAAATATTCTTCCCCAGAAAGGGATTTCAAATATTCCACCCCAGGATGGGGTTTCCAGTGTGATATCCCAGGAGGGGATTTCAAGTGCCTCATCCCAAGATGGGGTTCCCAGTGTTATACCCCAGGAGGGGAATTCAAGTGTCTTACCCCAGGACGGGGTTCCCAGTGTAATGCCCCAAGATGGGGTTTGTGGTGTTATTCCCCTGGAGGGGACTTCAAGTGTCTCACCCCAGGATGGGATTCTTAGTGCCATCCCCCAGGGGGGATTTCGAGTATTACATTTCTGAAGAAAAGTTCAAGTGTCTTACACCAGGAGGGGGTCTCAAGTCTTGTACCCCAAGATCAAAGGTTTCCAAGTGTTACTCCCCAAGATGGGGGTTCAAGCATTATACCTCCAGAGGAGGTTTCTAGTTATGTACCCCGGTAGGGGGTATCAAGTCTCATAGTCCAGGGGAAAGTCTCAAGTTTTACATCTCAAAAAGGGATTTCAAAATCTGTATCCCAAGGAAAGATCTTCGGTTCTTTACTCAAGGAAGAATCTTCTAGTGTTGTGTCAAAGTCAAATGTGTTAGTGCCCAATCCATTAAGAGGTTCACAAGATGATGTTACCACTACATTTAAAGGTATACCTCAGGATCCATCTGATGTTTCTATGTCCATTTTTTTTTATGGAGATATAATGCAGTATTATGCTTTGGTGGATCATTTCATCGCTATTATGAAATCCTCTCCATGGTCTGAAATCAGGCCTACTAATGTAGTAAACACAACAACAACAAAAATCTGGCGCTGCACCTATTAGGACAGATGTGGTAGAAATTATCTATCTAAAACAAATTTTGGACACTAAGACTGCAGCTCATTCGACAAAAGGTGGCAATATATAACACCATTGTCTCCTGAGGAAGCCGCCGAGATTGTGTTGGAGGCGGAGAAACGCGTAGAGACTTGTTACAACTCCTTTTTTATCTGTCAAATGCCGCTCCCTGCCATATGCTGATCGGTCCACTTCATCGTACATCTACCTTGGGCCCTACGATACTAAGATACAGACCTGACCACAGCGGCAGGAGAGACGGGTGCCCTATCCCACGTGGAGTGAGTCACTAGCAATCGGCTCTATTTTTTTGCTCCACTAACATATTGGACTGCATGCTCTATTTGGTGCCACAGACTGATATTACGGCAATAGGAGAAAGACGCCTGCTTTACCCCAGACCGACAGAGCCTTATACTCCCATCCGGAGAAGCGGGAGAGAGAGAAATATACATACAACAGCGGTGAGACTAATTTTTATTTCTGCATACTAGCAGCTTCATATACCGCTGTGGACAAATTTAATAAGGATTGAAATAACATCCAGGAGCCCATTAGGGAATATTCCTGTGGGACAAACACCTCTCAGACATTTATGAGCTAACTGCAGAGAAGCTCTGTGTAGCCGTCTATTGCCATATAAATCAAAACAGGAGCCTGTGATATATATTAGACACCATTTCTTATATCTTATTTATGTGTGGGAATTCTTCATTAAGGAAAATCAACACCCACACAGAGATATATAACTCCTGAGTGGGATAGAGACTTTTTTTGCAGTACTAATAAATCAGTCGTGGAAGTTCTGCGTGTTATATATACAAAGGGATACAAAGTTATAACAGTATCATCACAAAACAGATACATTAGTATCATATTTTATAATACCCTTGGAACAGACAGTTCTTACTGAACGGAATATCCACCTTTGCCTTATATTGTTGTATTTTTGTTTTTACTGACCAATTGGTATATTTTATATGTTGTAAATTATATGTGATATGTGTAATATATGAGATTTATTCTAATATGGAAATAATAATTTTTTGGTAATAAATTATTGGACACTAGACAGCGCCTATTTACTTTTCTTAATGTAGTAAAATTAATAATTTCATCTTTCCGAGGTAAAGCTTGGGACTGGGTTGAGCCTATTTATGATTCAAAGGATCCGATGCTGTCAGATTTAGTAGCCTTTACTGCGGCAGTCATTAAAGAATTTGGTCCAACTTATCCTTACAGTTCTCTCGAGGATACTCATCTCAACAGTCTCAAGTTCTGGGGTACCACCCTCTGCTATTAAGCTCAGATGCATTTCTTTGAGTCCTTCTCAAAAAGATCCAGTACAAAAACAACCTGTCCAGAAGGATAAGACTCAAGGACGCATAAGGATGATGAATAACACAGATTCTGACTATGATCCTGAGTACGATGAAAAAACAATTTCGGTAGTTCCCATGAAAGACACTTTGCAACTTAAGTTTTCTTCTTCTTCAAGTGGTTCGAAAAAGTCTCAGAAAAAGAAGAATTGATGACTTCCTGGTGACCAACCTTTCTTGGACCAAGTTGACTATTTCTTCCAATTATTAGTCTCAGAATCCATCTGGTATTGGGAACCCAGTCTTATTGTATCTTCAATCAAGATTTTCGAGTTTCCTGTGTTTTTCAAATATATTTTTTGTGTCTTTCTGAGGAGTTCCAGTTGAGCCTTTATGGGTGTTCGGTGCCCACCCTAAAAGGAGGGGATACTGTCAGGGTTCAGCCTAGGATCGGCCTCTCTCACCTCCTTGCCGGCTTCCCCTGACTTCCTTGCGGTCAGACGTCTGGTGCAGTGATGGATGTGGGGCTGAGTATTCTGCCTTAGGTGCTTTTTGCAAGCTTACATGGTCGGTTGTGTGTGCTGGGGATCGGAGTTCCCATCATGGGCGCCGCCACGACAGTTCCTCTCATGTGACAGTACTCCTAACCTATGGTAGCATGATTTCAGTCAGCTGATGCTGTGCTCCAGTAATCTGCTACCCCTGGGTATAAATCCGCCTCCAGAACTCCAGGAAGCTGCTGTTCAACTTCTTCTTCTCTGTTCCAGTGATACCAGCGTTGCTCTGTGCTAATCTTCTCAGAGAGTTACTTCAGCCTGTTCACAGTTCTCCAGTTTCCAGTATTAGCTTCCAAGCTATTCTTAGTCTGAGAGTAGTTCTCTCCCAGTATCCAGACTGTTTTGTTTTCTATGTCTGTGTGTCTTTGTATATGTGCTGCTAGTATTGCAGCTTCCTTGTGTCACTGAGGTGTCAGATTACCTGCTGGTATTAATTAGCCCACAGTTGGACCTCCCAGCACATATCTGTGTCAATCTGCCCTGTGTCTTGTCAGTGCAAATCTGCACTTGCATTTAGCACTCTCCTAGTGTATGCCTGACTTCTCTTTGTGTCTTGTCTCTGCCAATCATTTCCAGCATTCCCACAGTCCACTCTGCTCTTGTCTGTGGAATCTCCAGTATATGTCTGTGTTCTTTGCTCAGCGTCTTGTCTCTGGTAATCGGCTCCAATCATTACTAGCATTCCCATATATTCCCTGAGTCCTCTCTGCTTGCAATAGTATATGTCTGTGTTTTTCTGCATACTTAACTGTTTCCAGTCCATGCCTTTGTTATAGCATTCAGTTCCATTTCCAGAGTTCATTAATTCCATTCACCTCCAGTCATATTGCATTCTTTATAGTTTCCGGTCTTCTGCCATTCCCAGGTACCTGTCCAGAGGGCCGCGACCTGCTCACTTGGTGCAGCTGAAAACCAAATCCCAATTGGAGGGGTCACTGGAGAAAACCACCAAGTGAGTTAGACTCCGCGCCTTTGGGCAGGTCTAGCCAAATCTGGGTTTGGCCGCAACTAGGAGACCTAGTCTAGTCGCTCCCGTAGTCACCCGAACCCCTCGGCTCACCGTCCTCCACAGAGGAATTCTTGCACTGGATCGTGACATTTACAATGAAATGTTCATACAAAAATGTTTTAAATATTCAGAAGTTATTATTGAATTAAACATATAAGTACTTCTCATGCCGCATATCCACTACACGACATTACTGAGCGATTGCACGATTATGACTTCGCAATCGTGCAATCGCTCAGTAATCGGGCACAAATCGTGCAAATTAATGTCGGAAATGACCAGCGATGCGCGCTCCCGCTCGTCGTTTCCGACATCACTCATCGCTCGAACATGCTGGTCAATATGCCAATAACAACAGATTGGCCACGTTTGGGAATGATTGATGTGCCTACACTGAACGTCAATGTCGTAATCGTGCAGTCATTTCACAGTCAGTGGATGCGCACCTTTATATAAGTCTAAAGACCAGGCCAGTTTTCGTGTTTTGCAGTGTATCAGTTTTGCTGGGAACAGCGTTTTTTATTAAAATCTTTTTCTTTAAAAATAATTTTATTAGATCGCCTCTATCTCACCCTTGCTCAACTCCATACTATTTGGCATAGTCCAACTTGTGCTAATGGAATTGTGGGGGTAAGGGCAATATTTATCATATCTTCTGGATCTGCCCAATAATCAGGCCTTTCTGGATGGCAGATTTTAACTTTTTAAATAAAGTTCCCAATCTCCCTGTGTGCCATATCCTCACATTGGCTCTTGCTGCTCTGGACAAGCAATGGAGAGACTTCCTAATCCCTCATTTACTTTCTTACTCAACCTCCCCTTCTTCTCCTCTGATCAAATGGAAGAGCTGGCATGAGTACACCACTGATGGGGAAAGTTCCTCTATAGTACCAGATAGACGTATTGACCTCATGCCGTTTAGTCTCACTGAGAAACCGAGTAATTGAGGTTCATGTTATGTTATCTGATAATGCCTGATGTGTAGATGATGTATCTAACTAATTGTGCATGACATTTAATGGGAGATTTAACATAACTTCCAAAGGGGACAAGTGGAAATTTTTCCCACAATATCAAAACAGAAGCAGTTGGTAGACAGACTTCTCAGTGGCTCCTCCTGACCCCGATAGGCCAGCTTTCCAAAATGCTCTCCATGCATTTTGCCCACCAGAATTCAGGTCTAGTCCACTGATCTGGGGGCAGCAATCATTACATACACATCTTGCCAGGAGTCATACACAGGGTTATAGGCACACTAGAAAGCAAGATTGTGAGCCTAACACACTGGCAGCTTGCAGCAGCCAGTGTGAGGCTTAAATAGGGAATTCATTTAAAAAGTGCTGCATTCCCATACTCGCCTACTCTCTCGATACGGCCGAGAACCTCCTCATGCTCCCGGCCCCTCCGCCCCCTGCTTCACAATGACAGTAATCTCTGCATTGTGTATCAGGGGCGGGGCCAAAATGATGTGACCACTCCACCGCTCCACCACTGTTGCCGGGTAATATTTCCGGCTGCGCCCCCCCATGCCGCGCTACACCACCCCCGCCTCCCCTCCGCTTGGCTACCTATATAGGGTACTATAGAGGAACATTCCCCATAAGTGCGTGGGTACTTGATGCTAAGTGGAGATAACTGCATGTTGTACTGAAGAGCATCTGTTGAAAAATCCAGGATATATTTAGTAATTGTGCAGTGTGATCTGTAGGTGGTGCTGGTGAGCACTTGCTGAGAGCACAAAATGGTAAATTCGGATGATAGCAGATGGCACACGATGGTAACTGCAGATGGTAGCTGACAGCACACTGGTGTTAATGGAGTGGAGTCTAGGACTGGTAGCAGTGGTAAATGAAGATGGAGCCATTGCTTGTAAATATGAGAATGTCAGCGAGCTGAACTCCTCGTGGAAAAGCCGCAGGGTAAAACTCGCATCGGAGCTGATAGGGTGCCTGTCATATTGCCCTTCCAGTAAGTGTAAGTTAATTGTACTCTATGTAGGCTAAGAGGTTACTCACAGATATTCATGTGATAAATTGCAGATATAAGTTAACTCCCATTATATTACTGACTGACACACAAGACTCCCCTTAACCTTATGTTTGTGTTCCTGTATAGGATAGAAATTAGCATATCTATATATGCAGTGAAGAAACAGCTGCAACATATGTCATACCTGCCCCAGCTTCACATGGGAGCAATTTAATCTCACCAATGTTCCCTGCATCTCATAACAACCAAAGGCATAACAACAGTCCCCTGCATCTCACCACAACCCCCTGGGTCTCACCAGTGTCACCACAACCTGCAGCTAGCTGGGGACCCAACCACTGGCATGTCCTGGGAAGGGCAGGAGGATCAGGAATGAGAGATTTGTATTGCAGCCACCGTAAGCAGTATCAGCACCATATCCCCAGGCCTGGGGCACCTGTGCATATTTCCGCAGCCTCCATGCGCACCCCTTCCCGGCTGCCGAACATGGCAATGAGCAATGTTCTTTTGCACTATGTACCCTGTATTTCCTGGGCTTCCCCGCCATGGTGCTGAGAACAGCGCAGACTTTTATGCGAGGTGCCTCCTGTTCACCGTGAGTGTGTGGCTAAGCGGGAACATTGCTGTTTCAGGACTCTGGGCCTGATTCAGAGCCGGACGCTATTTGCGGATGGTCGTTCAGGAAAAGGGGGTGGCTATTCAAATGAACCGTTCGCTCTTTGCGGTCTGTTCACGCCTCCATGTATGAACGAGCGAACAAATCTTGCGGTCGTTTTTTGGATAACTACACCCCCTTGCCGCTCGCATCCTACGTCATGTCCGCTATTTATTAGATTAATCGAGTACATCGACCAGAGTATGAACTGCTCGCTATTCTTGTGGTTGGTTTTTCCTACCACAATCTTGCGAGCAGTTCTGACTATAAAATAACCCAGTGACGTGGTCAATGACGCTTCTGTATTAATTATGCACACCCATAAAACGCCCGTTTTGACCTTTAAGCACGCCTGCGTTCGGATCTTCACTCTCCGTTTTCAAGCACCTTCCCCTGTTACCACCCACATACGCCTCCTCCTGTCACTCAAAATAGCAGGCATTCGCTATTTAGCGAACAAACGATTTTCGGCCGCACTTACTGGTTCGCGCATGCGTATTACGATCCGTACGCATGCGCAGTTGGCCGCTTACGAGCGGCTCTGAATCAGGCCCTCTGGCCAGCTCCTATACAGCAGCTTGTGCAATATTTGTTTCTGTGACTTTGCTTCACTAAAATCGTCACTACTCGACTCCCTTTTGTCACAGATGAATGGTTCATACACCTAAACCTTCCTCGACCAATCCTGTATATAATAGTGAAAACCTTATCAAAATCTGTCCAGTGGTTCAAGAGATTAGCCCCAATGAACAGGCAGACTCCTAAACCAGGGACTTTAGAGAGAGAGAGAGAGAGAGAGAGAGAGAGAGAGATATGTCTTGTATTGATTTATGTCATTTATTGGTAAAAAAATAAATAAAAGTTCATTTTAATGCAAATAATCATGTGAGAAAGAGTGCCCCTATCTAAAAGAGTCTTTTCTCTGTTCCTTTTTTGGCTGAAAATTCTGACATTGTGCAGCAGTCAGAGGTTTAAATAAGGAAACCGATTTAAAAGTGTCACCGCCTTACATCAGTGTTCACATGAACACAACCATAAATCTGTTCCAGAGTCGACAGATGGAATGGCACTTGCGTCATGGTCAATGCAATAGAAGCCCACCACAAAGGGGGTGGTGAAAAATGTGTAGACAAATGCCATTTAGCAAGTGGCAAGTCATAAAAGTAGCATTGTATGTCTGGCGTGGGTACACATGAGCTCAGTAATACCACATCTTGCTCTGTCATTGGCATCACGTGTCTACAGAAAAGACAGCATTTTTAAAAGTATCAAAATTCTAAACCAGTAAAATATTCTGCTAGCGTCACCTACATTTTTTTAGAGCAAACTTTTGTTACACAATGTATTTATTGCAACTGTGATGTTTACGTATGTATATGGAGAAAGTTTAGCATTCAATGAATGGTGCAAACCAACCACTTCCCAAAACTCAGCAACTCCACATTAAAAACATAATTTCCCAGCTTCCACCTACCTACATGCAACAAACATTTGACTGCACTGACTGCACAACCAGTCCCCTGGTGGAACAAACACTAATTTATACAACATATATCAAAATCGAATAATATGAACTAAGAGAAAACATACTATATTAGAAACAGTTCATTTTGGGCCCACTTAATATACGAATTACTGTAAATATAAAATATACATAATAGGATATCAAATAGGAAAGCATGAAAGCCTGCATGGATTATTACAAAAACCCATATTAGCATATGAATAATCACTTATAGCGAGCAAAAGGATTTAAACAATTAAATACAAAGACATTTCAGCGAGGAGCACGTGGCTAACGCTCCAACCAAGACTGTCCACGTCTTTGGGGTTAGCAAAAAAATTAGTTTTATTGTCATGCACCCCTCGCAGTCTTGCAATAAATAGCATGGAATACTGTATATTATGGTCACGGAGTGGAATGTGATGCACCATTATGGTCAGCATCACCCTCAACGGATAGAGGGGAAGGGGGATCAGCAGCATTCTGGCCAGATGACTGAGGTGCCTAAGAGTTTCTAGCATATTTTCCTAGCCTGGTGGCAGCTCCAGTAGCAGGGCCAGTTTTCCCCATGACGAGACATATACTATGAGGATACTCCACACACTTGTAGAAAAGAAAAAAAAAGGTCAGTAAGAGACCAGCAGGTAATCTTAATTAGGCAACTGCGGTATATTCCAACAAACACCAGTTGTTAATAGCACTGTAAATGGATAGTGCACTGTAAATAGGTGCAGCTAAAGAGCAGTGCTCAGCAGGAGAGCTGTAATGAAGGAGCACAGCATAAGGGATTAGCCTCCCAAGGTCCCAGCGAAGGAATGGCAACGGACGGCAGGCACCCCCAACACCGTCCAGCGACACACACAACCTGCACAGGATAAGAGCCCACAGCCAGGAGAGGAACATACGCCACAGCAGGCCCCAACACGCCTCAGCACAGGAGCAGCCGCAGCAAGACACTGGACACACTTGTACAGGACACCAGAGGCTTCAGGAGGGACTCCCAAACCCACAGGTAAGGTGCCAACCCTAGACCACCAGGGGATCAGGATGAAAAAACGGATCATCCATGGGAGCTACAGCAAGTACTCCATACTGTGCCAAGCCACACCCCGACAGCTCATGTAGTTGGAGAAATGTATCAGTTACCTGCTGACATTTTACTACCTAATGATGAGGCTAAACTGTCACTGTTACATTACGGGAGCCAGTTCTGCTGCTGACTTTCTCACTTATTCCAGACTGACTAGTAAAAGGCACTAGAGATGAAAATGAAGCAAGCACCATATAGAATTCCTTGGAGCTGAGGCAAATAAATTACATGTCCAAAATGAAAATGTTACAATATGACATGAAGCAACAGTCTACAGCCAGCAAATGGAGATTGCAATCACGAACGTGCAAGTAGCTCTGCACTGAAAACAAGAGAAATTCTCCATTAGTGAAGCGAAAAGGCTGCATGGAGAATCCAATATCAGATGTCAGCATAAGATTGCAGAAATGGGAGCGATGGAAAACATAAGCAGTACAAGAAATTGGTTGGTTAAAAACAAAACATGCAGAATTGGGTCAATTCAGAGTAAGTGAACAGAAAATAGCTTCCACAAAAACTTTCTATTGAAATCTGTTCTATATAACAAAAAATACCTCAATAGTTACGCCTCGTATGCAACTTGAGCAAGAAAAGGAACAAAAAAATTCTAAGAACAAATCGTGTTTAAAAACTATGGAGCACTTTTTTTTGTTATAGCACAATCACTCCAGAGCAGTCTAACAATATAGAGGATATTCAACACTGATCACTTGAAGGAAAACATAGTTGACAAATTCGCCTTCCTCTATGGAGTAAAGCACACGTTAGAATGATAAGTACAGTATACATCTCTATCAATGACGTGCGGTTAGGGGAGGTAGAACCTCTCCTATCATACTCCCTGTCATGCTCCAGAGTTTTGATATACTGTAAAGGCTATGTTTTTATATGTGTGCTTCCCCAGCCATCTATGGGCCATATTCAATTGTTTTCGCAGCTGCGATACTTATTCACATGCCGGACTTTTTGCCAACATCGCCAGTTTTGCATGCGAAAAAGTATCGCGCGTGCTCCCGCTATTCGCTGTATACAGGCCCTGATTCAGAGGCGGATGCTCTGAAAGAGCGCTTGCTCTGAATCAGGACGTTTTTTTTTTTTTTTTTTGGTGCGGCCTCCCGGCCGCTCACATAGCTGTGGGTGACCACCCACAGCTATTGCGAGCGGCTAGGATGATGGTCACGATGGTCAAGACCACCGCGACCATCAGGGCTTGCAAAGAGACCCTTATGGTAGGGTCTCGTGGTCGCAAGCCCCAGAGAGCTTCTGGCTCTAATAGAGCCGGAAGCTCTCCCACTGACATCACTGGTGATGTCAATGGGGCCGCCCACAAATGGCAGGCATTCGAATAGGATCGCCTACGTTTGTGAAGCCACCCCTCCACCACACCTACAAAACGGGGCGAGCTGTCGATCAACATCGACAGCCGTTCCTTTTGTAGTGAGCCACGGAGCGAGAGAATTTCTCTCGCTCCGGAGCTTGTGCATGCGCAGTGCGGCCGCTGCGCGTGCACAGAGCACACCATCGACCCGCTCGCGAGTGCTCAAGCACTTGCGAGCGGGTCTGAATCAGGCCCACAATTAAAAAGGACGTGAAAACGTGTCCCGGCGAAACTCTAACAGGCACAAAGTGTTGGCAGAATTGGGGAAATCAGCCTGACACCCCCCAAAAGATGCACTAACATTGTAGATCAATCTAGATGTCCCCGATTAGCCCTACTGAAGCTATTTGGGGTACTTTAGTGCTGTCAATAGCTCCAAAATAGCGGCTTTCCACAAGTGGTGAAGAATAGCATTAAGCAGGATTTATTGGTGAAAATAAGTAGTCCTATCAACTTTGGGGTACTTGAAATGGGTGCAAGCATAGTTAAAAATCGCTGACGTTTTAAGTGCCGCAAAAAACGCACCTTCAGCAAACACCTGCATTCAAAAAAACACCTTCCCCATACTTAGAGACCCTCCAAAAGTCTATTTTGCTAGTTTTTAAGTTTGTACCCCCACTTTGTACTTTTTCACCCCCATTTTCAAAGTGCTTTTTTGGGGTCTTCCTCTTTTTTTTTTGCATTTTTTTATGCAGGTATCCTTTGGGGGACTGTCCAAAGGGTGCAGAGTGGTGTCCGCACCTTTGCACCCCAAAACCACAATTCTGCACTTTTTTCCACTGGGTATTCATAGGTGAAACTTTTTCGCCTATTACATTGCATTGACTTTCCGCGTAGGCAAAAAGTCTTTGCAATTGAATACAGTGATACTTTTCCGCCTGGTGAAATGACGTCACCCGCGATACTTTTTCGCGGATTCTGACTTTTCGCCGGCAATTGCATACGGGCCTATGTATCTAAAGGCAGCAAGTATATAGTTTAAGAGAGAGAGAGAAGTTGACACACAATAAGTGTTTGGGATGTAGTGTATATCCCGGCTCTCGGGATGCCGGCGCTCAGTATGCCAGCGCCGGAATCCCGGTGCCAGCATCCCGACATAAGTGTTTGGGTTAGGGGGAGTGTTAGGGGTTAGGGTTAGGCACTAGGGAGAGTGTTAGGTTTAGGCTTCGGGGGGGAAGGCTAGGTTTAGGCTGCGGGGAGGATGTTAGGGTTAGGCTGGGGGGAGGGTTAGGTTTAGGGGTAGGGTTAGGATACTTACCTGCAAGTGTAACTCTGTCGGGATTCTGACTGCCAGGATCCTGAGCACCAGCATCCCATACCCAACCCGACAACAATACATACTTCTACTATTCAACGTCAAAATGTACTAGCACATAGAAGCATTAAGGAACTCTCTTGAAACTACAACATGGTGTGACGACACTACCCAATTGATGGGGATAAATTTGGTCTCACATAAGATGAGGGGGAGATGTGGCATATATGCATGTGTATAGGTGCATGATAGGAACTTTTCTGGGTGTATGTGGTTTCTATCCTGGTAAGTGAAGTGCTTATTGTGGAGTTGATGAGTTGAGGTGTGCGGGAAACTCAGGATGTGGTTTGTTTGCAGAGCTGGTGTTTCGGCAGCACTCTATACTGGTCTTGGTGATGTAGCAGCTTAAGAGCGGCACTTGTTTTAGCCATCATTATGCTCAGAGGGGGTGCACTGAATATGCATGTGCCAGGGTGTGTTGATCAGATGAAGGATGGGGTGCAAACTAGTAGCTGTCTACAGACTAGAGTGTTTAAATGTTACTGGGAGAAAAAGTGTCTTTAATCAGCAATGCACTTATCAGAGATTCAGGGGTGTATCTATAATGGGTGCAGGGTGTGAGGGGCACACGGGCCCCTGGGTCCAGGGAGGCCCGCACCGCACACCCTGCACCCATAGAATTACTTACCTCACTGGAGTCCCACGTCGGCGTGGGGGTCCGGCGCTGTAAAAAGGACTGGAAAATGGCTGCCACGGCCATTTTCCCGTCGTTTGCGCATGCGCAGTACAGGGAAAGTGGCCGCTGCGGCCATTTTCCCGGTGAAGAGCGCATCCTCTATAGACTCTGGGCGCACTTTAGTGCCTAGAGTCTATAACTCCGGTGCTGGCAGTGCGCTGCGGGCCCCCTCCTCTCTATAAACGCCCCTGCAGAGATTGTACTAATAAATGTTATGTCTACTTCAGGGTACATAGGGTTCCACAGGATTCCTTGGGGTATAGGTAATGACGTCAGGCATCGGGCACCACAGAGTTAAAGTTTTCAGCCTCCCAGGATGCACTGAGGTCCCTTTCCTATACCCCGCCCCTGAGCCTCGGGCACTCAGTTTTCATCGGTGCCCGGCTCGGAGTCGGATGCACCTGTACAGAGGGTGGTCTGTTAAGGCCCCTGAAGTTGTTTCTGGCAGCTGTGGCTGCACATTTGAGTGTACAACATGGACAGTCAGTACTGACGTCCATGTTGTCACTCCTCCACTCCGCTGGTACCAGAACACCGGTACCGATCCACGGGATTCTGGTAGGTAACTGGGGCCACAGCTAGTGGTGACCACGGTTACCTGGACTGTGGCCGGATGTATGCGGAACAGATGGTAAGCGGCGGGGTCCCGCGGAGGGTCCCCGCAGGGGACACAATCCTAAGTTCCCAGGCAGGTGGCTCCCTGGGGACTGGCTGCAGCATGGAGCCAGGTACTAACCTGCGCTTCAACTACCCCCCTGGGACAGCGGGCTGCGGTGGTGCGGACGCGTCCAGCGTCCTGGGGGTTAAATGCAGGCCAGGGAGCGCGCCTACCCTGCATAGCAACCGGCACCTCCCCCACTGCACACGGCCTCTCCACAGCGGTGTGAGCCATGTGTGTAGCCGCTCCTCCCCCGGACCCGCCTCCTCTCTGCTCCTCGGCGGCCATATTTTTCAAGTGTGGCAAGCTCTGCTGGATGCTGAAAACGCTGGCATCGTGGTCCGGGTCCCCCCTGCATACCTCTCCTCCGGTGCAAGGTCAGAGTATGTGGCGCTGTTTCCTACCAGACTCTGTGCCTGTGTAGTTGAGCTCAGCGCTGTAGTGCAGGGTTTATTCTGCATTGTATGCGACTTCATGCTAGCGCTGCTGCCTGTACTTTATATCTGACTGTCAGCCATTTTACCTATCCCTGTTCTTCTCTGCTAAAGCCCTTGCGGTGCGGTGTTGCAGGGTGTTTATTACCCCACTATACAAGTATTGTATGTGAGGTGTGTCACATACAGTACTGTGTCATTCATCATGTCTGACAGTGAACCTGAATTTCCCCTACATCCAAAATGTATCATATGTCATGTACTGTTGGTGGAGGGTGATGGGCACTCTGAGGGGTTATGTAAGGCATGTTTTCTACCCTCACGTCCTATTGCTGTCTCTGCACCTGTGCAGGAACCTCCCTGGGCTTGTTTTACTAAGGCACTTACAACCCTGGCTAGCGACGCCCCCTGCGTTTCCCCAGATGGGGTTTTCACAGCAGTTATTGGTGTTGTCTCCCATACAGGGGTTCCCCAGACAGTTAGTGGTACCTCAGAGTCTCCCTCTGTTGCCCCCTCAGGTCGCACAAGAGCCTGCATGGGTTAGTTCCCTGTCCACTACGGTGCAACACCTGTCAGACATGTTACAGGGGGAGTCATCATTGCGGCCGCATAAGCGACCTTTGCAGTCTCAGACTGATCAGTATGATCAGGATGATGTGTTGTCTGATGACGGTGAAATTTTTGACCTTTCTGACCAGGAGTCTTTCCGTACAAAAGAGACGGAGTTTAAGTCTAAGGTCTATATACCGGGCCTTATACGTGCAATCCGTATGGTACTGGTTATTGAGGATGACGATCCCCCCGTGGCCAGATCAAAATATGCCTTCTTTAAGGATATTAAGAGTGATGCCACTGTATTTCCCCTATCTGGTCAGCTAGTGGATCATCTTGTGGAGGCGTGGAAGTATCCGAGTAAGCGTTACCAGCCTCAAAAGCATTTGGCCATGGCATACCCTTTTGCGGATAATTATTTCTCAAAGTGGGAAACTCCTCCACAGGTAGATTCTCATGTCACACGTCTAGTGAAGAGTGCTACATTGCCCATGCCCTCCATGTCCTCCTTAAAGGATCCTACAGATCGCAAGGCTGAAATATGTCTAAAATCCATGAATTCCCTTCCTGGGGGGCGTCCAGACCGGCTTTGGCCGTGTGCTGGGTGGCCAGGGCTATGGAGCGCTGGGCTGATAGCTTGGAGGCGTCTATGGACACTGACTCATCACCTGACCAGGTAGAGTTAGTGGGTAATCTCAGAGACTCAGCCACATACATTAATGAGGCAGCCTTGGATATAGGTCTCCTTGCTTCCAGGATCTCCTCGGCAGCAGTGGCAGCTCACCGCACCTTGTGGTTGCGTTCTTGGAAAGCGGATGCAGATTCCAAGAAGGGTTTGGAAGGTTTGCCCTTTAATGGACAAGTCCTCTTTGGCCCTGATCTGGACAAAATTGTGGCTACTCTGGCAGCAGCTAAGTCTGCGTGTCTGCCATTGGCTACTGTCCCATCAGGGTTGGGTGCTTCGTCCTTTCAGCCCTATAGAACTCAGGGTAAGTCCAGGGTACAGTCCTTTCCGAGGTGGGCAGGTGCCAAGAAACCTACAAAGCCGAAGAAGCAGGCCTGGAGTACCAGACGTCCTACTCCCAAGTCTGACAACAAGCTTTCTGCCTGACAGGACGGGTCTCTCTTTGGGGGACCCCAAAGTGGGAGGCTGACTTCTTCAATTCGCCCAGTCTTGGCATCTGACCACCCCAGACACTTGGGTAAAAGAAGTAGTTTCTCAGGGGTACGCCCTCTCCTTCTGGCGGAGGCCTCACAGACGGTTTTTCACTCTATGCTCCAGGCTGGGTCATAGTGCCGGTTCCTTTGTCTCAGAGGGGATTGGGGTTTTACTCCAATCCTTTTCTGGTACAAAAACCCAATGGGTCCTACTGGCCAATTCTCAATCTCAAATCCCTCAAAAAATTTTTGAGGGTTCCTCGGTTCAGGATGGAGACACTGCGTACCACCATTTTAGCGATGGAGCCTGGGGATTTCATGGTGTCGCTGGATATTCAGGATGCTTACCTGCATATCCCTATTGTATCAGCACACCAGCGTTTCCTCAGGTTTGCAGTGGTCAACGACCACTTCCAATTTCAGGCACTGCCCTTTGGTTTGGCCACAGTGCCTCAACTGTTTACCAAAGTTATGGCAGTTATGGCAGCTCACCTGCGGATGCAGGAGGTTCGCTTGTTACCCTATCTGGACGACCTCCTGTTGTTGGCGGAGTCTCCAGAGAAACTTCAGTGCCATCTGCAACTGACAGTCTCTGTGTTACAGAATCACGGTTGGCTGATAAATTGGAAGAAGTCCTCCATGGTGCCATCGCATAGGATGATCCATCTAGGAGCTCTGTTGGACTCCCATCATCAGAGGATCTTTGTGACAGAGGATAAGATCTCTGCGTTACAGGCAAAGGTTCGCATTTGCCTGCAGAATCGCCGGGTGTCGTGTCTATTCACTCGGCAATGAGGTTACTGGGTTCAATGGTGTCGATGTTCGACATGGTGGAGTTCACCCAGTTCCACTCCAGACCTCTGCAGAAGTTGATCCTCTCCAGATGGAATGGGTTGCCCCAGCGGATAAAGACACAGACTATGGTGCTTTCCCCGGAGGTACGTCGGTCTAAGGCCTGGTGGCTACAGTCTGCTCACCTGAACAGGGGGTGCCCATTTTGGATTGCGGACTGGGTCCTTCTCAAAATGGACGCCAGTCTCCGAGGCTGGGGAGCAGTGATGGATCCACACTTCTTCCAGGGAAGGTGGATGCCAGCAGAATCATCTCTTCCAATAAACATCTTGGAACTTCGGGCAGTTTTCAAAGCTCTCCAGCAAGCAAGACATGTCCTGCATGGAAGACCTGTGCAGGTACAGGCAGACAATGCCACTACAGTGGCTTACATAAACTGCCAAGGAGGGACACGCAGTCAGGCGGCTCTGACAGAGGTGTCTCGCATTCTAGCTTGGGCGGTAGACAGTCTCCCCGCCATATTGGCAGTGTTCATACCAGGAGTCCTCAACTGGGAAGCAGACTTTCTCAGCCATCAAGACATGCATCCAGGAGAGTGGTCTCTTCACCAGGAGGTGTTTCAGCTACTGGTGAACAAGTGGGGCCTTCCACAGATAGATCTCATGGCCTCCCAATACAACAACAAACTGCCTGTGTACGGGTCAATAACAAGAGACACAGAGGCACTTCTGGTGGATGCGCTGTCGGTCAGGTGGTCCTTCCAGTTTGCATACCTCTTCCTCCATTCACCCTTCTTCCTCGAGTAATACGCAAATTCAAGCAAGAAGGCGGCATGCTCCTGCTGATAGCTCCAGTGTGTCCCAGAAGGCACTGGTACTCTGACCTTCAGAGTCTCTCCGTGGACGCTCCGATGCTGTTGCCTCAACATCCGGACCTGTTGTCTCAAGGTCCTTGCCATCACCCGGACCTGGGTCGTCTGTCTTTGACGGCGTGGCTGTTGAGACTGCCCTCTTAAGGTCCAGGGGTTTTTCCAGCTCTGTGGTTAACACCATGCTAAGAGCTTGAAAGCCTTCATCTGCAAGAATTTACCATCGAGTGTGGCATACTTTCTTTCAGTGGTGTCACCCTAGAGGCTGTGCTCCTCGGGTTTTCTGGATATCCAGAGTGTTGGCTTTCCTACAGGTGGGCTTAGATCACGGTCTTCACTTTGCTTCTCCTTGAATTTGCAGGTTTCTGCCCTGTCAGTTTGGTTCCATCGTAGGATTGCTTCTCTTCCTGACGTCCACACCTTTATGCAAGGTGTACTCCATATTCAGCCTCCCTTTGTTCCACCGGTGGCTCCTTGGGATCTGGCTGTGGTCCTTAGGGCTCTCCAAGGACTGCCATTTGAACCACTAGGCTCAGTGGATTTGAAATGGCTTACATTTAAGACTGTATTCCTTCTGGCCATTGCTTCGGCCAGAAGGGTCTCAGAATTGGGGGCTCTCTCATGTCGGCCTCCATTTCTCATTTTTCATAGAAACAGGGCTGTGCTTCGCACTCGTTCTGGGTTTCTTCCAAAGGTGGTATCTAGTTTCCACATCAACGAGGAAATTATTGTGCCAGCATTTAATTCACCGGACCTCTCAGTTGGTGAGGCCACTTTGGATGTGGTGCGGGCCTTAAAAATTTATGTTGACCGCACCGCTTCTTTTAGGAAGTCTGACTCTTTGTTTGTTCTTTATGGCTTCCGGAAGAAAGGTTGGCAGGATGGATTCGCATGGTTATTTCTGAAGCTTATGTTCTCCTTCTGGTAAGAATGTGATTTCTTGTGTGTTCCAGACTTTCTTCTCTCTCATTTCTCCTCCTCCGGCCTATGGCTTGTGACGTATCCTAGTGCCTGAGGCTCGGGGGCGGAGTATAGGAGAGGGACCCCAGTGCATCCTGGGAGGCTGAAAACTTTAACTCTGTGGTGCCCGATGGCGGACATCATCACCTATACCCCAAGGTATCCTGTGGAACCCTATGGACTTCGTAGAAATAGAGATAACAAGGGTAAGTTCTTACCATATCGCATATTATTCATACAGTTTACACTATAACCATCCAGTTAGCTAGTCTAATGGTAAACATGAGAGGCTGTGACATCCTCTGACTGAATGTGGGGTGCTGGAAGTGCAGTTCAGGCATGAGTTAAAGAATCAGCTGCTTGTTACATGTGTAGTCACAAGCGAGTATCACAGGTCTGAAATGAGGGGGCTAGTTTATCAGACATAAGATATAGATTTATTTCTCTGTGCTGCTTCTCCCTCTATGGGTTTTTGTTCCTCTTACATTTCTGGAAATATGGATAAATTACACTCAGACATATAATCAGTTAAAGCTGACAAGTGTTCGCAGAACAATAAATACTCGTTAACTTCTCATCAAGCACTATTTAGAATACATGGTAAATGGCCACTCTGCACCATTAGTCCTCATTAGTGCTAGATAAGAGTGTGAAACAAATTATAGGTAAGACAAGAGTTGATTTAAATGATCAATAATCTAATTTATGCGTCAGCAGATTTCTGCACAGCAGTAAATTCCTCAAAAATTCTCAAGTGGCGACTGCTTTCTATTAGAGGAATGAATCATGTATATAGAAATTGGGGTTGTTTGTTGTGCTGCTTAAGGGGTCTGGTTCATGTAGCTGAGAAATGCCCTGTTTTGTGGTAAACAGGGCTTTTCTCTGTTTGATGCTATTCACAGAGCAGGTTACCGTGGATAAAATCATTACTTCTCCGGTGGCACCCCTGCTCTGTGGCTGAATCGCATCACCATACTTTACTATGGGGAGAGCAATTCATGAAAGCTCAGCTTTCCATTTCTCTGCAATATACAGATTATGTAGCTCTGTGCTGCAAAACAAAAAGAGCAGGAAAGTTGAATACTTTCCTGCTCTCAGCCCGCCATCCAGCGCTTGCTCCGCCTCCTTTTGGCCCAGCATCCTTTGCAGCAAGTTTGACGTGACCTGTTGCTCTCAGACGACAACGCAAGCACAGTGGGAAGCATATCGGGCTCCCAATATGTCTGTCTTCTCACTGCTTCCAGAGATTGTGGAGGGGCCAGTTACCGCAGGAAGATACCGGACAGTTAAGTGTACATGAATGGCTACAAGACTAGACCAGAGTCGGGACACCAAAATTCCGTTGTGTTCGGTTTTCAGCAAAACCAAATCGCACATCTCTACTAATTATGCAAAGGCTGGTTATCTTAGGATGGCCCTGCTGAACCCACAATTACTCATTATCCCAACAGCGGGCATTGCAGTATTCAGAATGCAGATGCCAAAATCTTGACACTTATCAGAATACCGGTGCCGGCATCCGGACCGCCGGGATATCAAAGGTAAGTAGCGGGGTTAGGGGGAGGATTAGGGTTACTTACCTAGAGCCATCATCCCCATGCAGAGGTCTTGTTGCTGTGCTTAGTCTTGACATGGTGTATGACCTGTGACATGAAACTGTCTTCCACAATTTCACATTTGTAGCACAGTTTGGCTGTTCCTCACACAGTTTTAAGCCTCCTACACAGCTGTTCCTGTTTCAGTTAATGAATGTGTTTCAACCTACTGTGACAAGGTCACTGGCATCATAATGGAAGGCAGGTATATTTGCCATAGATTACTGACATGTCTTTTGAAACCTCAGGAAGGTGTTTTGTGTAAGGAGCTTTTTGGGCTATTAGCTTCACTGGAGGCTAATTAGGGCTTTCAGCTGTGTGGCTGTTTTTTAGGGCTGTGAGGCTGATCATTAGAGAGAGACACTGCCTGGGGAATGGAGTCTTTCGTGTCTCTGTGAGAGAATCAGGTTGCTGAAACCAAGTAAACTAAGCCTGGTAAAAACTTCTTGTACTTTGTTTATTAGTGAGCTAAGGCCCTGATTCAGAGCCGGACGCTCTGACAAGAGCGCTCGCTCTGAATCAGGGCCCACCTCCATAAATATGGTGCGTCCTCCTGGACGCTCGAATAGCTGTGGGTGACCACCCACAGCATATACGAGCGTGCAGGATGATGGTCGCGATGGTCTTGACCATCGCGACCATCGCCACTGCGTGCAGAAGCCTGTGGTTGAGTTTCTCAACCGCAAGGCCAGGAGTGATTTTGGCCAAAATCACTCCCACTGACATCACTAGTGATGTCAGTGGGGCCGGCTTCAGACGGTAGGCGTTCCCTTAGGAACGCCTCCGTCTGGAAGGCACACCCCCGGCACGCCCACCAAAGGGGGCGTGCTGTCAATCAACATCGACAGCACGCCTCCTTTGATCAGACACTACGAGTGAAGGAAAGTCCTTCGCTCGTCGCGTCTCGCGCATGCGCACGACGGAGCTCCCTCCGTCATGCGCATGCGCAGTGCAGACCATTGACCCACTCGCGAGCGGACAGCCGCTCGCGAGTGGGTCTGAATCAGGCCCTAAGTTCACTTCTGTGTAGTTAGTGCCAGATGGCAAGGTGTTTATTTCTGTTATTTTGTTTTGCATAATAATAAAATTGGCTGAGGCCAGTTGCATCAGACCAACAGACTTTGTGTGATTTCTCTGCTGTTGCGCAGTGCCATCTACCCCAGGAAATGGTACCAGTTCCCCGACCCTGTTACATGTGGTGGAGAATTTGGGCATCAATGGAATGCGCATAGGTGAAGACAGCAGCAGCTATGAGAGTTCTGCAGAAAGCAGGTCTGTGTCTGCCTGGACTGAAATTAAATGTGGCACAGAGTAAAATTGAAGATGCGATACTCTGCAGAGGCTTTTGCACAGTGTAACATACTGGGAGCTGTGGTGCCTCATACACAGAAGCAAGTCCATGTGGTGCTTTGTCTGCAGTTGTGGAATCTGGTTCAGTTGAAGGGCCTGACCTTTCTTTTTGCTGGAAACCAGTACTGATACATGTCCTGGGTGAAAGTGGCTACAAAATTGCTGGAAAAGCCCAACACTGAGGTTATTGTCAAGGCCTTGCTACAAGCAACAGCAGTGCAGCAAGAAGCTACCAGGCAACATCAACTGGAGTTTGAGGAGATACAGCGGCAACAGCATGAGGACCGTGAGGTCCTAAAAGAGGTAGTGCAGCATTTTGCAGCACGGCCTCAAAATGCTTCCCCGAATGTTCAAAACTGCTCCAGCTCCATAAGGGCAAGCCATTTCCTTCAAAAATTGACATAGACTGATGATGTGGAGGCATACTTAACTACCTTTGAGAGGACTGCGGAGTGGGAGAGTTGACCTAACGATCAGTGGGCTGGATTGCTGGCCCCCTTTCTCTCTGGTGAGCCTCAAAAAGCATACTTTGACTTAAGTACGGCAGATGCTTTGGACTATGAAAACCTAAAAGCAGAAATTCTGATTTTGCCTGGGAGATACATTGTTGGTCTGAGCGCAACATGTACATCGCTGGGTGTACTACATGGACAAACCTCCCCGCTAACAAATGCACAACCTAATCCACCTAACCAAAAAAGACATTAAGTGGACCCCAGATGGTTGAAAGAGTTGTCATGGACCGTTACTTGAGGTCCCTGCCCATGGCTTTACGCAAGTGGGTAAGCCACGGGGATCCTAAGACTACTGACCAGATAGTGGAGATGGTCGAAAAGTATCTGGCGGCAGAGGAACTGTTGGCTTTACCTCAGCGGCCCCCAGAGCAATGACAGCGCACTTCAGTGAAACCTGGTAAGACTGTTCCATGGGAAAATGGTCCTGGGCGGTTAAGGGAACTTAAAACTGAAGAGACTGAGGGCCTGATTCAGACCCGCTCGCGAGCGCTCGCAAGTGGGTCGATGTTGGCCAAGTGCGCATGCGCACGAGGGAGCCGGCTCCGTCGTGTGCATGCGCGAGACCTGCATAGCGACGGGCAAGCCGTCGCTATGGGTCTCGCTAAAGTGGGCATGCTGTTGATGTTGAGTGACAGCACGCCCCCTTCGGTGGGCGTGCCGGAGGCGTTGCTGCCCAGACGGAGGCGTTCCCATGGGAACGCCTACCATCTGGGGCCGGCCCCACTGACATCACAAATGATGTCAGTGGGAGTGCTTTTGGCTCTGATAGAGCCAAAAGCACTCCAGGGCTTGCGGCAGATGAGACCCTGCCACAAGGGTCTTGTCGGAAGCCCGATGGTCACGGTGGTCTTGACCATCGCGACCATCTTTTTGGCCACTCACTATAGCTGTGGGTGGTCACCCACAGTTATGCGAGCGGCCAGGAGGCCACTCTAAAAAAAGAGAGGGAGGCACTGATTCAGAGCGAGTGCTCTGAAAGAGCGTCCGGCTCTGAATCAGGCCCTGAGTGCTCAGTTCAAAGATGGGTCAGTGTGGCCAGAAAGGTCTCACATGCCTAAAAGACTTGACAGTTATGTGATTAAATCTTTTAGATGTGGTATGCCAGGCCAATTTGTTGCTAATTGCCAGTTGTTCAAGAACCTATGTAATGTGATGCTGTCTTTGAACGTCGCAGAATGTCTTTCTTTGCCAGGTTAGCCTGTACTGTTACACCTTCATCTGAGTCAGAAAAACAAATGTGTGAGGTTGTTATGGAAGGTAACCGGGTAAAGGCATTGTTGGACTCAGTAAATGTAATCACCCTTGTGAAAGATGGGTTGGTAAATGCTTTAAAGGGCCAGCGGACAACTGGTGGTGTAACTTGCATACATGGTGACACGTGTTATTATAATACTGCTGAAGTGAATGTTGAGACCCCTTGTGGTTCAGCTGTGGTTAGTGTGGGAATGGTCCCTTCCTTAGTACATGATGTTATAATAGGGAGATACTTTCCCCATTTTTGGAAATTGTGGAAGTCCCGTGTGGTCGCAGAGACGAACAGTATAGAGCCAGTAGACCATTCTGGTGATAAGCTGGCCACAGGTGTGACCCTGGAACCCTCAGACCCTTGCCCTGTTGCTAGTATGGCTGGGGAAGTGGTAGATGATGAGGAAAAAAGTGAGGTACCCCCTCCAGGAGAGGCAGAGGTGATAGACAGGGCTGAAAGCATACCTCCCCTTGAAGTGAGACAGGATTTGTTTGCATCTGAACAGTTAAAGGACTCCACCTTGATAAGAGCCAGAGAAATGTGAAAGTTGTTAATGAGAACCCATTAGACCCAGATAGCAGGCTTACGTTTCCACACATGGTCCTCGACAATGAGCTCTTGTATCAAGTGACAAAAAGGGGTGAGGATGTGGTAGAACAGCTTCTTGTTCCCCAGACATATAGAATAACTGTATTGGACCTTGCTCATGGTCACATCACTGCAGGACACCTAGGGGGATGTAGTCTGGAAGCAGACGGTCTAAATGCCGACCGCCGGCTTCCAGACTTTCTAATCCCGGCGTGGTACTAATGACAGGCGTCGAAAACTCGACGCCTGTCATTAACCATACGCCGGAAGACTGAAACCCAGCATTCCAAAGGTAAGCTGGGCGCGGACAGCCGCTAGGGGAATGGGGGTTAGGGTTAGGCACCCCTGGGGGAGGTTAGGGTTAGGCACCCCCCGGGGGCCTTAGGTTTAGGCTGCGGGGAAGGGGGGGTTAGGTTTAGGCACTTAGAGGGGGGATTAGGGTAAGGCACTTGGGGGGGGAGTTAGGGTTAGGCACCCCTAAGGGATGGTTAGGGGAGGGAATTAGGTTAGCAATGCTTACCTTAGGGATGATCGGGATCTTCACCCATGCGCCCGGCGGTAATACCTACTACACCCCAACTAGGGGCTGAAAAGACAATTAAGAGGGTTTTGCAGCAGTTCTTTTGGCCTGAGGTATATAAAGATGTATCTGAATTCTGTTCTTCCTGCCCTGAGTGCCAGTATCCTCCTCCTAGACCCCATTTCAAGCGTCCTCTAGTGTCCATGCCTATTATAGAGGTCCCATTTGAACAGATAGCCATGGATTTGGTTGGGCCCTTGTTAAGGTCTACACGGGGACATCAATAAATCCTCTTAATAGTGGATTATGCTACTCAATATCCTGAGGCAATCCCTTTGCGTAATATGTCAACAAAGGGTATAGCTAGAGAGCTGGTGCATGTTTTCAGCAGGGCGAGAATACCAAAAGAAGTTTTAACTGACCAAGGTACCCCCTTTATGTCTAGAATTATGAAGGCGTTGTGCAAATTGTTTAAAGTTATTCACTTGAGAACCTCCGTAAACCATCCTCAAACAGATGGATTAGTAGAGAGATTCAAGAAAATTTTAAAAAGTATGCTAAATAAGGTTGTTGACCAGGATTTGAAAAACTGGGATTATTTGTTGCCGTATTTGATGATGTCTATTAGAGAAGTACCACAGTCTTCCACAGGATTCTCTCCTTTTGATCTGTTGTATGTAAGACATCCCAGAGGGTTGCTAGATGTTGCTAAGAGACATGGGAAGGACCACCACACCCTATAAAAGTGTAATTGAACATGTGTCTCAGATGCAAAATAGGGTTGCGGCTATTGTGCCCATTGTCAAAGAACATATGGAGCAGGCCCAACAAGCCCAACAGAGAGTGTATAATCAGAATGCCCAGGTATGTACATTTTCCCCTAGGGACAGAGGCCCTGATTCAGAGCCGGACGCTCTGAAAGAGCGCTTGCTCTGAATCAGGGCGTTTTTTTGTTTTTTTTTGTGCGGCCTCCTGGCCACTCGCATAGCTGTGGATGACCACCCACAGCTATAGCGAGCAGCCAGGTTGATGGTCGTGATGGTCAAGACCATCGCGGCCATCGGGCTTGCGACGAGACCCTTGTGGTAGGGTCTAGTGGCCGCAAGCCCCAGAGAGATTTCGGCTCTAACAGACCCAGAATCTCTCCACTTACATCACTCGTGATGTCAGTGGGGCCGCCCCCAAATGGCAGGCGTTCACATGGGAACGCCTCTGTTTGGGCAGCTACCTCCCCTGCCCGCCCACCAAAGGGGGCGAGCTGTCACTCAACATCGACAGCTCGCCCCCTTTGGTGCGAGACCCGGAGCGACGGATTGCCCGTCACTAGCTGGGTCTCGCGCATGCGCACGACGGAGTCTGCTCCGATCATTAGAGACACTGCCTGGGGAAAGGAGAGTCTTTCGTGTCTCTGTGAGAGAATCAGGTTGCTGAAACCAGGTAAACTAAGCCTGGTAAAAACTTATTGTACTTTGTTTATTAGTGAGCTAGGATCACTTCTGTTTAGTTAGTGCAAGACAGCAAGGTGTTTATTTCTGTTATTTTGTTTTGCATAATAATAAAACTGGCTGAGGCTAGCTGCATCAGATCAACAGACTTTGGCCCTGATTCAGACCCACTCGCGAGCGGCTGTCCACTCGCAAATGGGTCGATTTTCTGCACTGAGCATGCGCACGATGGAGGGAGCTCCGTCGTGCGCATGCGCCAGACGCGACGAGCGAAGGAAAGTCCTTCGCTCGTTGTGTCTGATCAAAGGGGGCGTGCTGTCGATGTTGATTGACAGCACGCCCCCTTTGGTGGGCGTGCCGGGGGCGTGCCTCCCTGACGGGGGCGTTCCCACGGGAACGCCTCCCGTCAGAAGCCGGCCCACTGACATCACTAGTGATGTCAGTGGGAGTGATTTTGGCTCTGATAGAGCCAAAATCACTCCGGAGCTTGCGGTTGAAAACCTCAACCGCAGGCTCCGGCTCGCAGTTTCGATTGTCGCGATGGTCACGACCATCGCGGCCATCAAAATGCACGCTCGTATAGGCTGTGGGTGGTGACCCACAGCTATACGAGCGTCCAGGAGGACGCTCCATTTTTATGGAGGGCGGCCCTCATTCAGAGCGTGCGCTCTGCTCAGAGCGTACGGCTCTGAATGAGGGCCTTTGTGTGATTTCTCAGCTGCTGCCCAGTGCCATCTACCCCAGGAGATGGTACCAGTTCCCCGACCCTGTTACACTACATATGAAAATGATGATCATTATCACCTGTTTGGTATGATTGGCTAATCATACACCTGACTGTACTCCTACAAAATCCCTGACTTTGAGCAAGTGTACCTAGAAGAAATGATGCTGTTTTGAAGGTAAAGGGTGGTCACACCAAATATTGATTTGATTTAGATTTCTCCTCTTTTCCTTCACTTTTCATTTTGTTAATTGATAAAAATAAACTATTAACACATTTATTTTTTAAAGTATTCTTACTTTGCAGCATTTTTTCCACACCTGCCTAAAACTTTTGCACAGCTCTATATGTAAGTCCATGGCCTTGATCTCTCAATAAATAATACCTAGTCAGGGACATTTTTAATAACTTTTCTAATCTGGCCTATCTTGAAAGGGCGATAAGATATTGAGACCTCTATTTACCAATTGTCCTACTACAACTTTTATAAAAAGCAGAACCTTACAGATCAGATTGTTCCCTAGTTTAAACTTAAAACTAGAAACTGTCTGTCTGTGAAGCCAAAGGGCTGTTACAAACGTAATAGAAGCAGGTGCCTGGCCTGTAGCTCCATCTGTAATAAGGGTGTAGATCAGAGTTTCTCAAACTCCGCCATAAAGGGGGGTATCCACTAGACGATAAAGTTGAACGATAACGATAAAATCGTTCGATCATCGTTTGAAAATTTGGTCTTTTAGACATCTATCATCGTGCAAACATGCTGGTCAACCTGACGATATCGTCAGGCTCAGCATGTTTCCAGATGATGGATGACCCTGCACTGAACGTCTGCTCGTTCAGTGCAGGCACATCACACGACTGACAAACAACTGCACGATTACAATGTCGTAATCGTGCAGTCGTTTTCAGATCTTGTAGTGGATGCCCCCCATAACAGTCCAGGTTTTAAGGCTATCCATGCTTGAGCACAGGTTACTTAATTAGTACCACAGTCAATTTGCTTTAACCATCTGGGCACAAGTATGGATAGCCTTAAAACCTGGACTGTAGTGGCAGAGTTTGGGAACCTCTGGTGTTGATTTTAAATCCTCTGTTTCCGGAGAAACTTTCAAGATAGATGACAATTTGTGTCTGACAGATCATAAAATGTTCTGTCTCATTGAATGCAAATGCTGCCTGCAGTATGCAGGTCACACAACCAGGACCTTAACCTCTAGTTTCCTGGAGCATAATTTGAATATAAGAATGAGAAACATAGTATCTGCAGACACTGTAAATTGGATCACAAGTCAGACCCTGCTTTTATTACTATAGAAGGGGTTGAGCAGTGGCGTAACTACTGTAGGAGCAGGAGGTGCGGCTGCTATGGGGCCCGGACCAATGTTGAGCCGGGGTTGAGCCCCGCGATGCGGTGATAACTGTAATGGTGCAGTTGACAACTGTAACGAAGATGGGTTCGATGTCCACAGAAGTAAGAGACAACAGGCAAAGTAAATAGTGTAGGAAAAGGTGAAACCACAGCAGTGGAGCAGAAAGCAATACTTAGGCAATGGCTATGCTGAGCTCTGTAGTGCAGCTGGTAACTGGCATCAGAAGTTTAGCTGGAACATGAGCTCCTCCAACGACCACAAAGGAACTTTGGAAAAAGTAATCTATCTTTATGTACTGAAATAGTCGCAGTCCTGACACTTTGTTTTTTGTTAGGGGTAAATTTACTAAAGTGAGAGTTTTTAGAAGTGGAGATGTTGCCCATAGCAACCAATCAGATCCTAGATATTATCTTCTAGAAGTTGCTAGTTAAATGTTAAGTAGAATCTGATTGGTTGCTATGGGCAACATCTCCACTTCTAAAAACTGTCACTTTAGTAAATTTACCTCTTAGTATAAGGCTATAGGGTGTAAACTGTGAACACAAGGATCTAGAAAGATTGCTAAGCAGAGTATTTCTGGGCTAAACTGTGGATGGGAGACCAAGCAGAGTTAATGCACAGACCATGGTTCTATGTTTGTACATATAGAATTTGTCTTCTCTTTGCGGTCTTAATATAGCAAATTAGGTTCTCACCTGATAATTTCTTTTTTAAGAATTCCATGGCAGCACTGACAAATGGGATAAACCCTCTTCTTTTGCGATAGGAAAACAAAATGTGCAGGCACTGGAAGGTATACTAAATTTTTAATAACTACAAAGGAGGGATTTATAGGTCTGCTATGATCTTCAAATAAACTAAATTATCAGGTGAGAACCTAATTTGCTTATTTCTTTGACGGACTCCTTGGCAGCCCTCATCAGTGGGATGTACCAAAGCAGGCATGGGAGGGATTTTATGACAGATTAAAATTATGATGCAGTTTTTCAGTTCTCAGTAATTTGATGTTCAATAACTTGTAAAACTTTTTTTTTTGACAGTGTATCTAGCGACTTGGCCATGTCCAAGAGATGTTTTTGAGAAGGCATGTATAGAAGACTACAAATCTTCTGTTGAAGTTTGCCATCTATGAGCCCAAGACGTTGCGATGGCCCTAGTTTAGTGCACCCTCAATACTTTGTGGACTTCAAGGTCTTTCCTCTCATATGCCCATATAGCCATTTCTCTTATTCATCTTGAGAGAGTGCTTTTTGTGGGAGCTTGACCCCTCCTAGGACCTTCTGTAAGAATAATCCGTGGTCCTAATTCTACTAGTTCTCTGTAGATAAATGGACATTGACCTGGCCAGATCATGAAGCTTTTCTACCTGTGGACTTGTGGGCATAGGATTTAAGGCTGGTAGTTTAATGTACTGATGTAGGTGAAATTTTGATATCACTTTGGGAAGAAACTGAGGATTCATTCTCTATCCATATTGTGCCAAAATGCATGAAGTGGTAGCCTCCAAAACGAGTACTTTAAAGGTCAGCATTTTTAAAGGAATGTCCTTTGAAGGTTCAAAGGGGTCTTCACTAATACCTCTAAAACTAATGCTACCAATTACCTTCTTTATGAATTAATTCCTTTTGCTGCCTGAAATAACATTTTGGTTAGTTCTGAAAACAACTTCTTTTCCAGGAACACAGTCAAAGCAGAAGCCTGCACCTGGGAAATGCTGGCATCAGGAGCTTTAATTTGGTTTCCATTCCCCTCATCATCTGAATGTCCTGCACATTTTATAATAGGCCTTGGAGGAATTCTTCTCTTTGGCTTGCTTAAGAACATACACTACTTTAATTCATAATCCTCTCTTTTTCAATAATACCCTCTCAACTACCACACCATCAGTGAAAGTCCTTCTGGGCATGGATGAAGAAGAGGTCCCTGCTGTATTAAATTGGCTGATAAGGTAGAGGCCATGGCTCCTCCTGTAATTTTAGTTTTGCTGCTTCGAACCACGGTTTTTGAGGCTAAAAGGGGAGTACAGTATTTCTAGCACCATAATGTTCTCCCTCATTATTTTCTTTAGTAATCTGGTAGTCCAGTGGTTCTCAAACTCTGTCCTCAGGACGCCACACAGTTCACTTTTTCCAGGTCACCCAACAGGTGCATTCATTACTCACAGTTTAAAAGATCCACAGGTAGAGCTAATTATTTCACTTGTGATTCTGTGAAGAGACCTAGAAAACATGCATTGTGGGGTGTCCTGAGGACCGAGGGCCTGATTCAGAGCTGCTCGCTCTGAATCAGGGCCGGGCTTTTTTGGAGCGGCCTCTTGGCCGCTCGCATAGCTGTGGGTGGCCACCCACAGCTATAGCGAGCGGCCGTGATGATGGTCGCGATGGTCAAGACCATCGTGACCATCGGGCTTGCGACGAGACCTTTGTGGTAGGGTCTCGTTCATCGCAAGCCCCAGGGAGCTTTCGGTTCTAACATAGTCTGAAGCTCGCCCCCAAACGGTAGGCGTTCTCATGGGACCGCCTCCGTTTGGGCAGACACCCCCCCCCGGCCCGCCCACCAAAGGGGGCGAGCTGTCACTCAACATCGACAGCTCGCCCCCTTTGGTGCGAGACCCGGAGTGACGGATTGCCCGTCGCTAGCCGGGTCTCGCGCATGCGCTGTGGGCCACCATCGACCCGGTTGCGAGCGCTCAGCTCTTGCGACCGGGTCTGAATCAGGCCCTGAGTTTGAGAACCTGTGTGGTAGTCAACGGAAATAGCTGGAATACATATTTATACCAGATCGAATGTCTATGAGGTTGACACTGCATCCGCTACTTCTGCTTTTGGTTCTTTGTGGGGGGAGTAATGGCTTGATGCTATTAAATTTATTTGTAGTTTTCTGAATTTCTTGGTCAGCTGATGATAAACTCATTGTTTAGCTCCCACTCATCTTGATGTAACTCGTGACAACTGAGAAAGTCTGCTAAATGATTCTGTTTGCCGAGCCTTTAAAATATATTAAATTATTCTCAGTCCAAGCCATGATTGGTGGTATATCTCTCATCATACTTGTGCTCACTGTGCTGTTCTGTTTGTCCAAGAAAGTCGCTACAGTCTGATTGTCAGAGAATCTTTTTATGTTTTCCTGCTATCGTGGGTTGTATTGCTTGGTATATGACTCTTGCTTCTAAGACATTTATGTGTAGTGTTCTTTTGTTGAGAGTCCACTGAGCTTGAACTATTTTGCCCCTTAGATCTACTCCTCCATCTTTGAGTCTTGATTCCTTTGTCCGTACATACCACTGAGGTTCTGATAGGGACACTCCTTCTATTTGTCTTTGCATGTGCTGCCACCATACTAGACACCTGTGGGTTCCTTTCGTCAATCACACAAGAGGTTTTAAAGTACTTGGGTTGTAGTCCTAAAGTCTTAGCATTTTGTTCCTTTAGCAGTTGTAGGTGGCAGACTGCCTGGGGTAACATGCTGATGGCTGATGAAACATCCCCACGAGCCTTAAGCATTTCATTATAGATGAGCTTTTGCGAAATTGTATTCTGTAAGCTACAGCATGAATTTTCTGGATTCTTTCTGTTGAAAGTGACAGTTTGTCCCTCTTGGTTTCTGTGTGTATGGCGTTGTTATGGCAGCAACTGGCTTGTGTTGTAACTGTTGATCCATCCATGTCTTGTCAGGAAAGCGAGTCTTGTTTTGGAACTTCCTACTATCAGTATATCATCCAGACTAAAACACCAAGACCACTTGTATTTTTGTACTAGTGGTACCAATTGGACTGCCTACATTCCAACCAAAATCACACTGACAAAGGAGGATTATCCTAAACCAATGTATATGGTGCTTTCTGCAATCAATAAATGTGTTCAGTGGTAATGCACTATTGGTGCAATCTTTCTTTCTTTTGACCACATTCTTAGCCTCTGTTTGATTCAAAAGGATGAGCATAAAGAAATTTTTCAATACCTCGGTCTCACCTATTGAAGTGAGTGTAACCATTTAGAACACCTATATCATTCCAGGCAGTTATCAGTATTACACAATCGTGATACTTTTTGTTTATATGAACTTGGATTTTGGAAAGAAAGTTCAGGACATCTGCTCTATACCAAACTTGAACCGTACCTCAGATTTACAAGATACAGCTCTTTTTGGCATGTCCAGTGATTGTATATACAGACATGCCGGTATGTAGTCAGGAAGCCGGCAGTCGAAATGCCGACCGCCGGCTTTCAGACTGTGAAATCCCATCATGGGAATAATGATAGGCGTTGGTATTTAGATGCCTATCATCAGCCCCACGCCGAAATCCCGACGCCTGGCATACCGAACGTAGGTAAGCCGGGTGTCGGGACCTGTTAGCCGTGGGAAGGGGAGGGAGTTAGGTTTAGGGACTCCTGGGGGGGACTTAGGGTTAGACACCCCACCTGAGAGGGTTAGGATTAGGCTAGGGGAACAGGGGGTTGGGGTCAGGCACCCCGCTGGGAGGTTAGTGTTAGGCACCATCCCAGGAGGGTTAGGTTTAGGGTGTGGAGAGGGGGGGGGGGGGTTAAGTTTAGGCACCCCTAAGGGAGGGTTCAGGTTAGGGGTTTAGGGTGGGGGGTTCGGGGGTTAGGATACTTACCAGGCGACGTCGGGATCTTCATCTGCCGGACTTCCGGCATCGGTATTTCATCCCCCGGACTTAGGTCCGGCAGTATGTCATGCCAATTCCATGCATGCCCTTGCCAGGTCATAGAGTAAAGCAAGGAAAATGTGTAGAAAGATAAAATTATTGCCTATTCTCCAGATATAGTGTAAAAAGACCTGGACAGTTTTCTTGCTACTAGTAATAGGATTATAGTGATTTTTCAAACTAATTGCTTTCTTGAATTAGCATCACACATGTCTTCAATCTTCTAATCACACATTCAGCCTCTTTACATGAAGAAAAGTAGCCATCATCATGTGCACTACACTGAAGATGGGCCAGCGAAAGCAAAGGAGAGTGGTCTCTGAGAAGATCAAAAAGATTATTATAAATCAAGCATGTTACTGATAAAGGCTATAAGACCATCTCAACAGTTTGATGCTCCTGTGACTACAGTTGCAAATATTAAGAAGTTTAAAGCCCATGGGACTGTTGCCAACCTAACTGAATGCAGCCGCAAGAGGTAAATCAACCCCATATTAAATATAAGGATAGTGAGTAATGGTAGAAAATGAGCCAAGGAAATGCTCTCAAAGAGATACAAGCTGAACGTCAAGGTATGTCAGTGTTTGAATACACTATCCAATGCTTTTTAAACAATAGTGAACTCCAGGAAAGACAACGCAGGACGACTCTTCTTTTGAAAAAACAACAAAAAAAGCCAGGCTTGGGGGCGTGGCTTGGCAGCCATTTGGAGAAGTCTCTCATATGTTTAGCTCCTAAACTAGTGGACTTAAATATCACCTTTTCCAGCCGGTATCCAGCTTAAACACCCCTGGTGTGCCTCTTTATAATACCCAGCACCAGTGGATACCCCTGGGGTGAAACCACGGAGCCGGGGAAGGCCTCCTACCTTTCTGCAGGCTGTGGCGTACCCCCCCTTCCAGAAGCCGGGACCTAAATTTCCAGCGCCTGTTTGCAGATCTGCTGGATCATGGACCTGCCGGAGACGCTGTCAGCCTCTATCAGCCCCCGCTGGATTCCCATCCGTTGGCGCGACTACACAGCTATCTGAGGAACTCACCCACACGCCCGCCGACCGGCTCTCTGTTGGTGGCTGGCGCGGACATGCGCTTGTGAAAGAGGAGTGTCCGCCATCTTGGATCCTCTGGTAATAAGAGAACCGGAGTGTGGGATCCCTGCATCACATCCCCAGACCCTGTCCGGCTAACGGCTGTTGTGCCCTACCACCTGGAGGCTGTAGATGCGTCTGGGGTCGTTAGTCCAGCAGAGGTGCGGTGAGTGAACCGGGGTCGCTGCGGAGGGTGGTCAGCACCATTTTCTACAATCCTCCTACCGCTTTTTAGCTTAAAGCCCCCTGTTCTCTTACACCCTTAGCGACTCCTGAGCTGTCTCCCCCTACCTGTAATGTGCTGAGTTTAGACTGAATAGAGATCATCTCTTGTGGATTAACAATCACCTCGCAGTGTCTCTATCCATTCCATACAGACCTTTCAAATTCCCTATACCTCACTACGTAAACATTAAGAGGTTGGTGACAATCATAACACATACATTCTCCAAAGTGGTCTACTTGGGATCAATCCCTATATCTATCTATATTATTAAACAAAAGTTTCCTATAATTATTCTACACTGATCCTAAATCCATCAACAATACCAACTCCTTTGGCTCCCTCTTGTGGTAGAATTATTGAAACTCATCATAAAAGGGCTCTCAATATCCTCTAAAGTCTGTCATACTTTATTCCAAGTGTTTTTGTCTTTCTCTACATCCAACACGAGTTTTGTTTCTATCCGATGATATGAGACCACGACCGGATTTGTTCTCTGTCATGATGTGGCGATAATCCTGATGGCTGCCTAGGTCTTTGGGAGAACGGTACCTGGCGATGACCAAATTTTATGTCTAGCTGACTCTACGCATGGGAACTGTGTACAGATTATTTTTCATGTCACATACTTACGCTTTTTAAATTCAGAATGGGGAAGGATAAGAAACAAAGATCCAGATCGGAAGTTGGAAGTAGATCGGATAGCAGATCCCATCAAGATATGCGTCAGTTTCTAAAGCCCGCTGGTACCACTGCTGCAGATGAAACCTTGGCACCAACCTCTCCTGCTGCCTCCTCTTCTTCAGACAGAATGTCTCCAGAGGCCACCCATACTTCCAGCCCTTCAGCATCTACTTTCCGGGACGAGATTAGTGAAATTTTGTCTCACGTTAGATCACTGCCTACGAAACAGGACTTTCAGTCTCTGGAGACCAGGCTTCAGTCTACTATTCGTCAGGAAGTGGCCACTATTCAATCGGACATGACTGAGTTGGCGACCAGGATTGACGGTCTGGAAGACTACAAAGAGGTAACCGCGGACGCTCTCCACCAATTCACAGATATACTCTCTCACCAACAATCTGAGATCCGTTCTCTTAAATCACGTATGGATGACTTGGACAATCGCGGCAGACGCAATATCAGGATACGCGGTCTACCTGAAGATGTAACACAACCCAATCTCACAGATGCCCTCACGAAGATATTTGGTGAGATACTTGGCCTAGACCCCAATAGTGAAATTATGTTTGATAGGGCACATCGTGCTCTCCGTCAGAGAGGCCTGCCTTCTGATAAACCCCGAGATGTTATATGCCGCCTTCATTATCATACCCAAAAAGAAGCTATCTTGCAAAAGGTTCGACAACTCGAAGAGGTCGATTTTAACGGTGACAAAATTCAACTCTTTCCCGACCTATCATGGTATACCTTGCAACAAAGGAAGGCCCTGAGACCACTCACGGAACAACTTTGCAAACATTCTCTGAGATATCACTGGGGTTTTCCATTTAATCTTCAAGTAACTCACAATGGGAAAAATGTTGTTCTTCATTCACCCGCTTATCTTCCTTCCTTCTTCACGGCCTTGGGTATAGATCCAGTGGCTCTTCCTGATTGGGAGAACTTTCACAGCCCTTTAGTGATTCCTTCCCTAACCCCTGACGGAGAAAGTTGGCAACAGGTCTCTAGCTCCAAGCGGAAGACAAGACGGCGGTCTCTCCCAGCAACCACGGAAGAGACCTGCCCATTTCATCTCATATACAAAATTGTGAGACTGTTCCAGTTTTTTCCTATTTACAAAGGACTTCAGTCTTATCCTATATTTAAATATCTAAATGTTTTGTTGCCAACGTCTTTTTTGTTGCACTTTTAGTGCACCATATCTAATTATTGTAGTAATATCTGTGACGTTATATCATAATATGTCTATAAATTTAATAATGCAAAGTTATTTGCAAGACTCCCTCAGTAGAATTTAACTTACTCTTATAATTATATGTTTGGGTGGTTGTTATTGCCATCCCTCCCAACCCCCTCAATGCTGCATTTTTTTCTTTACATCCTGGACATGGAGCTGATTTTTGTCTCCTGAGTATCCAGATGCAGCATTTCAATGTTTCAGTCTTTACCTACATTCAATATTTCAATTGTATGTTTATTATTTGCGATTATGTTATTCTCTTTATTTTCTCTTTTCCCCTCCCCCTTTTCGTAATCTTCCCACCTCTCAAGGGTGACATATGTAGTGGGATAACTCACACTTTATCAAGAGGTGCAGATTGTTACGCTATCTTCACATTTAGAATTTATGTCCAGTCGCAAACCTGTGTTGCGGATTGTCACCATTAATGCTAAGGGACTGAATATCCCTGAAAAGAGGTCCCAAATGTTAAGGTCCTTTCGTGCTGACAAAGTAGACATAGCTTTGGTGCAGGAAACGCACTTTAAGAAAGGGCATGCTTCCCCCTTAAAAAATTACTACTACCCACAAACATTTTCTAGTGATAACTCAGTGGGTAAAACCTTGGGTGTTGCTGTATTGTTTGCTCGTCATTTACCGATATCTGATGTCTCCATACATAACCTTGTAGAAGGTAGATGCATTTTGGTCAAATGTACTTTATACCATCAACGTTTCTCCTTTTTGAATGTGTACACAGCTAATTCTGGTCAACCCTCTTTTATTGCTGCTGTTTTAGATAAAGCTGAGACTTTATTGGAAGGGATTACGGTTGTAGGAGGTCATCTAAATTGGCCCCTTGATCCTCTTCGTGACACTTCCAATAAAACATCCCACAGACCAGGGAAGGAGTTTAGGCGAATAAGACGCACCATTCACGACCACCAAATTCACTTTCTTTTCTCGCCCCCACCACACCTACTCGAGAATAGATTATCTTTTTTTGAGTCACCGTCATTTACATCTCATATCAGACACTCAATAGGACCTATCACGTGGTCTGATCATGCTCCAGTTTTCCTTACACTTTCCCTTCCACAGCGCTCGGTCAACCCTTGGTCATGGCGTTTTAACGACCTCCTTTTACAACATGCATATTGTAAATCCCAAATAGAGTCCTCTTTAAACTTTTACATTGAACAAAATGATCAGGATGACACTTCCAAGGTAACAGTGTGGGAGGCACATGTGTTCTACGGGGCAATTGCATACAATTAGGTTCCTATTTAAAAAAAAAAAACAGAAAACGCAGCGGAGGGATGCCCTTTTAGCTGAGATCAAATCTCTGGAAACCTCCCACAAAGCTTCCTTATCCCCACATTATTACTCTAAACTGGAAGAAACTAGAGCTGCCCTTCATAAACTTTCCATGGATAAAACTGTCTTATCGTAAATGCCGTAGCCGCTTCTACCAATGGGGAAATAAACTGGGTAAGATGTTGGCTAGGGCGTTGCGGGAACAACGTGCTATTGCATTTATTCAGGCCATAAAGGACGAACATGGTCAGACCCATAATGAAAGTAAACGAATAGCTGAGTCCTTCCGATCTTATTATGCTAAACTTTATAATCTTAAAAATCCAGATCAGGACTCGGATATTATCACTCATCGAGAGGCAATTTCATCTTATTTAAGATCACTTAATTATCCTCAGCTTTCTTCAGAAGACGTTGATGCTCTTGAGACGCCTTTCACTGTTGAGGAGGTGGATCAGGCAATTTCCTCCTCTCCAGCAGGTAAGAGTCCTGGTCCAGATGGATTTTCTACAGCCTACTACAAGGCTTTTAAGGATAAATTGGCACCCCTTATGACTCGCGCCTTTAATTCGATCTCAGATAAAACTAGCTTCTCCAAACAATCACTGGAAGCACACATTACCGTCATACCTAAGGAAGGTAAATACCCTACCTTATGCCCTAGTTATAGGCCTATCTCACCCCTAAACACTGACTTGAAAATTTTTGCTAAGCTCCTAGCTAACCAGCTGAAGACACTCTTACCCAACTTGATCTATGATGACCAGGTTGGTTTTGTCTTAGGTCGCGAGGCCAGAGACAACACAACTAAAGTTATCAATTTAATACACCAAGCCTCCCTTCTCGTCTGCTCAGTCTATTATTTTATCGACTGACGCGGAGAAGGCTTTCGACAGGGTTGACTGGGTCTTTTGACAGGGTTGTCAGGCTTTCGACAGGGTTGACTGGGTCTTTTGACAGGGTTGTCAGGTCTTTTAAGACATTTGGGGTTAGGGCCTACACGTTTGCAGAGAATTTTGGCTTTATATGATTCTCCCACAGCAAGAATTAGGATTAACGGGTCTCTCTCTGACTCATTTGCTATTTCAAATGGTACAAGACAGGGGTGCCCACTCTCCCCACTTTTATTCGTTCTTTGTATGAAGGCTTTGGCTAGGGCCATACGTAGTAATGTGAATATTTCTGGTATCCACATAGGGGGTCATGAATATAAACTTGCACTTTTTGCGGATGACCTTCTTGCATTGCTTACTAATCCAGTTACTTCCCTACCGAACCTTGCTTCAGAATTTAAAAAATTTGGCATGTTTTCAAATTTTAAAATTAATTACTCCAAATCTGTGGCTATGAGAGCTTGACTACACTCCCATCCGTGGTAAATTCACTGAAACAATCCTTCTCCTTTGTCTGGCACCCCACTAGACTTAAATATCTAGAAGTTTTCCTGACCAAAGACCTTTCCCAACTGTACTCAAATAATTTTTTGCCACTACTGCAAACTATTCGTACTGATTTGACTATATGGCGCACCATTCGCTTATCCTGGATTGGCAGGATTAATGTGATAAAAATGAACTCCCTGCCCAAAATTTTATACCTAATGCAAACCCTTCCAATCCACATCCCTCCAGCATGGTTTACGGAAATGGAGCGTCTTGTTCGTAGGTTTGTATAGAACAATTCCAAACCACGTTTTAAACATGCTATCCTTTACCGCCGTAAACAAGACGGAGGTTTACAGCTTCCTCACATCACTAGTTATTATCATGCTATAATGCTTAACCGTATTCTTGAGTGGACCCGAGCAGGGGGTTCCAGGCAGTGGATCATGTTAGAGGAAAGCAGCCTGACCCAGCCTATAGAAATTGTTCCATGGCTCCCTAAACGACCAACTGTTAGACATCCCACTATAACACCCACATTGCGCTCTTGGCAGAAATTTCGATGTTTCTCCCATATTTCATCTATTGTCTCCCCTCTCACTTCCTTTCTTAGAAATTTGGACTTTCCCCCAGGGCTCTCCACACTGTCCTTTAAAAACTGGTTGAGTGACGGCCACTTTAGACTTGGTCAGATGGTTTGCTCGTCAGGGGTGCGTCCATTTACAGATCTCCAGGAATCATGGCATTTTCCCCAATCCGAATTCTGGAAATACCTCCAAGTACGGCATTTTATTACCTCCTCTTGCAAGCTTTCTGATCTCACTAGGACACTCACTCTGTTTGAATCCTTATGTTCCACCTCTCAAACTCCATCTCACACTATTTCCACATTATATTCATTAATTATTGGAAATTTGTTTAAACTACCTCCTCAATTTACTAAAGTATGGGAGAAAGAACTCCAGGATAAAGTTCAGTACATTGACTGGGAGATTGCTTTTAATAATACTTTTGCAAATTCTTCATGTACAGCTACTCTTATATAACTTTGTAAAGAGTTTTCACCTTGGTATAGATACCCAGTACTTTAAAATAAAATGTTTCCACAGGTCCCAAAAATCTGCTGGAGATGTAACTCAGCCCCAGGTAGTTTTCTCCATATATGGTGGGATTGCCCTTCCCTGGCCTCTTTCTGGTTGAATGTCTTTAAGTGCTCTAAGATAATGCTTGGGCGAAAGGTCCCTAGAGATCCTGGTTTTTGGCTTTTAAATATGACCTCATCTTCTGCGATTTCCTACATGAACTCTTTACTGAGACAGCTAAATAATGCTGCTAAAGCGGTTATCCCTGTTTTATGGAACTCCAACTCCCCCCCCCTCCATTAAAGACTGGTTTAAGAGGATAGATTATTACATGGATATGGAAGACATAATATTTTTTCTAAAGGTAGACCTACCGATTTTACTGCTATGTGGTCCCCTTGGCTGGTGTTCAAGGGCTCTACACAATATATTATGTTTAATGGTTCAAACTCTGCATCTGTATCTATTCCCTCTTGATTCTCACACAACCTATTTGAGGCTAGGATAAATCGCTCCCCTTGATCACTCTAATTTCCCGCTCAACTCCCTCATTCGCCTCTGACTTTCCTTCCTTGGACTTCCCCCTATACCGTTTATATTTCTTTTTCTCTTTATTGTTTATTGATTAATGTCTGTTTTATTTTATTTACTGTATATTTTCTATGTGTTCTATCTATACTATATTATGAATATGATTGTATTATTCGAAATGGAAATACTAATTGTCAATACTTGTATCTATGTGCCTTTTCCGCTGTATTCCATTTAAAATGCTCGACTTTCTTTTTCAATAAAAACAGTTTGCATTAAAAAAAAAAAAAAAAAAAAAAAGTCAGGCTTGAATTTGCTCAAATGCATATGGACTAGCCACAATGCTGGTGGGAGAATGTCCTTTGGCCAGATAAGTCATAACTGGAGCTTTTCGGCAAGTCACATCAGCGTTATGTTCACAGATGAAAAATGAAGCGTTTAAAGAACACTATATGTACTGTGAAACGTGGAGGAGGCTTTGCTGCGTCTTGTATGGAACAAAGAAATCTCAAGACTATCAACATGATAATGACACAAATCACACAGCTACAAGCACCCAAGAATGGATATGAACAAAACATTGGACTATTCTGAAGTGGCCTGTCCAGTGGACTAGCGCTATAGAAATCCTTTTTTGTACATTTTACTTCTGAAGGAGACTGGCCAGTCTTTAGTGAAACAGCTGTACACTTCATTGTCAGCAATCTGAGGTCTGCGCCCTTGATCCCACGTTTGCCAAAATATTTTCTAACACATAAAGTTGCCTCCAGCAATGAGATACTAGAAGCAGATGAAGAGGACATTTTCTGGCTATAAGACTGCAATGTTACATTTACATTGTTGAAAGCATATAATAGCATAGCATAGAGAACCCACAATAGCTAGAAGTAAAAGCATTTGAACTGGATCTCTATTCAGTCAAGTAAACTGGTGAATGCGTCATACACCAGGGGAATAGGGGTTGGTACTTTTCCTGTCAAGATCAGGTAATAGTATTTTTAATGCGTAGAAAGAACCAATATCTGACAAGACTGCAAATGGTAAAAAAACAAAAACGCAATGGGGCTACACTTAGTGACAAATAAATAGGATAATAGAAATTTGCTGTCCCTCCCACCAAGCAGATTACTTCTAATGTGCAAAGCATTTTTACGGTTCTTGTGCAATGTCCCTAACAGAAAGGAGAGAAAGACAGGTATATACAATGGCTAATTGAAAACTGCCTGCTTTTCTGCCCCATAGGTAGACTTGGCAACGCTATGCTGGTTATTGTGAAGCTCACACAATGTGTCTTCTTTATTTGGTCACAGAGAGTGGAAGATCTTCGTAACTTTCGTCATGGCAGATGAGGAAGACGTGTCTGAGGTTACGTCAGAGATGTGTGATTGAATTTTCTATTAAACTTGGAAAAAGTGGAAATGAAACCCATGAAATGTTATGCAAAGCATATAGTGGAGAAACAATTAGCCGCGCTGCAGTATTTCGGTGGTGGAAGCACTTCAAAGAGAGTAATATGCGAGTGACCGACAAAGCGAGTTCTGGGAGACCATCCACCGCGGTTACAGATGTCAACATTGCCAGAGCTGCGGAGATGTTACAAAATTACAGAAGTTTAACTTTACGCAAACTTTCGGCTTCACTTGGCAACTCATTCGAACGGGTTCAGCATATTGTGACGAAGGAACTGAAAATGTATCTCGTGTGCACCAGACGGGTACCCAGAAATCTCACAGACGAGCAGGTGTGATAACTAGTTGAATCGTGCAAGAACACCGTTCGAATATCAGAGAGGATACCTTGTTTCCGGACATTAATTGTGATATGTGACGTGGATTCGTTATTATGATCCGGAATCCAAACAGTCCAGTGTATGGAAAAAAGCGATTTCACCTCCGCCCCAAAAAGTTGTGTGTGATTCCTTCAGCGTGTAAAGTCATGTTTCTGCTGTTATTTGATGCGCACGGTATGATCCTACAGCACTGGGTTCCCCATGGACAGACAATGGTTACTAGTATGCAAACGTCCTGAATACCCATTAGCGTGGAGCCATGAGGAAGAGAAGACCACATTTGCTGAAGAAACAGTGGTCTTTGCTCCAAGACAATGCCCGACCACATGTTGCTGCTGTTTCATTGGCAGCACTGACTGAAATTAATGGGACAGCACTGGAACACCCTTCACATAGCCTGGACTTAGCACCCTGTGATTTCTGGGCATTCCCAACCCTGAAAAAACAACTGCGCGGAAATAAGTTCTCAACAGATGTAGAGGTGAAAAATGTCACAGCTGCAACACTAAAAGTAATGTCACAAAACAGTCTACTGCAAGTCTCTGAATTGTTGTTGAAACGCTGCAAAAAGTGTATTGAATGTGAAGGACGCTACTTTCAAAAAGAAAAAATGTTCAGATCCTGTGGAGTCATCTGATCCTGAATAAAAATATCAGTCTCATTACTTTATAATCTGCGATCATAAAAAGGAAAAAAAGTACTCAGCTCCTCCTACGACCCCCTAAAGCTTTCAATTGTGCATTATTGTGCTGACTAGGTTTTCCTCTAATAAATCTTCCTGTAATAGTAAAAGCATCAATCAAAAACAAATACATTTATCAGGCTATAAGTAAGCAGTTGCTTGGTTAAAAAAAAAACATGTTACTTGCTTTATTTCTTCATGCTGCTTATTAACAATTTAACCACGGTTTGCCACTGCAACCACTGTCACATAGTACATGATGTAATGTGCAGAGGCTTTCAGCTTAGGGCTGATTCAGAAGTGAACGCTAATGCGATTTTTACACAGATCAAGCGATTGTTATTGCTCGAGTGTAAGCCACACTGCGCAAGCGCTGCAATTGGTCTTTGATTATGCACGCAGAGGATACATTCACAGAGTGAGTGACAGGTTGTCAGCGTTTGGGGGGAGATGACCAGGAGTGGTTAATAAAAGGCAGGCATGTCGGACCATTTAAAAGTCGTTACATGGCCATGCATAAATTAGCCCTTGTGATCTCCTACGCAGTATGAGAGCCCTCTGCGTATCAGCAGAGCTGCAGTGTTTGTGGTTGGTCAGACCTACCGCAAGGGCAATATGGCTGCTCATTGTGCATCGATGTTACAGATATTTACGCATGTAAGCGCCATTGTATGCAGCAGTGGACGCCCCTATGCTCGTGTGACCTTTGGAGCTATTAGAATATTTTTCCAGCTGCGATCGCATTAGCGTCCTTCTCTGAGCCAGGCCCTTAGTTTGCTTGTGAAGTGTAAAATCCTCCCTCCCTGCAACAACATAACTACAGAGGCTTCCTACACAGTACAGAACACAGCTGAAATCACGTTCCATTATCTTGAGGCTCAGAAGTCATGCTGATGAGCTCTCACTCATGGACTGATCTGCTACAATGACTATTCTGCGGCATCAGTCACTAGGAAAACATAAAAAAAGACTGTTCAGAAGGGATCTCTATTGCACAGTACTGAGCTAGGAAGACACCCATTTCTTGTCATTCATGTTAGGGTTGGTAAATGGGAATACATCAGTGATCAGTTGGACTGCTATACGAATTAAACAAATGTTTCAATGGCTGGAAAGGCACCACTGACTTATGACCTAATATTAATGTGCTTTTCAGGTGTATATTAATGTGTGAAAAGTGAATTAAAAAAGCAGGCTGGTTTGACCGAGTCCTCAGAGCTGCAACATGACCGCGGTCATTATCTAAAGCTCTGATTGAACTGACCCCTCCCTCCGTGACAAAGCCTGAGGGCGAAACGTACATCGGAGCCACAGTGGTGCATGCGAGAGCGCTAGGCAGGACACCCCTGCACCAATCCCAGGGTATGCTGGATGAACCTGTGTAATAAAGTATTTAATCAGAGGCTGTTAAAAACTTATTTTTCTGCTATATGACTGTCTATAATTGGGCTTAATGCCATCTAATTTGGATAGTGGTTAGTACACTGTGATTGTTGTGTGCTCCATTCTACAGGCCCAGATGCTATAACAAATCATGATATGGACCTTCCTAGAAGGATTAAGAAATGTTTTGAATCACACTGCATTTTGTGAGACTCAGCTAAATCTACTAAAGTGAGAGTTTTTAGAAGTGAGTTTTAGAAGAGATGTTGCCCATAGCAACCAACCAGATTCTACTTAACATTTAACTAACACCTTCTAGAAGAGCTAGAATCTGATTGGTTGCTATGGGCAACATCTCTTCTAAAACTCACTTCTAAAAACTCTCACTTTAGTAAATTTACCCCTCATAGAGAATACTTTACAGACAAACTATGTTTATAGAGGAAATGTATCTATTTCTATATCTGACAATTTCTGGGTATCAATGTTTACAGATTAATCTGCAAGATAACGCAGGTTATTAACAAAGCATGATGGATTCCATATAGCAGATTTGCTGGTTTCAATTAACATGGTTAATTAACACTGTATACTTTGTATCTAACTGCAGTGGAAGTCATCAGAGTAATGCTGGGTACACACATGGCGATATATCGCTTGTCCTATCAACGAGCGATATGTATCGCAAGTGCATTGTGTATGCCTGAAGGACGTTGTTCACAGACATAGGTCAACCCTGCAGCACAGACGATGCCAATATATCTGAAATATTTATCAAGGCTGAAGCATCTGCACACCTGTACGGCCGACCGCCTGTACAATTGCTGCAGGGACCGCCGATATAGACATCTCAACTGGGTGGGCAAATTTAAATGCCTGCCCAAGTTATGATATCAGCCTAGACAAATCGAGCATCCAATTGGTATGTGTAAATCGCTTACCAATTGGCTGTTATGAGGACAGATAGATCCGTTGTCAAAGTGTGTACCCAGCATAAGTCTCTCATCAGCTGTGCTATGCCTTAGAGACAAACAGCTGACAATAGAACTGCAAATATTAACGGCATTTATCTTCCTATCAAGGTAGTTGCCAGTACAAATTTCCCACTCTTTGTTCTCCGTCTTAGGACACACAATGAGCAGCAGAATTTGGAACACAACCTTACACTACCTGACTTGTATTGTTCTCTCCTATTTACAAAAATATAGCCTCTTAAATTATTTGAATGTGGTTAAATGCCTTATGAAATACTAAAGCAATCATTTTAGGAATTACACCTCCTAATTGTGAATTGGTGCATTTTAATTAATTAATCTTGTTATTTATATGAGGTGTGTATTTTTCTTTGGTTATTTTCGCTGTGTGATCCCTCATTACACTTCTTGACTTTTCAGCACGTACTTTCACATATTTGTTGGTTTACTGTGTCATTTTTGTTTTGTAAGTGATATTCTATAGTTACTGCTGTAATAAGTTATGTTTTAGATAAATTTGATAATTTGTGCCCCCTCTGGTTAGTGTTTTCCCGACCCATATGTACCAGCTCTGAAGGACAGCCAGATCAGATGTATAGCCACAATACTGGGGTATGAAATCATACAGCAGCAAGGAAAATGCAAATTGAAATAATGAAGTACAGGAACCTTGGCACAAATATGCATCCTGTATTTATTACCATAAAACGATGAGAAGAACTTAAAAAAAAAATATATAAAAAAACACAACTCACTAATTGAAAACTTAGAAGCCATGGAGAATGTATTGCTGTTTACAGGCACATGTGCATTATAAACTATAATATTTGTACTTGTTTAATGACAGTAACCAGGTCTCATTGCAAACTACAACAAATTTTAATGGTGGTTCTTAAAGCATATCAAACACTTTTCCTCAACAAAATCAAGGTATTAATCCCCAGGGGAAGGTGTTGCAGCATTGTCATGCTCAATACCATTGTCTTTGTAATGCTGCAGCTGCTGCAACAAGGCACTTCAGGAGTTATCACATATTTATACAGCACAAAGGAAATGTAAATAAAGGTCCAAAGTGCCTTATTGAGAAACACGTAATACTGGATGGACTTGAGGTGTATACTCTTAAATATACAGAAATCTGGATTTTCGTGGTTGTAAGTTTGTGTTTGGACATCATCTAGATAGAAACCATATATGGCAAAGCATAGGCCAGCACAGTACACCTAACATTCTATAATAGGGGTGACATGTTTGTACCATAGCTTTAACTGACAGATGTGTTAAGAAATGCAAATTCACAACAATAAATAATGCCCTAATGAGGGACAGAACCATTACCTGTAATGTTCTCTTGGCCATAAACAAAATCTCAATACTCAATACCAAATCTCAGGTATAATCAGCGAACAAAGTGCAAGTACAGTTTACTGCGTGGCTTCAGGAGTGGTGAAACGCAGCGGGTTCTGAACAGGCAGAACATTATAAGGCAGTGGATTTGGCAGCTATCTGTAAAAGTACTAAATACCAGTTCAACTTTTACCCTTATCACATACATTACATAAGAAAACTATTTAAATAGTAATTAAAACTGCAATGCGAGCCAAAACAACGCAGATAACTACTGTACAAGAATGGGGCATAGCATGTGAATGTAGGCAGAATGCTCCCCTCCCCCCCAGTATTGTAAGAAAAGGAATAGTAGTGCATTATTTATATTGGCCTTCAAAAATTAAAAGGAGAGAGGGATCACTCCAAAATATTCCCTTTCACTGATGTGTATGGAGGAATAAGAAATACCATAGCAAGCATGATCATATAAATCTGGAAAATTAGCTTTTTGCCACATTACTAAAAATGGAAGAGAGAGCGCAAAATAGAACACTTGCTATTAGGATAAAGGCACGCTGTTGTACCTACTGTTAATGTAGTGTCCGATAGAGAACCGAGAGAACATTCTTTGTTCTGTAATCCTACTTCCTACAAGGGCATGATCCTAAACATACAACTACTATTATGATGTTACGTGTTCTCAGGCAAAAAAATATTTATTTTTCCCTGTAGCTTTAATAAAAACTGCCCATGATTTCATTCCAATCACTTACCGAATACGATAAAAATTATGCTGCCTTCACCCTCTGATGTGAAGACATAATATACAAATAAGTACAGAGGCTCAGTGAGGCACCTTGCCAAGTATTGCAATAATCCTAACCACCCACAATGGCCGCTGTGTGGTGAAAACGTGCATCTGGTAAGGCTGTATCTGAAATCCACTGTTGTTCAAATCCTTACATTTTCACGCTATGTTGTTAGCAGACAATGGGATCCAGGCGCGCACACACACAAAAATATATAAAAAAAAAAATAAAGGGCACTTAACACAAAAGTAGTTCAAGAGAAAACCAATGGCAAAGCTGCAGTTATGGATTGTAGGAAGTTGCCAAACCAGAAATTGTTCCCAAGAGTGGAGAGATCTGGATCTCTTAGCTGGTGCAACTGGTCCTGGTTATGGTGTGTTCTCAATGCTTGCTGGTGTACAGTGTCTCTTCCTCTGTGTCTGTTTCATCCTGGAACTCATTATTTAGAAGGGATTTCTTAGATCCAGCAGACATCAGACGTATTTCGTCCTCATAGTCATCATTGTTCTGTCGCAGCCGATGAAATCCATCTTTGTGTCTGTTGGACTTGATAGAGCATACGCACCAGATGATGCAGGCTGTGAGTAGCAAGGCTGTCATAGTGGCTCCTGAAAACAAATACATTAATAAATGAAGGTTGCATTTTAACACATACAGAAAACCACCACATGTGCTCCACTGGAATCTTTTATCACCTGCCAGGCAAAATAAATCAATAGGAAACGTTTTTACTATGGCTCACGGAAGGCCGAAGGCCGTGCTTCGTGAACACCAGTAAACTGAAAATCCCAAGCTATAAAATCCTATATCACACTAGGAATTGGTTGTTGCACTAGAAATAATTGCGTTAATATGAATGGTTATGTATAGATCCGCATTTTACAATGTGCCACTATAAAATCAAAATCGTATATCAGTTTCTGTAGAGAGCAGTTCTACCACTACCTGCAAATTGGGCAATTATTTGGCTTGGTTGTGCCAGCCTTTTTAGCGGACCAATCTCCGCGGATGAGTACCTCTGCCTCACTGGCCACTCCTCCACGGGTCTCATCTATTCTCTATAATGCCCTCATTCCCACCACTGCTACAGAGAATATTCTATGCCAAAAAAATGTTGAGGCCTGGGCTTCCATCAATGTCCCCATTAAGGAGAATGATTATATATTGCTCTATTGGTGGTACTTTGTCCCCACCAGGCTCTGTGGCATCTTCTTGGGTGCTTGAAGGAACTGCGATATATTGGGGCCTTTTCTGCATGTCTGGTGGTGCTAGCCCAAACTTCAATCGTACTGAAGAGAAGTTTCTCTTACATCTCAAGTCCTTAGTTTGCAGATCCTGCATGGCCCTAAATATATTCTGCTTCCCTTGCCTATCCCAGATCTTCCCAAACAAGCTCATAAAGTATTCTGACACATAGGATGTCCTGTGACTTGTCTAATAGCGACTTAATGGAAGAACCTCTACTACCTCCAACTATTGTCTCCTAAGATTTCCTTACATAACCAATCTCTTCTTAATCTTTAACTTGGTCTTGTGTGTGTGTGTGGGATATGTTTAGGAAGCCGGCGGCCGCAATCCCGACCGTCGGGGGGGAGACTTAGGTTTTGGGCACCCGGGGGGGAATTAGGGTTAGGCACCCCCACCCCCCGGAAGAGTTAGGGTTAGGCTAGGGGGATGGAGGGTTAGAGTTAGGCAACCCCCTGGGGGTTTAGGCAGCAGGGAAGGGGGGGGATTAGGGTTAGGCACTTGGGGGGGAGGTTTGGGTTAGGCACCCCTAAGGAGGGTTAGGGGGGGGTTTGTTAGGTTAGTTTATACTTACCTTAGGGACGATCAGGATTTCCAGCGCTGTCGGGCTTCCGCTGCCAGGCTCTGCTGTTTTGTCGGGCTGCCGCACCCGGGAATGGAACTGCCGGTCATGCGGCAGCCGGGATCACATACCGAATGCGTGTGGGTTTTATGTGGTCTTACCTTACAGCAATACCATCTGCTCTATTCATACCACCTCCCCGTCTCCATGGTCTACTCCCCATACGCTACCCAGTCCCTTATTTTCCATTCCCACCTTGTACTTGCTTCTATTGATTGCGGTCACAGCTTTCTGTTTACTGTTGGATTTTGTCCTGTATTCTTTAGGCCCCCCCCCATACATCTGAGATGGATCACCGCAATCCAGCGATGTTGGGCCGGAGGAACAAGTTGGATTTCACAGATTTGCCGATCACGATCAAAATATGATCGTGATATGCAAATTTGTGACATTTAACATGTATAATTTCACAGATTCTCCAACGGATTGCGAAACATCTATGGCCGCGGGTCAGCATTTGCCACCGGCGGATCAGTGTTTGCGATCTAATCGCAGGGTCGAGAGACCTGTCTTTAGATGTTTTGGGGCCTTTAGTTGGATTACTGTAACCGACACTATGCTCCTAGCACTATATAATATACAATATATATATTTATAAAGAATCAAGTATAGTGTCATACCTGCAATGGTTACAACCAACTGCCTGGGCAGGCCAAAGATACGGTTATCCATTATAAAGATTATTTCTACAAGGCTAGCTGCATCATGCCGAACATGAACCTGAGGGGAAACAAACACACACAGCAAAGTCACATCATTCTGAATATTTTATACATATGAATCTGTACTCCTCATGCCCAATATAGTAGAAAGTGCAATAGTATGTGACAGCTTGGAATGCCAAGTTGTTTTACAGCTTCCATCACAATCTACTTACAACTTGCCTATGACATGTGTAACTAAAAGGCCAAAAACCTAAACACAATATTACTCAAAAACGAAAAAGCATATAGTGACAAAACCACGTATGTCAAATTTTCCTGTATTCCCTTAAGTACTGAAATATGACAGGTCAAATATAGTTTATTTTCGCTCTTCAAACTCTTCAGGCGATGATCAGATGACTGCAATTTCTTTCAAACAGGAAGTATGTTATACACAAGGGAAAAAATGGTTCAACTGCGATGACCATTTTATCTCATATCTTCAGTGACTATATGAATTTAATCTTATTAGGTTCTCTCTAAAATAAAGGAAGTTGCATTTTAATTAGTTTTTCAAAGTAAGGTACATGCTTCCTATCAGAATTTTACCCCTTCAGTGGCTTTGTTGAAAACAGACTTTTGTTAAATCCTTTTCTGTGGGACATTGTATCTACGGGATATAGAGTTGCGGCAGAGAAGTCAGCACTCCTCCCTCTACTGTATCTATCCCCTAACCAGGAGAACATTAGCTATTTATCAAACTCAACCCCAGTCGGGAAAAAGATGGAGGGAATTAAATTATCCATGAAAAAATTAAGTCAGAAGTTTGAGCACAATTTGCGTGTTTTGGTGCAATATTTTTGCCTCCTTTGTCTAAGCGTGCTGCCGTTTTTCGCACTATCCAATTACAAAAGACGCAAAAACGCATTCGCACGTAAACGGTTCTTGGAGAAATCAGCGAAAAGTACAGGTGAATTTGGGAAATCTGTCTGTAACCTATAATAACCCTAACTGACATTGAAATCAATATAGAAGTGTATTAGTGTCCCTGATAAAAGTATTTGGGGTTCTTGAATTGTGTCACATGGCTGTTATATGCATATTGGCATAAGTGTGGAAAAATTATAAAAAGTATTTTTTGTTGGACCAAATAAATGCTGCAGTTAAAATGGGGGTACATTAAAATGGATGAAAGTATATTTGTGAGTCAATATAAAAAAAAGAAATACACCGGGTGCAGACACCTGCAATGTTTAAAATATATGTCCCATCCATACAGCCCCCCAAAATACCAGGCCCAGAACTTTAATTCCATTTTACACTACTTTTAATTTTTTCACCCCAAAATTGACACGTCATTTTTGGCCAAATTAAAAAAAAAATTTTGCCTAATTTGTCATTAGGGGGGAGTGTCCAAAAGGGTTCTGAACTAAATCCCAACATTTGTAAACAAAAATAGGGATTTTGCACAACTTTTCACCTGCACTGAGATGGTGAACAGTTTGACGATATTTGAAAAAAAGTTTGCACCTGCGAAAATTCTTCGCCAAACCGCAGCTTTTCACGGTTAATTGACTCCGGCCCTAAGTGATGAATAAATAGGGAACTAATACCAGAGAGTGTAAATGGGTGGGCATCCAGCGTCTCTCAATGGAAAAAAAGATTTAAATGCAAGAACAAAAAATAGGATTTTTAGTCAACTTATCGTTGAATTATTTTCTCTTAAGCAGGCTGGGGAACACTGGACAATGGATTGTAGGTTGGGGCTGGAACTGGCACTTAATGACAATGTAGCTTTAAACCCTAAGCTCCTCCCCCCTGCAATCCCAGTACTTCTTTAAAAGAGTTAAGAGAGGAGTACCAGGAACCCCGTGAAACTGTAGAACCACCAAATACATCAGTAGGGAAAAAGGACGGTCAAGAACCCCCCAAAAAAACCTTGCACGACTGAGTGTGAGGGAGGGATCGCAGTGTTCCCCAGCCTGCTTAAGAGAAAAGGATTCAACGGTAAGTTGACTAAAAATCCTATTTTCTCTTGCAGCAAGGCTGGGGAACACTGGAATATGGGATATTCAAAACCACCCTCAAGGGAGGGAATGCTCAGACTGCCTGACCGGAGAACTGTACGTCCAAAGAGGGTGCCGCCGGAGGCAAAACAACCTGAAACGTTACAAAAAAAAGAGCAAACGTGCGGACAGGGGACTAGGTAGACGAAACCAGTGCTGCCTAAGTTCCGCATCACGCTGGAAGGCGCCGACACACAGTCTAGTGGCAGTCACCCCACACTAGAATAGGCTTGAGTAAGTAATGCCCGAGCGGATCCAATGCACAAGGATCTGCTGAGTAGCCGGCCGACTATGTACCCACGTGTCAAAAAAGAAACCGCATAGAACACTGCATTGTACCAAAGATGGCGTTACCAAGGAAATCCACAGAGCTCAGCCCAACTGGCAGAGTCAGGTAATCCTAGTCCCGGGAATTCACCGAAGGAGGACAAACCCTGTGCAAGTACAAGGCCGAAGCAAGTGTCGGCGGGAACGTAAAACCTGTATGGAGCCACCGTACAGTCATCATGGAAGAACAGGAAAAGGTGGCTTGCCAAACCCAAACACTGAACTATGGCAAGGGAAGACAATAGCCCTAGGGAAGACAAGCTTCCAAGTAACTAACCGAAGAGCCATTGACTGCAACGATGACAATGGAGCCTGGGTGAGAGCCGATAAGACCAGATTAAGATTCCCCAGCTCCACCTGCGGATGAAACAGTGGTTAAATACGCAGCACACCATGTAAAAACAGTTTGGACCCTCTGAAGCAGAGCCAAACGCTGCTGGAAAGAAATGGAAAGGGCCAAAGCCTGTATTGTCCCAAAACAAAGCCGTCAACCGGCCTCCAAACCCTCCAGAAGGAAGGCCAAGAAATACGACAGGTGCAACACGTAACGGGTACACCATCAGAGGTAGAGTTTCCAAACCCGGAAGCAAGAGTGAGCTGGACACGGAGTTAGGGCTCGCAGCCTAGTACAGACCACAAGAGAAAAACCTGCAGCTTTCTCCTTCTCAGAAGTACCTACTAAACAAGGAAAGTGTCCTTGTAGGATCGGGCCAAGTCGCAGCAGGTCTGGACGAAGTGGGAGATGCCACCCCAGACCTACCGACCTTGGAAGAATGTCTGCGTACCATGACTAGTGTAGCCAGTCTGGAGTCACCAGTATTACCCTCACTTGGGAAGCCTCAATGCCCCTGGAGACCTGAGGGAACAGTGTGGATGGCGGAAACCAATGCTTTGGAGGAAACATTCCTCAGTACAGTCAAGGCAGCCACTTGTGGAAGCCAGCTGATATCAGTCTCCCATACCAAATTGTGGAGCCTTGCAAACGTGCTGAGAGGTCTTCCTATTGTTTGTAAAGGAATCACACTCAAATGGCAGGAAGACCATTGGTGGGAGAGCCCACTGCCCCTGGAGAAAACTGAGGAAGTCCACTGTCCAATCTTCCCTTACTGGTAATGACCACTGCTGAGAGAGACAAGACAAAGGAACCCCAAGAAAGACCCCAGCCTCATCGCCACATTCTCGTGCATACCGGAGGATGTACATATGCCATCGCCGGGTTGTTTGTCCGACCGACTGCGACCGGCCAGCCAGTGAGGACGGACAGGGCCTTCCAATAGAGCCAACAGGATGGCTTGTAGCTCGAGTCCATCGAATAGTCAAGCCATCGCGGACGGTGGCCCAAGGCCCGAGCCGAAAAGCAAATTCATGGCACCTCAGCCCAGGAGACTCAAAACAGAGGTCACAATGAACCAATACGGAAGGACCAAGGATGGGACCCGAAGGCAAAGAACGGAAACCCACCAGCCATGGAGAGTGACGGGTGCTGTCGGGCAGGACGGGAACTACGAAGAGAGGGATGCCAAGCAACTCTTTCAAGTATGGAGAAATATCCACTGGGACTCCAATGCGTAGAACCTGGACCACTGAGCGGTTCCCAAATGGAGACTGACAACCAAATGTTCCACCAGCTTGACAGACGAGGAGCCAACCGAGCCTTGGACCAAGGTCAGTAAGGTCCATTCCTTGTCCGCTGCAAGAAATATACAGCTGAAGAGGTGTCAGAGACCACCCCCAGAACTGACGGCGCAGACCAGACAACCCGGGAGACCATGCCAAGTCGGAAAATACAGCACTGATCCGAACATATGTGAAAACAAGCGACCAAGAAAGGTCCTCAACTTTGAAGCCGAGGTATCCATCACAAACAGAACCTGAATTGTGATCCATTCTGCACGGCAGCACCAGCCGTATTGTGTTGCAAACACACGGAGCCTGGGCCCGGAATGGACAGGAGACTCAGTCGATTATCCACTGAAGTATAATGACCTGCCCAAAACTACCTCTAGCAAGGATTTGTTTTCCGCAGTGGAACCCTGATCTGAGGGAGCTCATGTCAACTGAACTACCCACCCCCTGGTGCCCAAGGCATGAGGAGACCCAGCGGTCGGAATGAGCATTCTGGCTTTCGAGCCAGGAAGGACATAGAAGCCCCATTTCCGTATCTGGGATGGAACTGAAGCAGCAAGAGGAGTGGAATGATAGCACTGCACAATGTCACCACGTACACAGCTTCCTTGGGAACAGCGGTGTGAAAAAACAATAAACAACGCCGTGGTGGCGGACCTCCGAGATCCCAGATGGAACTCTAGCGAAAGATGCCAAGCACCCAGCTGTCTGACTAAGTCATTCAATGGTCAATGAACCAGAACAACCGCCCTACCAGTCTCAAGCGAACGGGGACGGGGAAAAGAGAGACACACACCACGTTAGGCCGCATGTCAGACTGACCTTCCAAGGACTTACCACCTCAAAGGTGGTGAGAAACCTTGGAAACTCGGACCCCGCGGTTGGGACGGCCACCGGCAGAAAAGTGCTTTTCCGACCGGTGGAGATTATCCAGTTGTGGCTAAAAGAGAACGTCCTTACCAAACAGAAGATAGAGTAAGGAACACAGTGATAATGAATGCGTAGCCAAAAGACTTTCAAACCAACCAGCCGTAGCTGAACCTGGAAGCTACCTGTGCCGTGTCTTGCCTGGCCTTCCACACAGAGCCAGCCGCTAATGACCCACCAATTCAGCAGGGAATCCCAGGGCGAATCCTGTGAAGCCCCTAGATGGATTCATCAGCAAAAGTGACCATATCTCTTGCCACCCAAGTCACGGTTCGCCAGGGCCAGATAACCCTAGAACCAAACAAAACAGACCGGAGACAATCCTCAACAGTCCCACTAAAGAATTCCTACCGGACGCTGAGCCCTGCGCAGGCAGGGCGTGTGGCAATCTAAACAGCTATCGCTGTAACTACCGTGGGAGGTGCTTCCACTTGGACACCCAATGCGCTGGAAGCTAATGTACCAGGACCAGAGCTCTCTGAATCCTGCGTCGCCTAAGTCTTCTTGAGGAGACCGGAGAGATTGCCCAAAGGGAAAGTAGTAATGTTCCCTCACCTATGCGTGTACAGACAGCCACTGCTGGGGACTCCTTATGTAAACCTCCTAGAGAGAATGAATTGAAAAGGACAGGAGGTCCTCAGCCTCTGGGACCAAGCAAGGTCCTGTGCAAAACGTCTAATGGGCGAAGCCTCCAAGACCACCTTCTACCTGCGCCTCGCACAGCATAGGATTCCTGCACCTGCACTAGGAACCTGACTTAATTCATGATGCTGCCCGCTGCAAAGCACAGAGCCAGAGAAGGACAACCTTGGCTGGGAACATAACCCTATAGAGGGAAAGAAGCCTACGCCAGAGATGAGGGAATAACCAAGCCCGAACTTGGTCTCCCTGTGAAGCGTGAATGGCTTTACTAGGGCATACACTGACCTGCTGAGAGCCCCAGCCCACGCAGGTCCGACCCTAGTGGATGCACCAACCCAGGTGCCAGCGCATCACAGGGAACCCTGTGTGTACCTCAGTAGGGGAGGAAAGGACTGCACCAGCCATGATCTCAACCTGCCTGGTCCATAGGCCCTCAGGAGTACAGCAGCCATCCTCTTTGTAGCAAGAGTCTGTCGTTACTGCTGCTGGTATGTGCAGGGGAGGCCAGCAGCTACAGGCTCCGTCCCCCTGATCCATGGCTGCACTCCCTCTCTGCCCCAAGTGCTACTCCCCTGCCTGGGGAAAGCACTTGGTATGCTCTGCCTGAGCTGCCTGTGAGGTGCGCACTTCCGTAATGGAGTCGCCCTCATCCAACCCTGCAAGATGGCGCCACCATCCGGGACACCCCTGCCGCCCAGCACCCTCTAAAATGGTGCGAGCGCGCACTGTCCCCGAGTCCATGCGGTCTCTCAGAGACCAGAGTGCTCCGTGGGGTGTCCCACCGACGCGCTACCCCCCTGCTACAGCTGCATATTGGCAAGCTGTTCCTCAAAGTAAACTCTACCTACACATCCAAAACGTGCCCTACTCCTCAGGCACTTAAAGATGACTGGAATTGTGGGATTGCAGGAAGGAGGAGCTTAGTGTTTAAAGCTACATTGTCATTAAGTGCCAGCTCCAGCCCCAACCTACAATTCCATTGTCCAGTGTTCCCCAGCCTTGCTGCAAGAGAAATTCCAATTTTCTCTTGTGAGAGAGTGCAACAATGAAAAGCAGCCACAATGGAAAGGAGTTGATGAGTATTGAACTTATAGAACTTTTTAAAGTCTCTAAGGGGAAGTTAAAAAAAAAAAAATCGTGAAAAAACCCACCTGTTGCAAGCATCTGCAATAAAAAAAAAAACACCTCACCCCTACTTGCAGACCCCCCCAAAAGTCTATTTCGCTACTTTTTATATTTGTACCCCAACTTTGTACTTTTTTGCCCCCATTTTCAAAGTAATTTTTTTGGGTGTTCCTTAATTTTTTGGTTGGGATTTTTTGACAGTTATCCTTTGGGGGTATGTCCCAAGGGTACAGAGTGGTTTTCCGATGTTTGCACCCCAAAACTCCATTTCTGCACTTTTTTCCGCCTGCTTTCAGAGGCGAATCTTTTCCGCCTATTACACTGCATTGACTTTCCCCCTACGCGAAAAGTCTTTGGAATTGAATACAAAGATAAGTTTCTGCCTGGCGAAATGACGTCATCTGTGATACTTTTCCGCGTCTAATTGAATACGGCCCTAAGACTAATACAAAAATCAGGAAACTGTCTCCCAAATATAAATACAACTTACACATCACAGGAACTGGTCAACTGGATTCCTTCTTTGATATATCTAGCACCCATCACACAGAGCATTTAGCCATGAGGAATCAAACCAAACCATTTCCATCTAAACACAATCGGATTTAAGACATAACAGTCTTTTTTCCTTGACACATCCTTAGAAAGCTGCATACCACCTGGAATAATTAATCTAAACATAGGTTTGGTCAATTAACACTAAACCTTTTGCTAGGGCATATGGGCCTTATTCAGAGGTGGACGCTAATCCCGTCGTAGCCGCGACTTTGTACTCAGTGGTGCAGAAATATTAAAATGCCGGATTTGAACAGACGCCAATCGGCGGCGTCTCTGATCCACTGTTTGTATTATGCTGGCCATACATGGTAAGATTTTCTGTCCAACCATCCAACTAGTTGGTTGGTTGGAATGAAAATCTGGTAACGTATGAAAGCAAATGACAATCAGCAATTTGCTCCCAAATGCAGGAAAATGGACAAAAACTGTTGTTTGTTAAATGTTTGCTCTAAACAGTTTGTTCAAACTTGTCTGAACGACCATTTTAATCTATTTTATGGCATTTAGGAGCAAATTGCTGATCATCAGTTACTCCCATACGTTACCAGATTTTCATTCCAACCAACCAACTAGTTGGATGGTTGGAAAGAAAATCTTAACGTGTATGGCCAGCATTACAGAGAAGCACCTTCGATCACACATTGGATCCTCTGAGAAACCCTATGGTTATTGTATTTGACAACCTTGCAATTTATCTGAGGGTAAGGAGGAAAAGAAACACGCCCTTTAATTTGACTTTTAAACAAAGGAACTTTAGGAAACAGAATCATGTGTCTGACAGTTTGATGTCCAACCCCCACAATGCCATCAATTCCATGTCTTTTGTAGAACTCTTCCTCAAACAATGAAGATTGTTCTGTATGAACTGTCTGCTACCTCACATTTCACCTGAAAGGAAAAGTCAGAGAGATTCCACTCATATCTGGACCAGAGCAGAGCTATGAAGCTTGACCAGCTTTAGCAGTACAGAATTCTAAAATCAACTCCAAAGATGAACCAATTGCTTAACCTTGACATACTTGTCTAATACTCTCCAGTAAGAGATACCTCAGCGCCTGACAGCCGCAAGGCTGTTACTGCAGGGATAAGACGCTCAAAAGAATGAAAGAAAAAAAAAGAATAATAAATGATTAATGCATGGCTGCCATAGGCAGCATCACTAAAAATCACCCTACTCCCAGGGAACCTATAGGAAAATGATGTTCTCCTGGCTAGGGGAAATAAGGGGGAAAGAACTCTGACTTCATTGACAATCTCCTGCACATATCTCTATACCCAATGGTTCTAGTGTTCTGGTATGGATGAAGGAGAAATAATCTATTTGTATGCCTGACACACTAACAGTACACAGAAAAAGGTAGGAGGTGCCAACAAAACATCCACTTCTAAAAGTCATTAGCACAATTTACAAACCCCACCATCAATTTTAAACATGTTGGAATCATTGTGTGGCAGCTTTTACCACTATTGTTTTTCTCTTTGTCCCATACAGGATTAAGTAGGTCCAGCTTGATAGCATCTCTGACACAGGCCAGAGGAGCCTATGGGGTCTATTCAATTAGGAGCAAATTTGTAAAAGGGAGTTTATTTAATAAAACTCACATAAATTGCTCAAATGTGTGCACCTGAGAAATGCGAGATTCAATTAGAAATGTCAATACACTGTACTCTCGGTGAGGGTGTGCGACTTTTCTACAACAAGCAACCTGGGAGAAGTGCAAGAGAAAGTGGGGAAACCACCCTGGACCCCCCAAAAAAATCCACAACAGCAGAACCACATAGAAAGTATGTACAGAGTAGGTTCAGGTGCGCTGTCAGCAGCAGCTGGTAAGAGGATAGTGAGTCCTCTATAATATCACAAAGACAAACAAGATCCAGCGCTGGCTGAAAACATATAAAAAAATAATCTCATATAGACGGTGTTGTCATTAAAGGTATTTTTATTGCGATCTATTTCAACCCAAAATAATATTGTGCAAAAAGGACATATGAATACAAAATTCAAATAATGTTTAAAAACATCCACCTCTAATGTTCCTTATATGGCTTAGTGGATTTAGCACTTCCTCCTATATAGTAAGCAGCAATATTCACCATTAGATGTTATGTCTTTGAGAACCACATAGAAGGCCGTTAGTGGCCATAAAGAGAGTACTGGAGGTTCCTTAATAGGTGTCAAATGGCTGATTTGTGCGCTTTTTAGTAATGATAACAAAATGATAGCAAGCATGTGTTTTACATCAAATTAAAGTCCTTCCAGCATTTTGGGATAGAGAAAATGTCTATATAGCAATGTTTCAGTGTTTTTATATAAGTTTGTAGAGTTGGAAGAAACACTTTGCCTCTCATATCCAATACGTAAACTCCTTTCCCATCATTTAAGCCATTAATAAGCTTTATAGAGAAATTCACCAGATAACAGACATGTATTTATAGGCCAAATTACACTAGTTAAACCTCTCAAGTGGGTGGTTATTCATTGGGAGGGGTGTAACAGATGTTCTGCACTGTCCCCCGACATTTATAACCTTAAAATTACAATTTTCCCTACATTTTCTCCTGCTTAGGGGGGTGCACAAGAAAAACATGAATTTCCTCTGAAACATCAATGTGAGTTTGGAATTGAATTGCAAATGTAATTTGCAGTGTGAGTTCACCATGAAAAACAGCCTGCAGGACCCAGCTTGCACCTAACTGAATTCACCCCTATGTTTATTGGTCTAGCCAGCAAACATTTTGCTCAAATGTGATCCTCAACTCCCCCCCAGACAACTTCCCTGCAAATGTACTTAGTTTGCAGCAGTACATCTAGCTAGATACAATTGCAAGCTGCCAGGTGCATAATAGAGCCAACTAAATAAGAAAATGCTGTTATGACTCTGGAGACAAACATGAATGTGGGTTGGAGTGGTTTGTGTTTCATCCCAGGCTGACCCAAGGAGCAACCTTTAAGCACATGATAAAGTTACCAATAAAGAGAAAGCAATACCTGGGTATGCTGCTGCTGGTATCCCTCTGCGATGGCATTAATGTTATGGAACCCTGGTGCTAGCAGAACATGGAAGTATCCTCCCTCTTTGGTGTAGACTTTTACTCCTTCGTTAAATATAATTGTTGCTTTAGGAACAGGTTTTCCTTTCTCATCCTTTACAATGCCATGTACGCCCTTATGTACCTAGAACCACAAAAGTGTTATGACACAAAAGACACTTTTTATATCGCTAAACACTATATTGTCTAAGATGCCTGCATTACAATACAATCTCCAGGAAACAATGCCGTAAGGCTAGTTGCTTTGTATATCTGCTAATCTATGTTAGCACGTCGCAATATTATTTTAGTTTAGATAGGCTTTGCATTTTAAGTACAAAAAAATGAACAGAAACTGAGAATTCAATTCTGCATATAGAATGAGAAATATTCTATGCAGCTGAGAAAAGAAAGGAAGGAAGAAAGAAAAGAAAGGAAGAAAAGAAAGAAAATGCCATAATATATCAGAAACAACTGACAAGCTAACATCCCTATTACGAGTAGCATGATAGGATATAGAACAGATACATAATACAGAGACCACACACACTCGCCTGCTTAGACTTCTGCAGAAAGCTCAACTGTCAAAGAGAAGAGAAGCAGATCTGGCTGTATTCAGTTCCTATCACTTATTGATGGAAAGGCTAAATCCACCTATACTATTACATGTTCTATTTTCCAATGACTGCCTGCTCTAGTTCCATTTCTCTTCTCCGGTCACCCTTGGATTTTGGTAAATTAACCCATAGCACTAAATAATAAACTAATATAATAAATATCTGAGGCATGTGATTTAGATTTAGCACCAATGAGGCTCATGTAGAGTTGGATGCATTTCCCATAAACAATCAAGCAAACAAAAAACGCAGATATATAGTACACCAGAAGTAGAAAACAAGGAGACATTTTGCCCAGTATGCTGAATGCATCTTAACATGTGTCCAGCTATGAAAGGGTAAAATATGCAGCAAATGTATACCAGGATAGAGCAGTAGCACAGATGTTCCCCTTACATCATTGCATCAGTGGAGCCAGGTCCCGTGTGACTCTGCTTACACCAAGCACCTTTTTGGCGTCTTTTCCCCCCGAAAAAGTGTGTTACTTGTAAACGGATGCAACAAACTGCTTCACCTGACTGCACTGATTAATGTGTGTGACACTTGTATATCTGTGTGTGACTGACTCTGAACTTGTATACATAGTGCCATTATGCAGCGGCCGCGGCTTTTTCTCCAAGCTGCTTCGTATACAGACTTAGTCGCACACAAATATACAAGTGTCACATATCTAATGAATCAGTGCAGTCTCATGAAGCGGTGTGTCACATATCTAATGAATCAGTGCAGTCTCATGAAGCGGTGTGTCACAACTGTTTACTAAGATGCAGTGTCAGTGAACAAGCAAACAAGATGCTCAGCACAAGCTCACTGGCACCAGGCATCTTGCACCGCATGGCGTATTGAGGCTAGTTGTTTGAGGACGCATCTGTAGTGTTCACTCAGCTACAGTAGCGATAAATCACATCTAAAATTGTGTCCTTCAAAATGTAAATATGCCCTCCTCAATGATCAGCACCCTGCACCTAGAGTGAACGCTACATCTGTATATGGGCCGAGTTTATTTTAGAATAAAATAGAAATATATGTCTTTGGTGTACGACAGAACAGTGGCTTGACAGGTAATAGATGCAAAAGTCGCATTTGCTATTAAAAATACAATTAAAATATGAACTCAAAAAAATATTGTACTAATCAAGTTAAAGTAAAAAAAACATCAGTCTTCCCTTTTTAAAAAAAAAGAACAAAGAACAAATTAAATTATGCAAATAGATACTAAAAGCATACTTGTATATTTGTGTGCGACTAAGTCTGTATACAAAGCAGCTTGGAAAAAAAGCCGCGGCCGCTGCCTAATGGCACTATGTATATGGCCGCTGCCTAATGGCACTATGTATATGGCCGCTGCCTAATGGCACTATGTATATGGCCGCTGCCTAATGGCACTATGTATATGGCCGCTGCCTAATGGCACTATGTATATGGCCGCTGCCTAATGGCACTATGTATATGGCCGCTGCCTAATGGCACTATGTATATGGCCGCTGCCTAATGGCACTATGTATATGGCCGCTGCCTAATGGCACTATGTATATGGCCGCTGCCTAATGGCACTATGTATATGGCCGCTGCCTAATGGCACTATGTATATGGCCGCTGCATAATGGCACTATGTATATGGCCGCTGCATAATGGCACTATGTATATGGCCGCTGCATAATGGCACTATGTATATGGCCGCTGCATAATGGCACTATGTATACAAGTTCAGAGTCAGTGGTGGCCAAAATTGTGGACACTTTTTGAAATTTGAATGTTTTTCATCTTAAAATGCTTGGAAAAACTGTTACACTTCATACAGTGCAATGATTCATATATCAAATGAAAGTAAATTTAATGCTGAATTCAACACAATTAACAGAGGTCAAATATTTGCATTACAAGTGAAGTTATGCAGTGAAAACAACACTTAGGGTGAAAATCCCAGTGTACTTATGATGTTACTGTCCTATCAGTATTTCGTTGGGTATCCTTTATTTTTCAAGACAGCAGCACAGCGACGTGGCATTGAGCCAACCAATGTTTGGAGCTCTTCCTTCTTTATTATGTGGTGCCATGAGACAATTATAGCCTCAATTAATTGTCTTTTATTGGATGGACGCCTCAGATGTACCAGTTTTTCCAAACTGAACCACAAATGTTCTATGGGGTTCAGGTCTGGGCTATTTCCTGGCCATCCCAGCACCTGTATGTCATTCTCCGTGAACCACTGTTTGCATATCCGTGCAGTGTGGCAGGGAGCTGAATCCTGCTGGAAAAAATGGGGCATTATCTGGAAAAAGATCCCTGATAGAAGGTAGAAGTTTTGGTTGTAGGATGGTGTCAATGTACTTTCTGCTGTTCAGTGTGCCATCTATGACATAAAGGCGGCCTAAAGCATCTGCTGTCATACATGCCCAGATCATAACACTTGTAGGATTCTTTGTTGTCGCTTGAATAAAATCTGGATGTACCTCTTCCCCGATGCGACGTCTCACATATTTTCTCCCATCACTACCAAATATCGATATCTTAGTTTCGTCACTCCATATCACTTGTTTCCACTGACCTTCTGTCCATGCAATGTGTTCTTTTGCCCACTGTATTCGTTTCTGCAGCTGCTTTTTATTCAGCAATGGCTTTTTTCAGGGAATCCTACCTTTTTAGGCCAACCTCCGTCAGTCTTCTCTGTACCGTTCTCGCACTGACAAAAACACCAGTTGCACTCAGTTCACTGCTAATGGCCGCAGATGACACCCATCTGTCCCTGACGCAAATGAATTCATAATAAACATCCAACCGTAATTGCACTTCAGTAACCAACTTTATTCTGCAAAATTAAACAGCCAAACTGACCTTTCCCACCTTTGAACATGACCTTGCACCTGCTCATAAACGACAGCTCATTGGTCCTCAGAACGACGATTCTGATTGGCTGGTAGTAGCGGTTACTACAATCTGCTTCTTGAATCTCACACATCTGTGCTTCTTAGTCTGACTGAAAGTAGCATAACTTCCCTTGTAATGCAAATGTTTGACCTCTGTTTATTGTGCATTACATTTCCTTTCATTTGATATATGAATCATTGCACTGAAGTTAAACTGTTTTTATAAGCATTCAAAGTTGAAAAACATTCAAATTTCAATAATGTGTAGTATCAGGGGCGGGATCAAGACACAGCAGCAGCGGCTGCTCATCATCGGGAGTGTGTGTCTTTTGCACCAGGGACTGAGCACTCAGGCTGGGAACCCCAATAACAGTTCCTGGCCCCATGGACACCTCAGAATTCAATAGAATGCTGTAAAGCAAATATGGGATTTAAGCACAAGTATCCTAACAATAATGTTGCAAGGTCCCACTTATAGGAGAGTTGAATTACTAGGAATACACTAATAAAATAAAGACGATAAAGTAAATACCTCTATAAAGTGGATCTGTATAGTAAACTACAAGGATTAGTGCTCATTTTTGTGGGAGAACCAACTGCATGAAAATAATCATAGAAATAACTAATTTAAGATTCTGATTTCATTTTCAAACACAGTAATGAGCCTGTGAGATGAAATCTATGAATGCACGGCTTTAGGTTCAGCTCCCCATCCTTACCTCTACCAGCATGGCCAGAAGTGGCTTTTTGTTGTCAGTCCAGAGGGACTTTAGCTGCCCAGCACTGGGGAAGAAGCAGCAACTAGTGTAGACTGTTATCTCTGGGCAGTGACCATGAATTACACTGAAATCCTGTAAAATAAGGGGGAAAAAACCCAAAACACCAGTTATTATTGCCAATCCCAAAAGGCCAGAAAGCACAAAATTAAATAGTTATATATGAAGTATTAACCTTTTCTCTACTAAGCATCTAAGACTCTTCAGTCACAAGGCCAGCAACCTAAGCTTGCAATCACCAGACTTGTATATTACGCTGTGCGGATAAGCCTGACAGGACTAGGTCACCTCTCTCTCCTCAGCTCGCAATCACCTCTGGCAGAATAGACAGACATTGCTCAGATTTGCATTATTAATAGTTCACTCTTCCCTCATCCTACCCCGGTAAAGATGTTGAAGAGTGACAGTTGGAGGAGCATTACCTCTCCCTCAATCGCAAACAGCAATACATTCCACAGCTTTTCAAAACTTTGAATGGCAAAGGATAGTCTGTCCACTTTACTCATTGTAACATCATTAATAACGGTGCTGAAAGTGGTTCAACCAATGTGTAACCGTTACAAAGCATTTGTTATCTGGAAAACTGCAAGCCTATCAGATGAAGGTTTCTTCATTGCAAGAGAGTAATACAATATAGAGGTTCCATCCTAACAAATCTATAATTATAAAATTGTATCCTGATAAAAGAAAAAATGAGGTCATCACATTTGCGTGATGACCTAATTGGCAACAATGTGTATATATCACACTTAACATGCACGGAGCGCGCCCCAGCTCCCACAGCGCACACAGATGAGATGGCGGGACAGAAGAGAAATGGTGGTGGGGGGTTAGTGTAAGCATAACAGTATGGGAGGGGGCAGCTGAGACTACTCCAGACTGGCAGATAGCCACAAGAGTGCATGTGTAGCACGACAGACAGCTTCTCTAGGAAAAGACATGAGAGGAGGTTCAGTGAAGATAAATGATGAAAATAGTTATGGTTGCCAGAGCTCTACAATGACTAGCTAAGGTGTGTCACTGCCTCACTCAGTCCCTCTTTAATCCAACCATACCACCTGTACACATGCAAGTAGTTACCAGTGGAAATGGTCATTTGGCTACCTTACCCTTAACAAGGATTCCCCATAGCTTTTACCTAGGATTCTTATATTTGCTTTACGGTATTACATTTGTGTCACAATCACATCAATGTACAGTGCTGTGTAATGGCAGTGCTTTATAGCTAAAAGTTTGTTAACTATATAAAAAGAGCTTTTTATCCACTCTCTCCTTCCCCTCACACTGTATGAGCCAGCATAAGATTGAGCTGAGTAATCACACACACACACACACACACACACACACACACACACACACACACCCAATTCATGAACCGTTGAAGCACGGTGCAGAAAATTACCTTCATGCTGCCTTGATGCCCTCTCCACTCAGCACCACAGATCACTCCTCCTGAAATATTCTCATCTAGTGGGATAAACAGATTACACTTGTATCACAGTGTCATAGTGCCGATGCCAGCAAGCGTTCAACACAGCCCTCATTTACACTGACCTGACTTGTTTGGGCATCCTGGGTGTCCCAGATGAATTGTGGGATGGTTATTTGCATAGACAGAGGCCAAGTGTTTCAGAGTGTCTTTGTTCTCCACTGTGGAATGATAAATGTATTAGTGGTCATCACATTTTATAGATTACTAGCTATTATTATAAAATAGTGTTCTGCTCTATAGATCAGCTCTAATAGGTGAAACTGAGAAACCATTTGAGAACAAGTGGTCTAAACTCCATAACAAAACCAAGATGTAAAACTACTAAATGGGAAAGTTAAAAAACAAGGATTTCAAGAATGGTCAAGAGAATTTAAAGCTCGTCACCTAATGGTAATCTATGTGGTAACATTTATATAAATATACCAGATTTAAAATCTATTAATTTGCTGTAAAATGACGTATAAGGTCATGAAAAAGTAATACAAATCACAATGAATGCCATTATCAAGTGTGCATCATCCACATTATGGCAACATACACGTACCACGCTCACCTGTGTGCACTGGGTTATCATATGGGTACGTGACAAGCAGAGAACCACCGTCTAAAACTACGGAAAGTGTGAAATCTTGTTTTAAGATTAAACCATTAATAATAACATTAGTCTCTTCCTCCCTCTCTCCAACAGGTCCAGAAGAGTTACCTATTAAAATAACAAGAAAACAGTAATTGACTCTTATAGTCCATCATAGATGTAAATGAATGTGAGCTACATTTATATCTAACATCCCCACATAACCATTGCATACATAATAAGTGATGTAGAGAGGGTCTATAGTCATACAGTGCCTGTCACGTTTATTTACAGAGGTCTCACTAACTATGGGACTGATGTATGGGTGCATGTATGCCTGCTTGCAGAGCCTTATCTCGCTTGAATTCAGATAGAGCACGCTCAGGGAATGAGCCTACTACGCAAAGAAGGACTTTGCAGAGTCAAAAGCATTTCAATCTCATCTAAAAGTTACAACCATAGAGGCGGAGCTGGGATGAGATTGGCACACCCGCATAGGAAAGGTTCAGCAAGAGCATTCATGTAAAATGATCCCAAGCAGACTGGTGTGTAAGAGAAAATAAGTCTCTTTGGAGATGTATCGTTTAAATCTAGTACAGGGCAGGTGCAAGTGCGCACCGATGATGATGACTAGTAGCAGACCAGGTGTATAGGCTACACACACAGATGTAGTCGCATAGTAAGATGCGTGCAAGCTCTACATATGAGTGAACTGTCACTTTTTTATTTCCGTGCATGCTCTCCTGAGCAATGTACTCTGCAACTCTGTATCAGACCCTATAGATGCAATTATGCACTACAAAGCACCCCAATAGTACTCATTCTAAACGAATACCCCTTTCAGGCGTAAGCAAAAACACGGAAATTTGCCTGGGCACAGCAAGACGGCCCGGGTCCTACTTATGTCTGAAAGGGTGTAACATAGGTTGACAGTTCCGGGCCTGCAACCGACCAGGGTTATTCCCGGTACTTGCAACCCGTATCCGTTCCTCGGCTTATGTCTGATAGGCATGACCTGGGTCATGCCTTAAAGGGCTTAATCCACTGTTAGACAGAAGACCCGCGTCACTGGAAGACCTGGGTCCAGTGTGAAGGGTAATGACTTGGGAATAACCAGGGTCCATCACCCTGGTGTGAAAGGGGGTAAGTACTGAAACCCCGGCTTCAACCCTTGCTCGGTGTCCAGGGTCCGAGCCAGGTTAAAGCCAGGGTTTATTTCTGAAAGGGGTATAAACGTGAATAGGTTTATTTCTCATACCCTTGGAAAACTTTTTCAGATATCTTAAGCTTGGCGATATTTCAAGAACATCTTAAGGTGTAGTATCAAAAAATGACTTGTAAAAGTATTGAATATTACATACTTTAGTGTGCACAATGCTTAACAGGCTCAAGTTTGTGTGCATAAAGAAGGAGTTCCTGAGAGAGATCACCAGTCATAAGAAACAAAAACAGAAGATCATATGTCAGGGTCCAGGCTTGAAATAAATAAATAAAGTTGTATTAACTTCTTACTTATGAAGTCGGTGTCCAGATCCTTGCCATTGGCATTGGTTTGCCCCATCTTTGAGTTACAATCTTTCTCCGTTGCTTTCTCTCGACCATCTGGGTTAACCAAAGGCACAATAACGATTCTTGTTCTGTCAATTAGCTAAAAAATAAAAGCCAAGTAAAAAAAAAATGCCTAAACTATCAAATATCAAGAATAATAGAAAACAATAATAATAAAAAATAATAAAGACAGGACTGGAAGTTAGACAATCTTTGACTCTAAAGCTGTTCTCAGTCTAAAACTTTTTTTTTTTTTATATGATTTTATTTGGGTTTTCAAACATTTTAGTTATACATGTTAGAACATTAGAATATTAATACAAGAACATTTGTTGACATATAAAATACATAACATATAGTATTTGAGAAATATTACATATTTAGGTCATTTATTGTTAATCAACAGCGATTAAATTAAATAATATAGAAAAAGGGAACAAAAAGAAGAAAAGAGAGTAAAGAGGAAAGTAAAGAAAGAGAGGAAGGGGAGGGGGAAGGATCATCGGCAGCCCTCCCCCACAATTCGCAATCAATATTGAATAGGGGGTTTAAAACACTCTAGTTTCATACCAAGTTTTTCGGAAACAGTTATGAATTTGTTGTTTAATTGTTATACTCAAATAGTCAATAAAGGATTCCCAAATTTCAAAGAATTTTTCTATTCGTTGTTCTTTGTGTAATGATGTTTCCATCCAATCCATTTTAAAAGTGTTAAAAAGTTTTTCTTTGAACATTTGTATGGTTTGGGGGGGGGGGGGGAAAGAATGTATCCACTGCTGGAGTATGCATTTCCTCGCTACAGCCGAGATTATCAAGAGCAGTTTTCGGCACCCTTATGAAATCCTAGAATCTGTTAAAATTCTAAAAATAGCCCATTCAGGGGCCAATGATAGATAATTTATTAACTCTGAAATTGCAAATTGTTTTATTTGGTACCGGAATCTTTTAATAGAAATACAATCCCATAGACAGTGATAGGGAGAAGCTTCAGTGCTAGTGCATTTTGGGCAATTGGAAGAAGAAGAAAGACCAATTAAATGCCTACGAGATGGTGATACATAGCCCTTGTAAAATAATTTAAAAAACATTTCTTGGTATGTGATCGCTGTAAGAATTATGTTATAATATAGAAGTGCCTTTAGAATTTTTGATTCGCTAAGATCCGGGAAGTGTTTCTGCCAGCGAGTAATACCAGTTTCATAATAACCGCAGTAATAAGGAGTTTTCAATATTTTATAAATTAAGGATATGGCTCCCTTGGAGTTTTCTGGGGTTTGAAGAGCCGTGTCTAACAGATTTGTCCAGTCCATGGGAGATAAAAAAAGAAATTACTTTAGATATATAATGTTGTGCCTGCATGAAGGCTAGATTATGAATTTGTATAAAAGTAAATTTAATATGTGCTTGAGAAAAAGGAAGCACTCGATATGTATCTGGATTTGTAAAGTGGCAAATTTTATTTAAACCGTTAGAATCCCATAAATTAAAAGGAGAGGAAGCCATTCCATTCTGAACGTTTACAATTCCCAGTAGCGGAAGAAACAAAGAGTAAGAGGCATTTAGTTTCCACTTGTTGCGAACAGTATGCCAAACCGACCACACCGACATTAGAAGAGGATTATTTAATACTTCTTTAGAGTAAGAAACTAATTAGTTCAGTATTTTCAAGAAAATATCTATCCATTGAGTAATTAGAATACAAACTGGAGTGTGATATCCAGTCTTTTATTTGTCTACAAACCGCTGCTTCATTGTATATTTCCATGTTAGGAAAATTAATTCCCCCCTCCGATTTATCTCGTTGTAGGAATTGTAGACTCATGCGAGGTCTCTTATTTTTCCATATAAACTGTCTAAAAGCCGCATCAATCCGTTTAATATCCGCTTTAGTAAATACTATTGGTAGTACCTGTATAGGATATAATAATTTGGGGAAAGTAAACATTTTTATAAAGTTTGCCGTACCTAGATAAGATAATTGTAGGTATTGCCATTCTTCCAATTCTTTAATAGCTTTGTCTATAATATATTTGATATTGAGAGAATATAGATTGTAAATATTTTTGGGTAGTCTAATACCCAAGAATGGGATATCAGTATCTGTCCATTGTAATCTGCCAAAATCTAAGCTATTTTTGGTAACGGAATTGTTTAAGGCCATTATTGTGGATTTAGAGTAATTAATGGTAAAACCAGAAAATTTGCCAAAATAGTCTAATTTTGAGTGAAGGGGAAACAAACCGTCACATGGATTTGAAATAAAAAAAACATATCATCAGCAAAAGCTGAAACTTTGACTTCTGTTTGTCCCAAAGGAATACCTTTAAGAAGGGGCCAAAACTGTAACACTCGCAACAGTGGATCCAATGCCAAGTTAAACAGCATAGGGGACAATGGTGACGCGTTCCTCTATACATTTCAATAGAATCTCCCAGCAAACAATTAATCAAAAGTTTTGTATGAGGAGAAAATGTAGAAATATTTGATCATGTGTATAAAGGAGGAACCGAATTGTCTAGTCTGTAAAATTATATATAGACAAGGCCATAGAACTTTATCAAACGCCTTTTCGGTATCTAAACTTAACATTACATTTGGTGAGTGACGGTGAATTGAAGAGTATAAGGCCGCCACCGCTAAACGGACATTTTGGACTATATGTCTACCATGTGTGAAGCCAGTCTGATGTGGCAATAGAAGAGAGGGAAGCATAGATTGTAGGCGGCTTGCAAAAATTTTTGCTAATATCTTGTAATCTTGATTGAGGAGGGTAAAAGGTTTGTAAGAGGAAACGGATGTCGGGTCTTTATTGGGTTTTAATATCAAGATTGTATATGCGTAATTGAACATAGGATATTGAACTGTTCCTTTTTGAATCTGTTGAAAAATATTCTTGAGAGGGGATAATTACTTCTTTTAAAATGTTATAGAAGTTTCCATTAAATCCATCTGGACCCGGTGATTTATTAATTTGTAAGCTATTAATAGCAAGTAGAATTACATCCTCATCTATCTCGGCATTAAGAATCTCTCTTTGCTTTTCAGATAGTTCAGGAAGTTTTGCTTCTTTGAGAAAGGAGTTTGAGAATATTGGATCTATAGGGGACTCAGCATATATAGACATAAAATAAGAATGGAAGATTCGAGATATATTAGTTGTGTTGGTTACATTAACATTGGTTCCTGTGTCTAATAATTTTGTTATGAACTGCTTTTTAATTTGTTGCTTTACCATATATGCTAAGATTTTACCGGATTTACCACCCTGACGGAAATAAGTATTTTTAGTATAGTCTAATCTAGTTTGAGCTTCTTATAACAAAAAAGTCTCCAAAACCTGTTTATGTTTAAGATATAGACTTTTATTACCAGCAGTCGTAAATTGGAGATACTGATGGTAGGCCTCTTTTAAGCTATTCCGCAAAGATTGTAATTTTCCCCTGCGTGCACGATTACTTCTAGCTACATATGAGATTATATGACCTCTCATCACCGCCTTTGAGGTCTCCCAAAAAAGGACCGGCTCGTCCCAGTGTTCTATATTGTTATCTACATACTCTCTCCATTTGTTTTTTAAAAAGTCTTGTAAATCATGGTTTTGAGATAGAAAAGAGGGGAATCGCCAAATATGTGATGAGTATGTGATGTCATTGCAGGACAAATTAAAAAGTATAGGGGCGTGATCAGAAATGAGGATAGAGTCTATAGTTGCATCTTTAACTCTGGAGAATATAGAATCTGCGATTAGAAAATAATAAATTCTTGTAAATACGTTGTGTACTCGAGAGTGGAATGAGAAATCTCTGCCAGAGGGATTATGCAGTCTCCACAAACCAACCATGTTGTGTCACGTATTTAGGAAGTTTACACCATTCACATGGCTTTGAGATGTGGTTGATATACCAGCCGAATGATCTAAAGAAGGGTTATGGAGACAGTTAAAGTCACCCCCTATTATTAAATTTGTAGTATCATTTTTCATTAATAAATTTAAAATTTTCTTAAAGAAAGTCAAATTTGGGGCATTAGGCGCGTAAAGATTAATACTACTAACTTTCTCACCATGGACCGTTAGAGTAATCAGAAGAAATCGGCCCTCCCTATATGCCACCACCTTATCAATCGTGTATTGAAGGTGTTTGCTGAATAATATGGCTACTCCACGCTTTTTTTTATCAAAAGAGGCAGAAGCACACTCCTGAATCCAGGCACTTTTAAGTGTAGCTTGTGGTCCTCTTAACCAATGTGTTTCCTGTAACAAAACTATGTCAGGGGTGTATTGTTTAATGTGTGATAAAACCTTACGTCTTTTGACTGCAATGTTCAAACCTTCCACATTCCATGATAGAAATTTGATAGAGGAGGAAGCCTCCTGAGCAACTATTCTTGCGTACCTAGGATGGGTCGTCATCCTATTCCAACTCTAAAAATGGAAAATTTGTAGGTCATCCAATTAATTGCAAGCTCGTCCCGTCCCAACAATCAGGACAAGCTCAACATATTTGCAGTCTTAGCTGCAGCGAGGAGAGGGAAAAGGGCCACAGACAGATCCGAAAAGTAAAAAAAAAGGGAAGTAAAAAAAAAAAAAAAAAAAAAAAAGACGACCAGAAGTACAGAAATTTATAGGTTTTAGATAGAAACAAATAGTGTTGTCCAGAAGTGGCAACATTAATACAGCAATCATTTGAACAATTGGTATGAGTTACTGGAGTCCCACTCCAACATAAAGGAGTACAATTTTGAGAAACCAGCAATCTCATAATACAGCAAAAACAAATAAGAAAACACAACATAGTTTCAACCATTTGGAGGTGGATTCGTAGAAGAATAGTGTGCTGGAATATTAAAATGAGCTCGAGCCAGGTCAGGCGTTTCAAACATCATAAGCTTTCCCTCTATGAATACTCTCAATTTAGCAGGGTAGAGAAGGGCAAATTTAATATTCCCATGGAAAAAATAGTTGCAAATTGGGGTGAATTCCTTTCTTTTCAATACACATGAGCAGAGAAATCCTGAAATATTAACAATTTAAAGTTACATACCTCAAGAGCACGTTTCTTCCTGTATGCTATTAGTATATTTTCTTCATCACGGAAATTAAGGAATCTAGCGATAACTGGGCGAGGATGTGATTGGGTATAGTGAGGACCTCGATCTGGGCCAAGGCGATGAGCTCTTTCAATTAATACTGTTCCTGAATTAGTAGGAACATTAAGAATCTGGATTATGTCTACACTGATAAGATCTAAGAGATCGCACCTGCAATAGATTCGGGGATGCCTATGAATCTGAGATTATTGCTCTATTTTCGAGATCATCAATTTTTGAAGAACATAATCTGTTAAGAATGTGAGTCATCAGAGTTTTGCAAGGATAGAATCATGTCTTCAGCTGTGCTGATACGCTGTTCAGCTTCAACCAGTCGTTTAGTGTGAGTTTCTAAGTGGGAAAGTACTGTATTTAGGGTTGTTTGTAGTTTTGAGGACAAGAGTTTTTTGCCTCTTTACAGAGGGAGTTTTAGTTTGTGGAACTTTGGTCTTGTCCATTTTATCAGTAGGAATTTTATCTACGAATCTGTCCATACTATGGACCAATAAACCAGCTAGAGACTCGATAGCACCTTTGGTGTGTATCTATAGAATTATTACATTATCAATATATTTTACTTTCAATAGCAGAAGTATTGAGTAATGGGAAAACAGCAATGAGACTTAATTGTAATATGTACCATACAGTTCAAAAATTGTCAATACTACTAATTTCAGAGACAGTTTTGTATAATGACTAGAAAAATATAAAAATTTTAGCAGATTCTAGATATAAATTCTAAACTTTGTCTGCAGTTTCAGAAATAACACATCCAATCAACCACAAAAACCACTGAATGAGAGGTATCATGAAGTGTCAATATCTAGCTATTTCTCAACTTTGATGTCCAAACCTTGTCTGTTAATCATAATACGTAACATTAATAGACCGGAAAGGACACTAGATGGCAGACTGAGACCATAAATTCCAGTCTGAGTAAATAGAATGAATAGCGTGATGTAATACAGGTTGAGTCTCCCATATCCAAAATGTTTGGGACCAGGGGTATTTTGGATATCGGAATATTCCGTATTTTGGAATAATTGCATACCATATTGAAATGTCTTATGAATAGGGCCTAAATCTAAACACAGAATAAATTTACGTATTATATACACCTTATACACACAGCCTGCATGTAAGCTTTATACCATATTTTCAATAATTTTGTGTCTCAAAGTTTGCGTACATTCATGAAATTCATTTATGTTTCATATACACACAGCCTGTAGGTAATTTTATACTTTGTTTAAGGCACAAAATTATAAAAAATAAAGTTTGTGTACATTGAACCATCAAAAAGCAAAGGTTTCATTATCTCAGTCATGCTAAAAATATTCCGTATTTCGGAATATTTGGATATGAGAAACTCAACCTGTATTGAATTACCTTTTAGCTAGTGTAGCAGAAATACATAGAGATGTATGTATATTAACCTATTTATCATTAAATGACATAACATTGAAATTAATAGTCTATATATAGAAAATCAAATAGACTTAGATGGTATTAGGAATGAAGGGAAAGGGCAGATAGGGAATATAAAGGAACAAGTAAATAGGGAATAGTTGGAGGTATCACCAAACTTAGAGGAGTTGTGTGTTACTCCAAGTCCAGTAGCGTCGGTAGCGTTATCGGGAAGTAGGAGCCAGATTTATTCGTCTGTTTTGAAGTGAAGCCTTCTGTCAGTACTGTCACTGGGAGATGGGGCTATTTATTCGGTAGTGTCAGGACTCATCAGCCACTGCAGTGTCACCACCGTCCTCCACCGCGAGCCTTCGGAAAAAGTAATCCTCTGGTGATCAGATGGGATCAATTGCAGGCAGGTGAGACCCAGCCTCCGCAGAACATCAAACAGAAGCTGGAAGGTATTTAGGGTGAGGAGACGCCGCACCTCCGAGGCACCCAAGCAGAGTATCAGGAGACCAACTTTGTGGCTGCTTGTAGGCTCCAGAGAGGGAACACTCCAGCAGTGATCCGGTCAGACTGGAATCAAATGGAGTGTCGGGTCCAGAAGCAGAGGATCACTTCCTACAGCCGCGAAGTAGGCGAGTCACTACAGCCGTGGGAATGGAGTCAGCCTCCGTCAGTGTCACCAGGAGATATGTTGTCAGCAGGGGAACAGGCAGCCAGAGCTATGGGTCACAGCATCTCTGGAATACTGGCGGGACCGCCAACAGTAGCAGGCATCACACAAATGTAGACACAAATCTCCGGTCAGCCGCCCAGGTCAGCACAGAAAGGCAGCACCGTCGGGGCTCAGCCGGAAGGTGGATCTTCCCCCCCCGGCCGGCCCACTCCCAAGACACCACCACAGGTATGGCACACCGCGTAGCAGCGTCAAAGGAGATACCGGGGAATAGGAACAGCCAGCACCAAGGATCCGAGGAGAAGGTAGGTGAGGCGGGGAAGGAGAGTCAGACTCAGGCTTCTTAAGGGATAGAAGTTAGCCTGGAGTTCGCGCCAATTTCTTAGGCGGTCATGAACGCCTCTCCGTTGGAGGCTGAAATCCGGGGAATGCAAAGAGCTCCCGCCATAAATTGTGATCCCTCAGTAATCTAAAGCATTTAGGTGACAGATTCCTTGGATATAATCCAAATAGATATAGATTGTGAGGGTGGATCATACAAAATTCTCGGCAAGCTTAGGGAGCTTCAGTAAAAAGCGGCCATGCACGATGCTCCGCCATCTGGAAGTCAGACTACAACTTCTAAACTGCTATTCCCAACCAATGCTTTTCAACAGGTTGAGGCAATGAGCCTTTGTGTAATTTGTCCGCAATAAAAGTTTTACTTGTATTGGTGACCACATGCAGGCCAATCTCGCCACTCGGTGCAGAGTGGCAGAGTTAGTGTACAGGTATCACAGGTTCCTGCTGGTAAGGTCACAAAGCAACCGCATACACAAGTCGACAGCCGAACCCCCTGAAAATAATTAATTTTGACTGGACTGTCCGAATTACTGGCCAATTGCCCCATTAGTTCTCTGCCCTTCATAGGTATTCCAATAGGCCCATGCAACATAGTCAAATAAACAAACAGGTGGCTCACCTTTGTAATTGCATTGTTCTTCTTATAATTCAAGCAGAGGTATTCTGCAAATGTCAAGAGCAGTTCTGTGCCGACTGGTGCGTTCCCATGAACTCCGGCAACAAATCTGATTTTCGGCTCCTCTGGTTCAGAAACATTTGGTTTGTTGGAGATTTCCAGAGACCAAATGTAGCGATATTCAACACTTTGACCCAATCTAAATCACATATGGCACAAAAAAAACAACTATCATATAACAAGATGCTACACTGTCACACAAGATGTTTTATAAATGAGAAGGTGCTTACATCAAATCATTCATAAGTAGATTCACTAAGCATTAGACAGATGTGGTTTAAATTCTATATTCCTCACAATTAAAAAGTGTAAGGGTGGAGAAACCCAGACCTGCACATGGGTGGACATCTTTTATTATCTCAATACCAAACGGTTAGGTCTAGACAATACAGGGCTGACGGCCCTGTGACGTCACACCCACGTGACGGCCTGAAAGGGGGAGGGGCGGGGATGCTAACGGGGGACCAAAAGTGTCCACCTCGCGGGCTCGCCACGCTTCGGGCACGGTGGCTCGCTGCGCTCGCCACAAATATTTACTCTCCCTCTATGGCCTAGTGGATGGTAACGCAGGAGCTGTCCAGCCTCCTGCAGCGGTCACATGGTGTCTACGTCACAGAGGTCCTTTCTCCAACTTGGAAATAGCAGCAACCAATACCAAACTGCATTACTCACAAAGGAAAAAAACATGCTATGGATACATTTAAAATCAGGTTTGGAATGCCCTTAATTTGCCTTATGTCGAGAAACAAAACAAGCCAACAAATATTACCTGGTTAGTTTAGTAATGCTTGGGTAGTTCAGATTTAGTCCACGTAGGGACTCTGAAAGGTCGTGATATGGTCTATACCGATAAAGATCTACATCACTGGAAGAAGTGGATAGCAGGAGATGCTCTAGGCCATTCTCAGCTGAAAGGTCCTTGATTAGGGTCTCAAATTCCTTTGTGTTAGGATCTGGTGTTTCTGGCTCTACCACTGATATTTTCCCTTTATCTTCTTTGTGGATATCTGCACCGGAACGGACAAGGGTGAAATTTGTAACCACTGCTTCTCCATCTGTGACGTTCACTGTTTTCACTACAGGAACATACCTAAGAGGAAAGAAAGCTAGTGAGGGTGAGATATGAAGTATAATTTTCCTATAGTACCACTCTTTAATCAATGGTGTATGTGATAGAAAAAACCTGAAACAGGTGGTATTCATCAATACATAAGTGTGTTTTTCAGGAACTCCCCAAGTGACAAGGAACAGCACCACTATACCAGGTGCAACTAGGAATGTACCATGTAGATGCCTAAATGACATTTGTGTGCTATGTTACAGAGAGAGACCTATAAGCTCTAAGATTACTAATGGAGTCTCTAATATATATCTAAAAGAAGATTTGAAAGTCCATGGGTTGAGGTAGACAATAACGTTTTTTGCGCCCATCTAACCCACTTTCCACTGGCAGCATAAGATTCGATGAGGGCCAGTTGCTCTATTTGTAGACCAATACGTATTTGTACACTATTGGTCCCAGGGACATGAACTAAATCGCTGTCCCTCCCAGCACAACTGATTTATCAAGCAGCCATTAGGTCTAGATAGCACAAGATCAAATTGTGATAGTATGCAGGGGAGATTTATTATTAAGTACCTCTACTGCATGGGGCCTAGCAAAAGTGTGGGGGTACTGACAAATAATTTTTACATGTAATAAAAAGTGAAAAAAAAAGACAAAATTAACCCCTTCCTTCCATGATGCCATTTCAAGCATTTTGCAGGAAATATACATATTTTGAAGGAGTATAAGGCAAGGTGGAAGTGCTACCACAAAAAGCTACCCAAATTGACATCAGATTATGTCTATCATTTTCTAGGATGCAGTAGAGAAATAACTGAAATCTAAGTGGTTGCTATGGGCAACACCACTTTTCTTTTTTAGAAGCTTTAGTAAATCTACCCTCCTTTCCTAACTCTTTCTACTGTAGGAACTGGCAGATTGTCACAACATCAAAAACAAAAGCCTATGCATATAGTACATAAAACAGACCTGATTCTAGTGTATAATAAGCATTCACAGGGGCAGGTGTGAAAAGCAATACCTACCCTCTCGCAGAGGCTGTGACTTTATATGTACCAGGCACCAGCAATCTCCAATAATCCCCAGCCTTGTCAGTGGTTACAGGATGATTAATGTCTGCCACGCTAACTGTTGCATTGAAAATGCTTCTTCCATCTGTAGCATCCAGCACAAATCCTTTGATTCCCTTGTGCACCTGAACAAGGAATAGAAGTTAGTGGTTCAGACATGACATGTTAATGGAGAACAAGCCTAAAAGCATCTACTCACCTGTTGTATGAACTGCAGTAAAGACCGATGATTACTTTCCCAGTACATAGGGAGTTCCACGGCCATGGGATATTTCACACAGCCCAACTCAATGGTCACTTCAAAACAGTTTGTGTTCAGATAGTTCCAGTCCTGCATGCCACCTAGGGATTTAATATGCACGTTACACTCTTGCACACATAAGTAACTGTGCACAAAGCAATCAAATATCCATTTCAATTAAATGGGAACTAATCAATTTATAGGAAAATTAAGTTGCAGAGATGTTGATAAGAACCAAGGAACTTTTGGGCTGATCTCCTTACAATGACAGCAGCATGTCTATGGAGAAACTAACCTCTCCCACTGCATGAGACTCTATATTCTGGTCTGCCATAAATCAAGTTGGTTGGTAGGTGATTTGGTTGAATGACCTGATCTGCTATTGTTAAAGCGTGCCCAGCACAGGTTTGTAAGATATACAGAAACACACCCACACACCGTACTCTTACTGCCTGAAGACACATGGGACAAGCACCACCTGACACGATCACCTCCAAACAGGCTTTGCCTGATCCCTTTCCAGCATTTCCCTCACCATGAAACTACACGTGATAATGCTGTTTGAATGGGCAAATTGAAAAGATACAATTACATAGTCGTGCACCTACAGATATATCATTATATTAGTGCCACATGCAGTATACAGTGAGGTGCATAAATATTGGGACATTGACAGAATTTTCATATTTTGGCCTCTATTCACCACCACAATGGCTTTGAAATGAAACAAACAAGATGTGCTTTAACTGTAGACTTTCAGATTTAATTTGAGGGTAATTACATCCAAATCAGGTGAACGGTGTAGGAATTACAACGCTTTCTATATGTGCCTCCCACTTTTTAAGGGGCCAAAAGTAATGGGACTATCAACTCAAAAGCTATTTCATGGACAGGTTTGGGCTATTCCCTCGTTATTTCATTATAAATTAAGCAGGTAAAAGATCTGGAGTTGATTCTAGGTGTGACATTTGCATTTGGAATCAGTTGCTGTCGACTCTCAATATGAGATCCAAAGAGCTGTCACTATCAGTGAAGCAAGCCATCATTAGGCTGAAAAATCAAAACAAACCCATCAGAGAGATAGCAAAATCATTAGGTGTGGCCAAATCAACTGTTTGGAACATTTTTAAAAAGAAAGAACGCCCCAGAGAGCTCAGCAACACCATAAGACCCGGAAGACCACGGAAAACAACTGTGGTGGATGACAGAAGAATTATTTCCATGGTGAAGAAAAACCCCTTCAAAACAGTTGGCCAAATCAAGAACACTCTCCAGGAGGTAGGTGTATATGTGTAAGAGTCAACAATCAAGAGAAGACTTCACAAGAGTGAATATAGAGGGTTCACCACAAGATGTAAACCATTGGTGAGCCACAAAAACAGGAAGACCAGAGTAGAGTATGCCAAACAACATCTAAAAAAGCCATTACAGTTCTGGAACATCCTCCTATGGACAGATGAGACAAAGGTCAACTTGTACCAGAATGATGGGAAGAGAAGAGTATGGAGAAGGAAAGGAACTGCTTATGATCCAAAACATACCACCTCATCAGTGAAGCATTGTGTTTGTTGGTAGTGTTATGGCGTGGGCATGTATGGCTGCCAATGGTACTGGTTCCTTGTATTTATTGACGATATGACTGCTGAGAAAAGCAGCAGAATTAATTCGGAAGCGTTTCGGGCAATATTATATGCTCATATTCAGTCAAATGCTTCAGAACTCATTGGACAGCGCTTCACAGTGCAGATGGACAATGACCCGAAGCATACTGCAAAAGCAACCAAAGAGTTTTTTAAGGCTAAAAAGTGGAATGTTATGCAATGGCCAAGTCAATCCCCTGACCTGAATCCGATGGAGCATGCATTTCACTTAATGAAGACAAAACTGAAGGGAAAATGCCCTAAGAACAAGCAGGAACTGAAGACATTTGCAGTAGAGGCCTGGCAGAGCATCACCAGGGATGAAACCCAGCGTCTGGTGATGTCTATGCGTTCCAGACTTCAGGCTGTAATTGCCTGCAAAGGATTTGCAACAAAGTATTAAAAAGTGAAAGTTAGATTTAGGATTGTTTAGTTTGTCCCATTACTTTTGGTCCCTTAAAAAGTGGGAGGCACATATAGAAACCGTTGTAATTCCTACACCGTTTACCTGATTTGGATGTAATTACCCTCAAATTAAATCTGAAAGTCTGCAGTTAAAGCACATCTTGTTTGTTTCATTTCAAAGCCATTGTGGTGGTGAATAGAGGCCAAAATATGAAAATTCTGTCAATGTCCCAATATTTATGCACCTGACTAATAAATTCCTAACTCAAAATACAGTAGTAGCAGAGCAATACATTTGTTGACCATTCACTGTATTTAGAGACAAGTGGAACTACTATGCAAGCATGGGCACCTAGCAGCATGTACACCATGGGATAAACAGTTGTATAAATGTCTGTTATGTACAAAGCCAAATGCATAAATCACTCAGGTGTGCACGATTTAACTCCAGACCAAGGAGCATCACCGGCATCACAGTATACAGTAGGTACTTTGTTTACCTGGAACATTATACCACTTTGCTCCATTGGTGATTCCTTGAGGAAAGTTTTCATTGGGATAGATCTCCTTACATGGACTACCCAGGAACATCTCATTGTTTTCCTAAAACAAAAAAAATTAAAAGAAAGAAAGAGGCCAAACCTGTTATTTGTTGGCTTTGAAAGCATAACAAAAAATATTATAAATGTAAAAACGTCAGCATTTCCAGAGCCTCTGCAACATAGTACCAAATACAGGGCTTCCACACTGCTCGTGTTTTATATGACCTTGGTTTTAAATAAAACTTGGTGACACTTTACCAAAAGGATGTTTCCATTTCTGATTATCATATGCTGTCAAGTTGAAAATAAACAGACAGTGTACTTTCACTCTGACACATGGTGGTGCTGTAACAATCTGGCACAAGTTCTATCAGTTTTACTCAAAATTCTTTATGAACTGTAAAAAATAATAATTATGGACGGAGAGGGTTTTCAGGTGACCAGCAAAATCTGGATGGGGAAAACAAAGGCTCAATGGAAAGTTAAATCTGGACTTTTTTGACCATGCCCACTGTGCTGTTTCCCCTCTGTTCTAATGTAAGTGGTACATTGCAGCTATAGGTTGCAGATGGCCAATCAGAAAACAGCATCTACAACACACTAGAGAGGAGATCAGAAAGACAACCAGAGTACAATGCTCACAGCAAATCAAAATTCAGGGTCTACTGTGCCTCCATTTTTTTTTTTTTATTTGCAGATACTCTGCTATGGTTAGCCACTGACTGTAGCTTTGCTGTGATTCGTTCAGATCACTGCATTCTGGATTCTAGGAGGGAGACTTCTGTCACTTTGTGTGTGTTTGAAAAAAATGACAGGAGCTGATTGGTTGGTACTTTATCTCCAAGTTTGATAAATCTCCTATAGGAGAGTTAATGAGTGGGGCCTTAAAGGGTCAGGAGACTCCTGTCTGTGTCTCCCAGCTGTCCTGTCCTCAGTCTGCATCTGAGTAAGGGTTACGGGGAGTACAGAGATTTCCTTCCCCCTTGAAGTCTTCTTTCAATAATACAACAAAAAAAGTTCAGCTTCTGGTTTTAGACACTCAAGAAAGCATTGTATAAGGAATAATAAAAACTTCACCCCACCCAGAAAGTCAGTTGTATGAAGCCACCAACCTAAATCACCCCATGTGCAGGACAGCAGGATAATGCAGCTTGATCAGTAAAACCAGATGACATAACTTGTCCATTCAAAATCTGGACTAATGTCTCACACCAGACAAATAAGTATTTATTAGTTATTGTAAGCCATTCAAAAACACAAATATGTACATTACGTTTGCCCTTAATAGGAATATTTCCCCTTGGACTTTCCCTGTGTTATCCTTCAGTACAGCTATATGTGTATGGTATGTAGATAAATAGTTTGTACTCTGTGCCTGCATCCCAGTGACCAGATATTATTTTACTATATAATAATCATGGGAATCCACGTCATAGCTGCCACAATGCATAGCTTCCACTGTGGAAAGGCTGCAGGAAACATTTCTACAACACAAGCGCTCCTATTCTAGGTGTTCAGTGTTTCCCAGCTTATTATCTGCAAGATTCCTATTTCTGATGGCCACCTGTCATAGCTGTAGTAACGCAGAGATCAGAGGCAGCTTTTGGTACCTGTACCTTAACCACCAAGTTCAGTCCCTGGAGAGGGACAGTCATAGTAGTCTGACTTTCATACAAGACTAAATTCTACTTTAGCTGTTGCTACCTTTTAAAGGTCAGAAGCTATCAACATATTTTGTGCTTTAATAGAGAAGGAAGGAAAAACAGATCTTATATTACAAGGTTACAGAGGTTGCTTTAAATAAAAGGGTTGAAGCCTTGAAAAAAAAAAATAACATCAGCCTTCCAGTAAAAGTAGGTGAGGCTGATTGTGTAAGAGTAAATACAAGGTATGACTAGGTTAATCTGAGTTGATAAAGAAATGTAATTGAGAACTTGTCCTTCATGGTTCATATATGAAAAAATACAGGTAAGTATTCGCAGAGACACATCGGTTCCCCAGGTGCTGGCAGCGGTCCACATTGTGCTTTGTTTCTCTAAGCCTCACCTTGGAATAGGAGAGAGCCAATTGCTGGAACAGAGCATCATCTGGGGATTTACTGTACATAGACATACCTTCTTCATCATCATCATACGGATAATTAACCACAAGGGAACCTGCAGATAAAAAACATGATTTAGAATATACTGCAAATATGCAAAAAAGTCAATTTAGATGTATACAAAAATAAAACATAACATAAGATACCGTCAAAGAGGTCACTTTTTGTTTTTCCAAAAGGCACGATAACAGGATCACAATAAAAATAGTTTAATTAAAGTACAACACAGGAAAATTAGCAGAGTTGTTTTGTCGAAAAGATGTCATGGGTTTAACAAGCTATGCCCACCTTTAGGAAACACAACATTAATATAATAAGGTAGGAACACCCAGGCAGCACAGAGAAGGAGTAATGAGGTATGTGAGCATTTAGCGGTGTCAGTGCCCTTACAGAAGTAGTCTAGGATACACTATGGCAGTGGTTCCCAAACTTTTTGAATCATGGCGCCCTAGAGTATCAGCATTGTTTTCACGGGACCCGTAGGTTAAGTTTGTTATTGACAAATTCATAAAAAATGTAGTGAAGTAGTAAAGTGAAGTAAATTGTGCTTACCTGTCATCCTTAGGGTCAGTTATGTGGTAGTAGACAGGTTTGCCCTTCGGTTTGCCCACATATTTACATTACATGGACCATAAATAATTTGATTTGGTGCTGGACCACCAACCTGAGGCACCCCCTGCAAGTGTCTCGAGGCACCAAGGGTGCCAAGGCACACAGTTTGGGAATCACTGCACTATGGTGTTGTACACTGAATACAACATGCACATACTGCAGATTACGGACCATGTAACTACATGATATATGCAGCACTAAAAGAAATGTGAAATAATTCTGCCAACAAGGCCTATAAAGGAGGCGTACTAACTATTGGTAATATAAATTTCATGTGAGAATAATACATATAGAGAGGCAAAGGGATGGGTGATTATGTCCTACGTGTGGAATACCTGTAAACATTAATAATTGGACAATTACACTGTATAACTAGGGATATTATCATCTGTGTATCACATACTATGGGAAATAAAGTGTTAGAGATTATGGCAGTGCTAGAATGGAAAAGAAGAAGATGCGATATTGGAGGTCAAAGCACAAAGTTCTTAATAATCTTCAAAATATTTCAACCATGGACTAGTAAATGACAACTGTGATTCTTTATATTAGTGCTATTACTTATTCTCAGAGACTGGAGAAACAAGACATTGTGCTACTAGAGAAAACTAATAAACAACATACCTCCATGGAGATTAGCAGAGAGAACAAATGGGTAACTCTTCAGCCAACTCATTACTGCCAATGTCTCAAGTTGTGGAGGCTCCGTGATCTGGAAGAACTGGTCGGGGAAATTACGATTAAGATCATAATTGTTGCTGTTGTTCCTTCCGACAACTCCGTCACGGTCTCCTGCACAGAAAGAAGCTGGTGAACAATGGTAGTTTGTACTCTGCTGTAATTTGGGAATGCGATTACAGGGAACCCACTGCAATTGGTATATAAAACTGAACCAGAAAAAAAAAAACTACCTGTCACTTGTCTACTTGAACAGTTTTAGAAAGTGACAGAAGTACCAGGGACAGAAGAGACAGGGACAGAAGAGACAGGGACAGAAGAGACAGGGACAAAAGAAAACAATCAAGTTTTAGTAATGAAACCAGCACACACAATCTCCATCACTCCCCAGCACATTAGGGGAACATAAACCAAATTTGGAAGGTGGCTCTCACACATTTATCTGCACACTTTAATTTATTAACCCAAGTAAAAGCAGTCATTTAAACAGTTGTATCAGTCAATGACCTAGTTAACCATTAAAAAGGGTAGTCCAATTCTGGATAACATAATAGTTAGGTAGTCCCTATACTACCCTCCCTCAGTCACTACATAGCCTGCTTAACAGCAATGAGCAGCCAGACTAGCCCTAGAGCATGGATAAACCAACCACTCAGACTTCCCAACACTGGAAGTAGTGTATGCAGTACAAGAACAACTACCAAGCCAGTATGGTTCCACAAACACTGGACTAACCTAACCCAGCAGCTTAAATAATTTGGATGGGTTCAGACCGCCTACAGTTACAGTACTCTCTCCTCTCTGTTACCAGAGCGGCTAGAGAGGTGGCTCAGTGTGGGTATCAAAGCGGAAATGTGGGTGGTAATACCTACAGTAACCGCTTTAACAATACTACTACTCAACTGAAACCTTATTGCTGCAAAGGTAACACAATGGCATGTCCACATCTCCACATCTGACTTTTACTGAAACATATTTATACCAAGATCCCACCCCAACTAATTCACTGATATAAAGCTTTTATAAAGCTGTACACATTTCAGAACAACTAAAATAAATGCATTACCTTCTTGTGCCGTCTCATATCCATCAGGGTTCATGGATGGCATGATATGGATTCTGGTGGTACGAAGTAGTTGTGTGACCTCAGGGTCAGTGCCATAGTTCTTGCAAAGATACTCAATCAGGTTTAGCAGCAGCTCTCGTCCTACCACCTCATTACCGTGCATGTTACCAATGTACTTAAACTCCGGTTCACCTGGAATATGAATAATAAAATTTGGAGCAATGTTCTTTCTTAAAATTCATAAAATAATATAATAATAATAGTTTGCAAGACAAGACATGTGACAGTGCAAATACATTATTTACTGGCATGGGGACACTAGCACATTTAATCATTATGGTCTCAATGAAAAGTAGCATCACTGCCACTAACCAAGGAGAAAACTTTCCCATGTTCTGCTGTCCCAGTCTTACCTGACCTCCGTAATCAATATCCCACTGTCTGTTTGCTTTTCTTTTTTTAATTAAGAAGCCATCATATTGCCTAATGTCTTTTATGACAAGTATCCAAACAATGAACTAAGATTTTTAGTAATGTTTAATACTTTCAACACTTATATTTGTAATCCGCCATATGAGCAGAAAGAAAAGCCCACATGTAAATAATCTGTTGTATGTACACATTGCCCCTATGACTATGACAGAACACTTGATATCTGACAGTACTGAGACTGGTTACCTGGCTCATGAACATGTGGGTTATCGGATATTGCCATGACATAGAGCTCTCGTAATTCCACTGATTTGCCAACGGAGTACAGGTAAGTGATGCTGGCATATTCACTGTTGTACTTCCTGAGGAATATCTCCATGTCAGAATAGTGGTGATGGCGGAAGTCTTGGGGCTGGATTGGCTTGTGAAGAGGTGGGAGGTTTTCAGCTTTTACAGTGACTGGAGGTTCGGTAGCAGGTAATGGGGCAATAGTGCTGTCTGGGGTATTATCAGGCACGGATACTGTAGGATTGAGCTGGAAGTCGAGCACAGTAGCCGGCCCTTCCTTTACTTCCACATTTATGATAGTTTGTGGCAGATAACTGGGAAGAGTAGACAAGGGGAGAAAGGTCACCAACATTCACACAATTCCAGTACAGGAAAATGCAGAAGCATGTTATATTCCACATCTACATGTAACAGCAAATACAAAGCTAACAGGAAGGTATGCCAACAGGTGTACTGTTCATATGACATAGCTAATCTTCCGTTTCTGATATTTTTCTGTTCTGATAACTCGTACATAGGGAAAAGCTACAGAAATGATTGGCTGATACATAGGAATAGATTTGTAGGGAGATTCACGCTCTGCAGCTTCAACAAGAATCTCAAGTGATTTGTGCCACAGTGTGACGTATAGGTAACACTGACATGGTACAATCCATTATAACCTATTGGAGGAGAGCGTTTACATTGCCAAATTGAATGATACCAGGAAGAATGCTCGCTGTACTTCACTACGCAGGAAATGATGAGCAATTAACATAAGAAAACACAAATCGAAAAAGATCAAGGACATTAATAAAGTTTTTCTGTATAACGTTGTAGAATAAAAGATGAAAGCATCCCTTTCCACAAAAACCTTGTAGCTCTGCGACATGATAAACCCCAACGCCGCATGCTACTTCTGAATTTAAATATAAAACCCATTCTCTTTCTTTATGTTGAAAAAGAAAATATAATTTTAGTGCCCACCATGCTGACTTTTGGTGAACTCAAACACACAATTCTAATCACATAAATCTCTCATTATAGTGTATTATTTACATCTTCCATATTCAAAACGGTGCACACCGGCTGACTGGTAAATGTTATATTAGGCAAGCAATATGTCATAGTTCTTTATTAGAAAAATTACCCAAAACCGGTAATCCATATTAAAATCCCTGTCGTTAAGGCTCTCCGCAGAACAAATGATCACTCACCCAATAACGGACGCTGTGATGTCATATGTCCCAGGAGCTAGCAATCTCTGGAAGTTTCCCAGCTTCCCAGTAGTGATGTTATGATCGATTCCTGACACAGAGATGATGGCATTCTCTATACCTTTATTAGTGACAGAGTCCCTTACAAACCCTTTGGCACCTATGTGCACCTGTATACAAACAGAGGGAACATAAATTAGTATTACACAAAATTCTTAAGCAACATCACCATTTTATAGCCATTCAACTACTAGCCATACATACAACCTTTTACATCTATGTCAAAAAGTGGAAGTGTCAGCAAAGTCCACTTTTGATTTAGTATGTAGATTGTATACTTGCATTTCCCCATAACAGAACAGAATGATTTTTTTGAAACTGGATTTGAAACAAATTCTAAATGGTTCCTTGTAAAGTAAGGAGGGTATGCACATAGGGCCTGATTCAGCAAGGATCGAAATTGCAAATCTGCACTCAGGCTACAGCTTTGCAGTTGCGATCCTTGCAGATATGGTAATGCACAGGAGGCATCACGCCCCCTGTGCATTACTTAACCGAGCTGCGTTGTCTAACGCAGCATCGATTAATCTTTGTACCATCGGCCGGCTGTGGTCACCCCATAGGGTCCTCCAGCCGGCCACCGCAGTTTACAGGAAGAGGCCAGGAAATATCTGTCACCGAACAGAGATCCTGACCTCTTCCCTCCCCAACGGCGGTGACACGCCTCCGTTTCGGGTAAAGGAGGCTATCCCTGCCCCCTCCCCCAAACGGCAGACTGTCAATTGCTTGCAAATGTACTCGCAGACCCATTCTGCACATGTGGCTTTTCGCTCCAAATTGAATATGGGCTTAGCCGCTAACTGAATATGGCCCTAAGGGCACGCATTTACTAGCAGAACAAAAAACTACTGCACGATTACGACATTGTAATCGTGCAGTCGTTTCACAGTCTGCTCGTTCATTGTAGGCACATCAATCGTCCCCTACCATGCTCAACCTGACGCTATAGTCATGTTGTCCAGCATGTTCGGCCGTTGCTTGATATCAGAAACGCATCGCTGGTCGTTTCCGACATTGTGCCCAATTCATGAGCGATTGATCGATAACGATATTATCATTCAAATCGCTCATAGAACAGCCCCCTGCTTCTCACAACAGCCTCCTGCTTCGCACTACTGCCCCATGCATCTCACAACAGCCTCCTGCTTCTCACCACAGTCCCCTGCATCTCACAACAGCCTCCTGCTTCTTACTCCTGCCCCCTGCATCTCACAGCCTCCTGCTTCTCACTACTGTCCCGTGCATCTCACAACAGCCTCCTGCTTCTCACTACTGCCCCGTACATTTCACCACAGCATCCTATATTTTTCCACAGCCCCTTTATTCTCACTCCTGCTTCTTAACACAGCCCTCTGCATCTCACCAGTGTCATCACAACCCCATCCCCCGCTGCTGGGGCCCAGCCACTGGGATAGGCTGGACGATCATGGATGACAGTTTGTATTGCAGCTACCGTAAGCATTATCAACAGCATGCCCCCGGGGCTGGGACACCTATAGATATTTCTTGCAGCCTCCATGCTCACCCCTTCCTGGCTGCCAAACATGGCGATGAGCAATGTCCTTTTTGCACAATGTAACCTGTATTTCCTGGGCTTCGCCATGGTGTCCCTGTCCGAGAACAGCATTGACTTCCATGGGCGGTGCCTACTGTTCACCGAGGGCGTGTGGCTGAGTGGGAACACCATGCTGGAGAGGGAGCACTTCACGGTGGAGGAGTGGTAGCCGGAGTCCGCCTGTAGGGTCAGCATAGAGATGGACATTGCAATGTTTTTGTTCCAATTCGAATGTGTCCCCTGGCTCTTGTGTCTGCATCAGGGCATCTTCATTGTCTGCCTCAGATGTGTTGCTGCTAATTGGCTCTCACTGTCTCAGAGAGCCAATCAGAGACCAGCCCTCAGCCTGCAGCAGTAGTCAGTTACTCACACAGCACAAGTATTTTCTGTGACTTGCTTCATTCCAAACCTCCGTTTCAGATATCCTCTTGCAGTTTCAGCACCCTGGCCAGCTCCTATACAGCAACTTGGTGCAAGATTTTTTTTCTGTCACTTGCTTCACTAGTCCAGTCCTGAGATTCAAGATATTAGCCTTAACGAACAAACCGAACCCTAAACTGGGGACTAATGGCCCCTACAGACTCCACAATATTGATAACTATTTGGCCTAATCCGACGCATCGGTATAACAACTCTTCATATTTGTGCAGAGTATGAACTACATTCTGTAGTGGGCGCTCCCGTGAGCGCCCACTACATGCAGGAAGATCACGCTGACGATTCTATGCAGCGCTATGCGGCAGGGGCCAGCATTTCGGGCACCGCATCGCCCAGTGTGTACGGACCACCCAATATGTCGGCTCGTCGGCGCTGGGATCGTGGATCGCATCGCTGGGTACACAATCATTTAGTGTGTGCGCAGCTTTAGAGATTGAGAAAAAATTTACTTGTGTTCTCCAAGCACTAGTATACTTTTGTTCTTGTATCTGAATTGTAAGGTTGGAATACCTTTACAGCTAAGAAGCTGAGACACTTGTTTTATATTACTAACCTTGAATATATAATCCTTCATACCAGTGTGCCTAACCTCACAATACTTGCCTGACTCAGCTAAGAAATTAAATAAAGACACCGGAGGTAAGGAGGATTCGCCTTATATACATTCAAGGTCATTTCTCCCAGCTGCTTAAGTTTTAACTCATTTGTGGATGGCTGTCATAGAGTTCCTTGTAAAGATGCAGTTTGGAAGCCCTAGGGTTCCAGAATGACGTAAAATATGTATGTGAGGCTATACTGGGATAGGAAACAAAGCACGGTTGTACATGGGCTAACAATATCGATCAGTAAACCTACTGACTAAAGGCCACATTCAATTAGAGACAAGGTCTGAGCTCTGACTTTTCACCATCATTGGAGGTTTTCTGGAGATAAAGTATCGGGCGCGTGCCCGATTATCCCCGTATTCAATTTGGATCCGGCAAAAACAGGACCCGGCCGAAAGGTAAGTAGCGAAAAGTCCTGTCAATTTTCAGGAAATCATCCTGGCACCCCCCTAATGGTCTGACATGGGGGGTCACTATGGGTACCCCCTGTTTTCGCCTGCTGAAGTAAAGTCGGGTTTTTAAATAGCCACGGCAGGTGCATAAATGCGCCTGTGAAGGAGGGGTGAAGAATAGCACTTAGCTTTTTTTGTACAAAAAATAACTATGCCCATCAAATTTGGGGTACATGAAAATGGGTGCAAGCATATTTTTAAGTCCCTACAGTCTTTTTTTTTAAAAATTCTACAAAAATGCATCTGCCGCTACTACCCGCATTCTAGAAAACACCTGCCGCATATATGGGAACCCCCCCTGAATTAATTTTGCTTGTTTAAAACTTTGTTCACCAATATTTTTTTTTACGCCCTGTGATAGGATCATTGGTAAAGTGGTCTGTGGCAGGTACATTTGTCCCAGATTCCTGTCTTATGTGTTTTAAACCTCCAGGAGAAAGTCTGCAGTGTAGCAGGCTTGAGTCTCGGCTTTTTGAAAAGCCGGTTTGGGACCTGGGGGTTGTGGGTGAGAGGAGAGGAAGGGCTCCACCCACGGCCACTCCAGGTTTTGGTTCTCTTAGCCTGGTAACAGGCTTGTTAGGGTTTCCACCTGAGAGTGGCCAATATAAGCCTAGTGTGTTGAGGGCTGATTGTCTCACCTGGGAGAGCAGACAGGGAGTTTGCTCAGAGACACTTGAAAACCTAACTGTAAGTGTTGTGCTGTGCTTTTGTTGCTGGTGAGGGCATTAGGCCCTGCCAGGTTCTGGTAGTGAGGGAACTACCTGTGAAGTTAGTGCCCCGACAGGGCTAGGATTTATGTTTATGTTTTCTTTATGTTGTTTCTGTCATTGTACAATAAAGATTGGCGCCGGCCAGCTTGTACTTGCATCCAGTCTGGCGTACTGTTTTCCAGCTGCTGTGTGTGAAAGGAAGGAGTCCTCTACCCAGGAGAGGGACCCCCTAACCTAACTGTGTCACAATATGGTGGAGAATGCGGGCAACCACACACACTAAAGTTGCAGCAAGAGGAAAACTTTCCATTTAAAAATTAAAGGGACAGACACCCAATTTGTGAGTGTGGAAATAACACTGTCCTTGGAGTCCCATAGAGGAGGCGTCAGCCAATGCTCAGAGAGGCAAGGTTCAGCTTCCAACCTACACCCCAGGACAAAATGGAGGACATTATTAAGGCCTTGCTCCAAGCTACAACAGCTCAGCAGGAATCTACCAGGGCTCAGCAGGAAGCTACAGCAGCTCAGCAGGAGACTAACAGACTTCAACAGGTCTCCATTGAGGAAACCCGCCAGGCCTTAGCGGAAAACAGCCAGGCCATAAGAGAGGTGGTAAAGCACCTGGTCGCCCGGCCCAGAGATGTTGCTACTGGTCCTCCCACCCCCACTCACTCCGTACGAGCCAGTCACTTCCTTCAAAAGATGACTTCGGGCGATGATGTGGAGGCCTATCTCGCCGCATTTGAAAGAACGGCCGAAAGGGAGAGTTGGCCCAAGGAGCAGTGGGCAAGTCTGGTGGCACCTTTTTTGTCTGGGGAGCCACAAAAAGCATATTTCGACTTATGCCTGGCTGATGCCAAGGACAATAAAAAACTAAAACAGGAGATCCTAACTCGCTTGGGAGTCACCACCTTTGTTCATGCCCAACGGGTCCACCGCTGGGAGTTCCATAGGGACAAGCCTCCACGTTCACAGATGCATGACCTCGTCCATCTGTCCTCAAAATGGCTACAGCCCGAGACGCTGACGGGACCACAGATCGTGGAAAGGGTCGTGATGGACCGGTACCTGCGATCATTACCTGTGACTCTGCGCAAGTGGGTGAGCCATGCAGACCCTAAGTCCGCGGACCAGTTGGTCGAGCTGGTGGAGAGGTACGTGGCGGCTGAGGAGCTGATGAGTATGCCCCACCGAGCCCCGATGGCGCACCGGCGAACTCCCACAGACACTGGTAAGACTGCTCCAGGGGAGAAGGGTGCTGGGCGGTGGAATGTACCTAAGACTGAGGGTGTAGAACCTGGAGACAGGCCTGCCAGGCCAGGAAGGTTCTTGCCCCGTAAACGACTAGACATTAATATGACTCAGTGTTTCCGATGTGGTGGCTTCGGCCATATTGCCGCTAATTGTTCACTTACAACTGAACCTATGCAATGTGATACTGCTCATGTCTACCTCAGGGGGTCTTTCTTTGCACAGACAGCCTGTACGGCTGACCGGCAGGCTGAGACTGATAAGCACATGTGTGTACTCACTGTAGATGGCAACCGAGTAGAGGCACTGTTAGACTCTGGTAGCTTGGTGACACTTATAAAAGCTGAGCTGGTGAACCCCTTGAGGCATACAGGGAAAACTGTTGGTGTGACCTGCATACATGGGGATACTCGATATTATGTTACGGCCGAGGTGAACATCGAGACACCATGTGGCTCTGCTATAGTTTCTGTGGGTTTGGTGCATGGTCTGGTGTACGATGCAATATTGGGGAGAGACTTTGCTCACTTCTGGAAGTTGTGGGAAAGCCGTTTTGTTCCAGAGGTGAACAACCCCGATCCATTTGAGAAGGTTGTCGATGTAGTGGAGGAGGGAGTTTCTTCTGAGTCAGAGTTATTCCCTTTTTCTACTATGGTTGGCGAACTAGAGAATGCGGAACGTGACGGTGCCCCGCCAACTGATGTGCCTCCCATTGAGGTGGGAAGTGTTGTTGGGCCAAGTGATCGTCTGCCTGATTTAGAGGTCAGAAGAGAGGTCTTTGCCGTGGAGCAGTTGAATGACCCTACTTTGGTAAAAGCCAGGGAGAATGTAAAAGTAGTTGATGGTAAACCCGTAGACCCCGATAATACTTTGTCCTATCCCCACATGGCAATGTGTCAGGATTTGTTATATCAGGTGACTAAGAAGGGGTAAGATATTGTGGAACAACTAATAGTTCCCAAAGCCTACAGGAGAACAGTGTTGGATCTGGCCCATGGTCATATAACGGCAGGCCATCTAGGGGTAGAGAAAACCACTGAGCGAATAATGCAGAGGTTTTTCTGGCCCGGGCTTCATAAAGAGGTGTCTGACTTTTGCGCATCCTGCCCTGAGTGTCAGTATCATGCTCCCAGGCCACATTTTAAGGGTCCACTAGTCCCATTGCCTATTATAGAGGTGCCGTTTGAAAGAATAGCGATGGATTTGGTTGGACCCTTAATGAAGTCTGCCAGGGGACACCAGTATATTCTGGTCATAATGGATTACGCTACCAGGTACCCGGAAGCGATCCCGTTGCGCAATAAGTCAACCAAGACCATTGCCAGAGAGCTAGTTCATGTCTTTAGCAGGCTGGGTATACCCAAGGAGATACTAACTGACCAGGGTACACCGTTTATGTCAAAAGTCATGAAAGAGTTATGTCGCCTGTTCAAAATTGAACAGTTAAGAACTTCGGTTTATCACCCCCAAACCGATGGGCTGGTCGAGAGGTTTAACAAGACGTTAAAACACATGCTTAGGAAAGTGGTCGACAAGGATGGTAGGGATTGGGATTACTTATTGCCGTATTTATTGTTGGCCATAAGAGAAGTTCCCCAGTCCTCCACCGGGTTTTCACCCTTCGACTTGTTGTATGGGAGACACCCAAGGGGGTAACTAGACATTGCCAAAGAGACATGGGAGGGGCAGTCTAGTCCTTACAAAACCGTGATTGAGTATGTTTCTCAAATGCAGGAGAGAATTGCTGCGGTAGTGCCGATAGTGAGAGAGCACCTGGAACAGGCTCAACAGGCACGGCAGAGGGTATACAACCGCAATGCTCGGTTAGCAGCTTTGCTCCTGGGGACAGAGTGTTAGTATTGGTTCCCACTGTGGAAAATAAACTTTTGGCTAAATGGCAAGGGCCCTTTGAAATCTTAGAAAGAGTGGGGCAGGTCAATTACAAAGTTTACCAGCCGGGGAAAAGAAAGCCGGAACAGATATACCATATAAATCTGTTAAAGCCCTGGAAAGATAGAACGGCACTGTCGGCCGTCCGAGCCCCTCCAGTAAATCCAGGGCCCTTAGTTCCCAAAGTGACAGTGGCAAAAACCCTGTCGGCAATTCAACAATAAGAGGTCAAGGAGTTTCTGATCAGAAATAGGGTGCTGTTCTCTGACGTACCTGGGAAAACCTCGGTCATTAAACATGACATCATCACTGACCCAGGGGTTAAAGTTAATCTAAAGCCCTATAGGTTGCCAGAAGCACAAAGAGAATCGGTGTCGAAAGAAATTAAAAATATGCTAGAGTTAGGGGTTATTGAAGAATCACATACTGAATGGTCAAGTCCCATTGTGTTGATTCCAAAGCCCGACGGGAGTGTGCGTTTCTGCAATGACTTCCGAAAGTTGAACAGTGTTTCAAAATTCGATGCCTACCCGATGCCAAGAGTGGATGAATTGATTGAGAGACTAGGGACGGCAAGGTATTTAACCACTCTTGACCTAACCAAAGGGTATTGGCAAGTACCGTTAACCGAGAGCGCCAAACAAAAGACAGCTTTTTCAGCGCCAGAGGGCTTGTTTCAGTACAAGATGTTGCCCTTCGGGCTACATGGGGCACCTGCTACCTTCCAAAGAATGATGGACAGGAAACTAAGGCCCCATAGACGGTATGCGGCTGCTTATCTGGATGACGTGGTCATTCATAGTACTGAATGGCAGTCTCACTTACCCAGGGTACAAGCAGTGTTGGACTCCATCTATAAGGCAGGTTTGACAGCCAACCCAAAAAAGTGTTGTCTAGGCATGGAGGAAGTAAAATAGCTGGGATACACCATTGGCAGAGGCCTGATAAAGCCTCAGCTCAATAAAGTTGATGCCATACAAAACTGGCCACGGCCTCTGAATAAGAAGCAGGTGAGAGCCTTCTTGGGAATTACGGGGTACTACAGGAGGTTTATACCCAACTTTGCCACCATGGCAGTCCCACTGACTGACCTGACCAAAGGCAAACAAAAAGTCATGGTAGAATGGAGTCCTGAGGCGGAGAAAGCTTTTCAGGAGTTGAAAGTAGCGTTGTGTTCCCAATCAGTCATGATGACTCCTAATTTTGACAGGGAATTCATAGTACAAACCGATGCATCAGAAGTAGGTATAGGAGCGGTCCTGTCCCAGAACAAGGAGGGTGAGGAACACCCTATTTTCTATCTAAGCAGAAAGTTGAATGTACATGAGAGAAACTATGCCACAGTGGAGAAGGAGGCGTTGGCCATAAAGTGGGCGTTAGAGGCTCTCAGGTACTACTTGGTTGGAAGAAAGTTCAAATTGATCACTGACCATGCCCCTTTGAAGTGGATGTCCGAAAATAAAGACAGTAATGCGAGAATTACGAGATGGTTCTTGGCGTTACAAACTTTTAAATTTTCAGTGGAACACAGGCCAGGAAGCCAGCTAGCCAATGCTGACGCGTTGTCACGCGTTCATTGTTTGGGGGCTTCAGTTGTTCCGCCCCACAGGTCAAAACAAAGGGGGGGGATATGTGATAGGATCATTGGTAAAGTGGTCTGTGGCAGGTACATTTGTCCCAGATTCCTGTCTTATGTGTTTTAAACCTCCAGGAGAAAGTCTGCAGTGTAGCAGGCTTGAGTCTCGGCTTTTTGAAAAGCCGGTTTGGGACCTGGGGGTTGTGGGTGAGAGGGAGGGCTCCACCCACGGCCACTCCAGGTTTTGGTTCTCTTAGCCTGGTAACAGGCTTGTTAAGGTTTCCACCTGAGAGTGGCCAATATAAGCCTAGTGTGTTGAGGGCTGATTGTCTCACCTGGGAGAGCAGACAGGGAGTTTGATCAGAGACACTTGAAAACCTAACTGTAAGTGTTGTGCTGTGCTTTTGTTGCTGGTGAGGGCATTAGGCCCTGCCAGGTTCTGGTAGTGAGGGAACTACCTGTGAAGTTACTGCCCCGACAGGGCTAGGATTTATGTTTATGTTTTCTTTATGTTGTTTCTGTCATTGTACAATAAAGACTGGCGCCGACCAGCTTGTACTTGCAGTCTGGCGTACTGTTTTCCAGCTGCTGTGTGTGAAAGGAAGGAGTCCTCTACCCAGGAGAGGGACCCCCTAACCTAACTGTGTCACAGCCCCCAAAATGAAATACATTTTTTGGGGTTTCCTGAGGACTTTTTTTAAAAAAATTTTTGACACATTACTTTTAGGGGACACTCCCAGGGCTGCAGGCTATTTTTTTTTTTTAAGCCAGCACCCCTAAATCCCAATTCTGCACTTTTTTTCGCCATGTATTACATGGAGAAAAATGACTCCTGTTTTTTAACAAAGACTTTTCGCACTGGCGAAAAGTCTTTAAAATTGAATATGGGGATAATTGAAATTGGCGAAAGAAATGTCATCGGCGATAAATTATCGCTGATAACGGACTTTTCGCCCCATATTGAATATGGCCCTAAAAATCACAGCCATTAACCTGTATCAAAAGGGATTCTGATAAAACGCAAAAAAGCAGTTCTACCAAAAAGCAGCATCCTGTCAGGACAAGCTGTAAAGCTCATTATTGTTTCTTGTACTACCAAAAGGGCATTTTTTCTCTTTGAAGACTCTGAGATCAACTAGTGAGACAGAAGAAAAAGCTGTAGAGGGCACCTCAACAGGTTCCATTAGACACAGCAGGGAAATTGGACAAGGTTAGAGACTGCACCAGCGGCCAACACTGTCCTATGTTCCTGAAAAGACTTAGGTAGGATCTAGGATTTCTTAAGGGGTATTTAGAAGAAAGTAATGCAGAAAACACAGGACGTTACAGACAGAGCTCAATGACAACTTAAAGGCAGTTTTGAATCAGGCTTACCCCCACAAAGAAAAAGGTTTTAGAATTTATACTTCTCTAAACTTAGGTCTTCAGAGCATGGAGAGAGTACATACACCAAGAGCTAGAGGTGACAGCTGCTGTTAATATCAGAGTGCCATGCTCTATATTAACAGCATGGAGCACCACTTTTTGGAATAACCGCAGTTGGCAGGGGCACATAACATAGTAATTCCCATACTTTCCCCTGTGGTCATGAAGGGAGGTAAGGAAACAGAGTAGTCCCTACCCTGTCATGCTTGGTGTCAGGAAAAGAGCCTATAGCAGTGTTCTATTAGTACCCACACCCTAACATGAATGTATATAAATGACCTACAAAAGGTTTGTATGAGAGCCCGGTCTGTCTGAACCCTAGGAATGATCATGTATTTTATAATACTATGCAACATGCAAACAAACATGTATACCATACATGCAGCTCACTAAAGTATGCCTGATAAGAAATATAAAAATAGGCCAAATGTAAGTATCGTGAGGTTGTCAGGGAAGCATTCTAGGAAGGTATAATGAAATGTCTATGAAATGTCTTGCAGATCAGAGTTTGTTCTGGCTTGTCAGCTTTATTTCAGTACGCCGGTTAACTCAGTCACAGATAATGCCAAGCAAATGACAGAAATGCAGGGGAAAAAACAACTCAGTACTCAATCACAATCCCAGAAACCTAAAATGACAGCAAAATACTACAGAAGTGCCTTTGTTTATCCCATCTGGAACTCTGAGAAGTGATTGTGAACATGAAGCACTTTTAATCTTAGTAAATTAGTACTTTCAACATAGTAACCACCAAAACAATATGCTTAAATAATAAAGTACAAGTTGAAAATACTGGCTTTATAGGATATTGAATATACATAACTTGACACTTCCAGGTTTATGAGAGTTCAAACTATGTGTATACGTCAGTTTTTATACTGCAACATCTGAGTATTAATTACAGATCAGAAAATAAAAATTCTAATAAAAAAAGATGCAAGCAGCTTAGGTTTGTAAATCTCAGTATTTTCTGACAGCCCTCATCACATAAAAGGTATCGTGTGTACTCATGTTCTGTGGTAACATATTACTGCCATACAAATTTCCATTGTGAACATTTGCTGGTAACCAGAGTCCTGCAGTGACAATGGCATGGAATCTCTCTCTATTGTCATTTATGTGTTTAAGGTGCCAGGGATACTCTGTAGCACCAGACAGTAAGGAGAACAGAGACATACAAAGTAGATATAAAGAAAAAAAAAAGGGATAAATGTACGAAAACTTTAAACTGTTAGGAGTGTTTGACAGTAACCTGCTTTATGAGGGGGAAAAAATAGTTACACCCCTACATAATTATTAAATGGTCATTAGAATTTCTGATTTGGTGCCAAAATTCTAGACATCTCTAATGATTTATGCACTGGCAAGTCACAATCAAAATTTCGGTTTACAATTTATTTTTGGGAATTTTTGGTTTACATTTATTTTTTGAATTTGCACCATGCTCTGCTAAATTGATGGAAAAATGTTACACCTTCAATCAAGTGACCATTTTCTTGCACCATACCAGGGAGACCAATGGACAGTTTGCAGTACATTACCATCAGTTTAGTTGTCTGGAAATTTCTATTACGCTGGAGTCATAAAAGACATCATTTCAGTTTGGATTAATAAAGTAATGTTTGCTTTTTATTTGAATTACCTTACTGTTGGCTTCAAGTAGATGTTAAAATGAATTATGCTACACCACATAAGAAATATATATATATATATAATGAAAAATTAGACTGCAGTATATAACAGTTATGCAGGGAGCATCCTGGTAATCTAAGATACCGATTATGAGGACCCATTTATTTAGGTCATAACTCTAGGCTAAAAATCAGTTATCTAGACAAAAACAAAGACAGACCCACATTATATAAATGTAGAATGTTACCATTTCCATAAACTTAAGTAGAGATTCCCTGTTGTTCTCCCACTCCTCAGCCAACGCAGAAGCAGGTGGGTACTTGCAGCAAGACAGCTCAAACGTCACTTCCAAGCAATTTCCCCATAGATAGTTGTAATCCTGCATCCCACCTACATAGGGCACAAATCAGACTTTCAGTACAAAATACCAACAAAACAAAAAAGATATTCATATCAGGATGAACAGTTAAGCAAGTAACATAACAGTTTAACATTATTCATTTACAAGTGAAATTATTGAGTATATTTGAAAGATCATAAGTCACCATTTTACTATAATGCCAAAAGTGCATAGGAAAATATAAATGGAATTACTGCACTAATTGGCCAGTATCTCAGAGCTTTCATTGTTCTAACATCTTTTCCATTAACCAAGTGTTTTGCATTATTAGACATAATATCTTAACTTGTATATACATTCACAATTATGGAGATAATTGTGTTATCTATAAAGGCATGAGTGAATTCATTAAATCAACAGGAGATTCAAGAATCTACATCGACCCCAAGTGTTGTCTTTTTCGCCATCGATGACATAAGGAAACTAAAAACTTTTTTGTTCATTTGCTTAAAGAACATAAAATGTACTCTAAAAACTGTATAACAAATCTGTAAACATATATATTTTAATTGACAATGACAAATTTGACACTGCATTTACAAGCACATAACCATTAATTAATGCATTACTTCCATACACCAGGACTAAGACAGGAAATAAAATAGGAAAACTGTACATCTAACTGGTCACCCAATATTTTGTTTCAGTAGAAGCCTCTTATGGCTTCAAAGGTCCGAGCATGAGATAATCTCCCCTGAGCATACTGCATTTGTGCCTTATTCCCAGCAACACTGTCACATGCCCTCCTCGGGATCGGTATGATCGGCACCAGTGAAGATCCCGACAGCAGCTAAGGAAAGTACTAACTAACCTAACCTCCCCACTCCCCCCCCCCCTAACCTTCCCTTAGGGGGTGCCTAACACTAACCTCCCCCCCCCCCCCCCCCCCCAAGTGCCTAACCCTAAGTTCCCCCCCGGTAGCCACTAACCTAACCCTCCCCCCCAGCGGCTGTCCGCGCCAGGCTTACCTTCGATCGGGATGTCGGACGTCAGGCTCCCGGCGAAGGTAAAATTACAGCCGTCAGGATGTCGACGCCTGTCAATAGACCCTTGCTGGGATTAGACAGTCGGGATGCAGACGGTCAGCATTTAGACCGTCGGCATCCCGACTGCATACCCCCTCCTCTACCAGCTTCAAATTTTCGTGAACCCTTAGTACCACACATGAGTAAAAGTCAATGCGATATGCTGCTTCCATGGTCTGGAGGAGACGTCACAGTGTTGTGCAGAGATCAGTACCCCAGGCAGTGCAGGAGACAACTATCAGACTTGCCTGGTAGATCTGCTTCTACAAGATACAGTTTTCATGCATTTCATAGTGCTAACAGACCTAGTTTTACACAGAATCCTTTACTGCTGGTAGAAGGGAAGACACAAATATACCAGTGAGTTAGAGAGAATTTTTTTTTTTTTTTTTTAAACTGAAAAAGTGAAAACCATAAAAAAAAATGTTTAATTCCAGTACACTAGAAACATAAATTTTTTTTTTTTTTTTTTTTAATGTTGATAATTAAAATAAGGTAAAGTAAGTGGTGGTGTGGCCAGCACAGCCGAGAGTAGCACACATGATTGCTAGCTCTATTATCACACTAGCTATCCTGTCTCAGTATTTGCAGTTGGTTTATTATCTCACTCAGTGGCTGGAACATTACTAACCACTCTGCATTTGTTTGCAGTCAGATCAATGGAGTCGTGGGACAGCCTTCAGGAGATCTGGGGCCTGGTCCGCCCGAGGGACTCATTTCCCGCATGCACTGCATGGTACCCCTATCCAGCTTGCTGGAGAAAAGCCACGGGCAATACATGAGCTTGATCTGCCATCCTGTTCATAGCAGACATATGCGCACACACCAGGTGTTGTAGGCGATCATGAGCACATGTGAAAAACAGGTCGCTGAGAAAATTGGGGAGTTGAAGTCTGACCTATAACTCCTGCCCCATGACATGTAAAATATGAGAGTGTGTGGGGGAGTAAGACATATACACTTGAGGATGTTCAATCCCAGATTAAAGAACAGGTCACTGGTTTGGAGGCTGAAATTGTCACAGTTAAGCAGAAGTTGTTGGATATTGAAAACTCTTCTACAAAACCATTATATTTATTCAGCCTGCTTGAGGTCTTCTTGGCACAGTGGTTTGTCAAGATATATGGCCTTGATCATTTGCTAAGCATTTTTGCTGTGGAACGGGCCCAATGCATCTCTACCCATCCTTTACCACCAGGGGCCACTCTACTGACCCTCATAGCGAAGCTACTTCATTACAGAGACAGATATGACATATTACAGCTTGTCTGCATAAAAGGTCCTCTAAACTACAAAGAGGATTTCGGTAATCCTAGATTTCAACTTAGATGTGCATAAAGCCAAGTCAAATCTGTCCCCATTAACTGGCTAATATTTTTGACAAAAAAAAAAAAAGCTCAGAAATTTTAATTTTTTATGATTGAATTAGGTCAATAACATCTATTTAAAAAAAAACTTATCCAACACGATTTTGAGGGTTATTAAACTGAAAATTGCCGGCAGCTGCTCCTCTCTGCAGCTACAGGGTGGGAGGTGCTACTGGGCTGCACGATCAGCTGTGATTGGCTGCACGGCAGACACTGGGGGAGGGTGCAAGAATGCAGAAGAATGCACTGGGCGTCTATGACTGGTGACCATGTCAAGGAAAGACCAGCCTGGCGTGGTCGCCTTTGATTCGACGATGCCAGGCATGTGGTTAAGAGGTTTTTGGGAGTGCTGCAGCTGCCCTATGCAATGATTTTTCCCTGAAGGTTATGGGTGCAGTTGCTTTACAATTTCAACTTCACACTGGTTGCAGTTGGCTATGAGCATAGCTCAGTAGGTACCTCACCTGGGCATCTTACCAACATTGAACCCACCAGCCTGCACATGTATTTTGACTCTCATATAGAAATGTGATTATTTTTCCTTTACTGTACAGAATGAGAATAGGAAAGGAGGGGTGATTTTGTTTTTTATAGTTTTGGGTTGAGGAATTGATTCTTTGGGGTTGAAGTATGCTAGTGTTGGAATACAGGATGGGTTCCATAGTTTGTTTGTTGTCCCTGTCACCTATTTTTTTTGTAGCCCCAGTCTTTGCTTCCTGGAACCTATATTTAGATACAATATATGGCTGCCCTGGTGGTGGCCTGGGTGGTAGCTGAGCCTTTTGGGTGCTTCCTGTTTCAGGATGCAAATAGGGTTTCGGTGCAACATTTAGTGGTTTTAATTGTTAGTTGTAGTAGGATTCCTTACCAGGACTTTCATTAGACCCAGACCATCAGTGGGATTGGCACTGGCACACTTTTGTTTATGCTACCATGCATCCCAACTGGCCAATCTGAGGGTGTAGATGTGGGACAGAGAGAATTGGGATATTGCTAGTCTTATGGTCAAACAAATTGGCAATGGTCACTCTTCCCTACATGCCTGGTTGGGTTTAGGCTTCACATCAGCGCCACACTGTCAAAACATGCAACCTCGCTAGCAAGATGCATCGGGACTCGGGCCTTGAGCATCTGTGGGAGTCCAATTGGTTGCCAGAAATAAAGGAAATCTGCCTGATACAACTGGGTTTTTTTTTTTGCTTAGCTAAATCCTCAATTCAGAGTCCTGAATGGGTAATTTAATTATTACTTGCAGATTAGCTATGCCTTGCAAACTCAATTTACAGGCTCATCTCCTGGACTGCAAGACTCCCCTGACTTTAGTTCCTCGGAAATTAGTCTCTTATTTACTCTTACCTTCTAAGCGAGTTTCATACGGATGCCTTGCCTCATCTCAAAAGTAGTTGGTGAAATGGGGCTACAACAGAATAAGGAATGAGGGGACTTTACCTTTTCGGCTTGATTCTAACAGATCAATTTTTATATCCTCACCCATGACCACACTTGTAAATTTGGAGGAAAGACTAAATTCAATTGTCCTAAGTGCCTTTGGAATTGGTGGCACATTTTGGTATCTTCTATGGTTCTGTCTTAGGGTTACAAGAGCAATCTCCGGGAAAGAGTTCTCTCTCCCATTACTAGCCCCGCGGTTGTGTCTTCTTGACATTTTGAATTAAGACCATCTAGACCGGTATACTAGTCAATTCGATTTTAACACTTCAATGTTGGCCAAACTGTGTGTAGTACAGCCTTGTATGGCACCATTTGGGCCATCTCTTTACTGACTGGGTGTTCCTGATCAAAGAAACGGAGTAATGAGAAGTTTATACTAGTAGGAATGCTATTCGTAAATGTGACCATGTTTGGACAAGAAAGTTGTAGGTACCCACATCAATGCCAATTGGCCTCAGTGGCTTGACTGCCAATGAGCTGCCAATGTTTAATTACACAATTCTGACTTTAAGTGTCTTAGCTATGCTATTGATCGTGATCTATCATTATAATGGTTTATAACACAATGCTTTAACCATGTACAAGACCATTTATCATGCTAAGGGGTCAGTCAAATTAACTGTGATGTACTCGCGGGGGAAAGTCATCGTGGCAACAGCCGCACTTTACGGCAGCCCTAACTCGCTCAAAAGAGCAGGCCGCCAGATGAGGTGCCATTGCTGGTGTTTTAACGACCATGGCAACGGCAACTCACACCCTTCGCGGCTAATTGGATTGACCCCTAAGATTTTTCTATATGTGACATCTAGCACATGTCTAATTGTTTATTCTTCTTTTGTTGATGTATAAAATCTGAAAAAAAATTCCTTCAAAATAAACTCAACCTAAAAAAAAAAAAAAAGAAAAACTTATTTCCAATGACAAAGACACTAGACAAATATATTTACTTAGACCTGCTTGTTGTAAAGGCTTACTACCAATTTTATACGAATATATTGCCTTGTAATGTGATGTGTTGCAGCTCATAAGAAACTCATTGCTTTATCTTGTTATCTTTAGTCTGACCATTTCAGCCATAGTTTTATATAATTAGGCAGAGTTGCTATATGTCTGCATTTCATTGCATAGCAAAAACAAATCTGCCTAAAGGTATATAAAGTATAAAGCTTGCGGCTAATTGTGCAACTGCATATTATACGCGTTAGATTATGTTATTAGTGGTACTAAAGGAATTATTGCTTCTTAATCCTTCTGGTCAGGACAGAATTGAACAAAATGATTCATCTACGTCTCAATTTCCAGATTACATAAAATACAGTAAAAAAAAAAAAAATGTGGTAAATGAGAGTTTGTGCTCTCTACTTGGTTATTGGTCTGTTGTCCTTTAGAGGATTAGTGAAGCGTTACAAGGAAATTATTACTAGCATTTATTTATAGGGCACCACAAAGTTCTGCTCGTCACACAGAGCCATGATACAAAACAGGGTAATCAGAGCATCAAAATAACATGGCGATCTGTATACATGTAGGCATGTCATTTCCAATGACACCGAGACACACACCAAGCATAATTATATGCATATACCAATCGGCTTAATTATGTGAGCGTGGGGATAAAACAAGGAGGAGGGTGACCTGAACGTGAGAGCTTACATTCTGGGGTGAGGGGAAGCAGTGGAGTTATTGGAAAGATTTAAGTGGGTTGGAGGGAAGGTATCAGGCAGAGGTCTGGTAGGCTAAAGCGAACCACTGAGTTTTGAGGGAGCGTTTGAAGCAATGGAAGCTGGGGGAGAGTCAGCTATACATGTTTCCCTGCTTGTACTCTGGGCCCAAAGAATAGTTTATTTAAATATAGAAACAAATAATACTAATAAAAAAAATAACGCCACAATCAAAACACATACCATCAGCAAGCAGTTTTCCCCATGTTCCATCTTATATAGGTGACCACCTAATCCTACGTTACCTCTCACCTCACGAGTGAGAAGTACAAGTGCAATAATATCTGCTGATAAGTGAATACTCAGCAACGCCCACTACAGTGTAAGCTCAGAACTTCTGTAACCATGCCCGGGGGACACTGTGTCCCGGATTCCTATATATACTAGTGGATCAGCTACTACATTAATCATTTGGGACGTTTATATTGGCCTGATTATTATTTTCCAGAAAAGAAACACTAAAACGGCAGGAAGAGAAAGCCAAAAGAGAGTTTTTTATTAAGGCTAAAAAAGAAATGAAAAAACAAGAACAATAGTGTTTGTTCTCTGCTCTGAAAACAAAAAAGTTTTGTTGAAAACTGAAAAAAATAATAGTTGCATAGTGAAGTAAAATTGAAGTTCCCTTGTCCAGACTGATCTGTGTTTGAGTAGTAAAACAGAATAACATGAGACTAATAATTTTGGCAGTAGAGTGGTACCAAGCTAGGGAAATGTGAAGAGTACTAAACCAATATTGGGCAAAAAGGGGTGAGGATTAGCAGCATTGTGCATTAGTTACTGGAGAATACATGACCGTGAAATTATGTGTTGCGTATTTAATTACACTAATTTTATATACGCTATAAATATACTCTATTAAGTAATCAATGAATTACTTGCTGGCAGAGGCGATCACTTTTGGAACAATTGAATTATTCTTCTATCATTTAAGGCCTATTTCCGTTGAAAGAAGAGCATGGCAAAATAATATAGGCTCATTCCATGTCAAGTGGACCAATTTTGAAGATCGTCCCTACCTGCTGATTGTGCTCAGTGGAGTCAGTGACATTTGCATTCAGCAGCATTTTCCGTATTTTGGAATATTTGCATACCATGGGAATGGGACCCAAATCTTAACACAGAATGCTTTTTTGTTTCATATACACCTCATACACATAGCCTGAAGGTAATGTTATACAATATTTTTAAGAAATTTGTGCATCAAAGTTTATGTGCATACACAAAATTTATTTATGTTTCGTACACTATCCACCCAGCCTGAAGATGATTTTATACAATATTTTAAAAATTTATGTGCATTAAACAAAGTTTTTTTTTTTTACATTGAACCATCAGAAAGCAAAAAGGTGTCAATATCTTCGTCACGCTCAAAAAATTCTGCATTTCGGAATATTTGGATATGGGAGACCCAACCTGTATTGCATATTGTGAACTAAATTCTTCTCAAAGTTAGTCTGACATATATGCCAACTTTCATGTAAAATGTTATCAAAATTGGAGATGGTCAGGTGGGGACCCTTGTTCCACTGACATGGAATGACCTTATATTACTGCATGTGGACGCCGTAGCCATGACTAAACTGCAATAATGCCCAATGTTGTCGTCACCCACTACACTATGATAATTACCAGATACCACAAGCAGCCATCACACATTACACTTCAATATAATGAACCCATTCTGCTGTCATAGTTTACATATATTCTTCTATTATCTAATCAAGCAAAACAACCACTTGAACCTTAATGAAATCAGCAATTGTAGATATAGGGCCCGATTCAGAGGTGCTCGCTATTTGAGAGCACTCGCTCTGAATCACGGTGGATTTAAAAAAAATTAAAAATCCGCCTCCAGGCCGCTCACTGTGAGTGACCACCCAAGCTTTTGCGAGCGGGCTTGCGACGAGACCCTTGTGGTCGGGTCTCTGTTCCCGCAAGCCCGAGTGAACATGAATGATGTCAGTAGGGCAGCCCACAAACGGCAGTCCTCCCTTCGGGAACGCCTCCGTTTGTTCAGCCTCCCCGCCTACAAAAAGGGGCGAGCTGTCAATCAACATCGACAGCCGCCCGTTTTTTTTTTGCGAGCCCTGGAGCAAGTGATTTCTCACTCGCTATGGGGCTTGCGCACGCTGCGCATTCGCATTGGCCCACCATCGACCCGCTTGCAAGCGCAATGCGCTTGCATGCGGGTCTGAATCAGGCCCATAGTCCCCATAAGATCCAAAATGTAGTATTAATAGAATGTATGTAAAATATACAAATGCCATTTATGAAGCAGTGGGATAGTAGTAAAATAGAAGAGTCAGAGGTTTGACTCCACAGGTCTGGTGGACAGTAATGCACAGGTTATCATTCTGAATGTGTTACTAATGTATAGCGTCATTAAAGCCATTGTTTATTTAATCTATGATTGGTGTGGTTAGGATTCGCTCTTTACTGCTGACTCACAAGGTACTTATAGGCCATCAATATAGAGCAGGTCCATTTGTTGTTTACTATAGAAGTGTATTACACATTCCCTCTGGTCACTGAAGTTTAAGTATATTGAGAAGCACTATACTTTATTGTATACTTCTTTATAGCGTCTGAATCCTCTGTACTGCCATATTTACAGTTGGCTATTGCCTACAAGCCTCGTGGATAAAAAAATAGAAATATATTCACTTTCAACAGGTGCCTTGGGAATTCCCCCCTACTCCCAAAAAGACGGAGACTATCTGCCAATCTAAAGACCACCACAACAGTGAATGGGAGTCTCCGTTTACCAGAATATTCCTCCTCACACACAAATCCTTGTTCTCTTCAGAGTCATGAAAAAAAATGTATTCTCCATTGGTGGGAGTGGGAATTAAAATACATCATCTATTAGTCTGAAATATTCATTATAGGACACTTCATTTTATTTACAATTCCTCCAAATACACCACTTATCTGGTCTAATAAATTCCAGAGAGTTTCTAGACAACTTGTGCCTTTCAAACTACATAACCCTCAGCAATTCTCAAGGGGACTTTTTTTTATATATATCTGTACACTTACCAGAGACTTGTCTATCTTAGAATATTACAAATCTCAAAAGAAAGTGGGAGTACCTGAATATAACGCGGAAGACTGAATCTACATCCTATTACCTAACAAACCCATCAATTCTCCCAATCATCCTACATGTGCAATACAGCATAATACCAAGAGCCTCGATGGAATACATTATTAGCTTAATGAATTATGCGGTTTATAACTTGCACATTGTTTGGAGTAATGGATACATGTATTGGTACAGGATTGCCAGGAAGCCCTTTATGCCGGAACATTTCCAAGTTGCTCATCTTTCCTTTGTTTTCCTTGATACAGTATACATTACAATTTGAGAGTTGTCAGGTAATATATACAGGATGTCTCTCTCTGTTTTACTGAAAAAATTTAATTAGACGTAAAAGTGCTGGGAAGGAGCTGTTTAATTGTTTTTCCCACGCCCTACACTTAGTCGGGAGATGCCAGTTAGCGCTCCTTAAGCCCGGTGTTTAGGCGCGTGAACCGTGATTTTATGACTTAAGTGCCGGCCGCGATGTTGACAAACAGTATCACAGCCAACACTTTAGTCACATTTCTGCTTGCACCCTCAGGAGGCTGCGAGAAGAAATCCTTTAGTTGTACTGACAGCGCAGTGAATTGAATAGCTCCGGGAACGCATTCAGTGAAAACAAACCCTGGTATAAAGGAAGCTACATTTAAAAAGTAGCTGTATTATAGTTGCTCCACTGTTTTTTTTTTAGAAGAAACCCTCAACATTATTTCAGTGCCCGATAAAGAGTAACCGTACCGCGCACTGTGCTTTGTACAGTACACAGATGTTCAGTATCTAGACAGCATTGTATTGTTATAGCATCACACAACTGCACAAATGAAAAAAAGGGCATAGTAAACATTTTAATATTAATGGAGGGACAAATATCCATCTGTGTTACTGGGACACTGATTCACTGTGACAATGCCTATGACAACAAGTGATGGCTTAGTCCTCAATCAGTCTTGTATTGTAAACTGAATACTGGGGGCGACAAACATGCCACAGCAAATGGAAAATAGTGTTTTCTCTTCAGAAATTAATGTCTGCATTGTTCTGCAAAACAAAGACAAGGGTAACCAAAGTGTACACTTTATGTGATCATTATCCAGGGCAGGGCTGGTCTGCAAGCACAACATTAGCTGGGAAATGAGGTAAGGTTACAGAACAAGAAATGCATGGGACAATTAGAGGATAAAAAGGCAAAGATAAATACTATAACAGTAAGGTAGCCAGCTTTAGGCCTAATATTTAATTACATTTTTGAAAACTTGTTCTGTCCTTGTAATAGTAGCTGTACAGGAAAAGCTGCATTTACCATGCAGGCTACAAACATGCAGGTATTTTCTGTGCCTGCATATGTCAGTCCAGGATACGCAGCAAATAATTAGGGTAAATGCCAGGTCATGCAGTCGTCAATACACAATATGAACACTGTCTCATGTGACAGGATCTTTTATGTGTAGGCTAATACAACAAAAGGTCCAACAGCTAAAACGTCTCTCGTTCCCCTAAGGTCTAAGGACAATGTGACATGGTTTGCAATTCTTGTGCCATATTCAGATGCCAGTATACTGGGCTCCATTAGGTGCGTTTTAAGGTTATTGGAATATTGGCAGAATGAATGATGCTGCATACAAATCCACAACGTGTGTGGTGTGTCAGACACAATCTTCTACAGCAGTGTTTCGCAATACAGTATTCAGGAACCCTCAACCACTCCCTGGCGTGGTCGCATCGTTCGGACCTCCTGGCCCCTCTGCACCCTCCCGTAGTGTCTGCCGTACTGCAGAGCTGATTGGTCAGCACGACAGGACCCCCAATCCGGGGGGTGCAGAGAGGAACAGCCACTGGGGAAATGTAAATTAACACCCCTCTGCCCCCCAGTGTGTACCTGGCGGCTGCTCAGAGGGGCAGCTGCTAGGGAAATCAAAGTCACAATGGTCGTGATGTTCCAAACACAGATAGTCTGATATATTAAAAAATATGAGATATGGTAAGAACTTACCCTTGTTATCTCTATTTCTACGAAGTCCATAGGGTTCCACAGGATACCTTGGGGTATAGGTGTGACGTCAGTCGCAGGGCACCAAAGAGTTAAGCTTTCAGCCTCCCAGGATGCACTAGGTCCCCCTCCTATACCCCGCCCCCGGGCCAAGGCACCTCAGTTAGTTACCAAGCCATAGGCCGGAGGAGGAGAAGGAAGAGAGAGAACAAAGATCTGGACACATACAAGAATCACATTCTCACCAGAGGGAGACGGAAAACCGGTGACCAGAGCAAAGCCCATCTGCAGCACAGGTGCGACAGGGCGGGAGTCCTGTGGAACCCTATGGACTTCGTAGAAATAGAGATAACAAGGGTAAGTTCTTACCATATCTCATATTTTCTACTTCAGGGTCCATAGGGTATCCACAGGATACCTTGGGGATGTCCCAAAGCAGTATCCTTTAAGGGTGGGGACGCTCCTGTGCAGAAAGGAGAATCCGCCGCCCGAAGGAAGCATCCTGAGAGGCGAAGGTGTCAAACCTGTAATACCTCACGAAGGTATGGACAGAAGACCACGTAGCAGCCTTGCAGATCTGAACTGCCGAGGCACCACGTCGAGCTGCCCACGAAGGACCCACAGACCTAGTGGAATGAGCCTTCAGAGAAGGAGGGACCGGTAGGCCTTCATGAAGATAAGCTTCAGAAATAGCCATACGGATCCAGGCTGCCAAAGTTTGCTTTGAAGCAGGCCAACCCTTTTTACGGAAGCCATAGAGGACAAACAAAGCGTCCGACTTCCTAAACGAAGAAGTGCGGTCAACATAAGTCCTTAAGGCCCGCACAACATCCAAAGAGGCCTCACCCACGGAAAGACCCGGTGAGTTAAAGGCCGGAACAACTATTTCCTCGTTAACATGAAACTGGGAAACAACTTTGGGAAGAAACTCAGGCCGAGTGCGGAGCACTGCCCTGTTCCCATAAAAAACCAAGAAAGGGGGTCTACAAGAAAGAGCCCCTAACTCAGAAACACGTCTGGCCGAAGCAATGGCCAGAAGGAAAACAGTCTTAGCTGTTAGCCATTTAAGATCCACTGAGCCCAGTGGTTCAAACGGCGGTCCTTGGAGAGCCCTCAGGACCACAGCCAAATCCCAAGGCGCCACAGGTGGAACAAAGGGCGGCTGAATGCGGAGAACACCCTGCATAAAGGTGCGCACATCCGGGATTGTAGCAATCCTACGGTGAAACCAGACAGATAGGGCCGAAACCTGTACCTTCAAAGAAGCAAGGCGAAGCCCATGATCTAGTCCCGCTTGCAGGAAGGCGAGAATCCGAGACAGACGAAACTCCCGCGGTGCATAACCTCTCGGTCGACACCACTGGAAGAACGTATGCCACACGCGATGGTATATCCTCGCGGAAGACGGTTTCCGAGCTCGTAACATGGTACGCACCACAGAGCTGGAAAACCCCCGGGACCTCAGCATGGCCGTCTCAACAGCCACGCCGTCAAAGACAGCCGAGTCAGGTCCGGGTGAAGGCAAGGACCCTGAGACAGAAGGTCCGGTCGTAGCGGCAACCGCAGAGTAATGTCCACGGACAGACCCTGAAGGTCTGAGAACCAGTGCCGTCTGGGCCACGCGGGAGCTATCAACAGGAGCGTCCCTCCTTCCTGTTTGAATTTCCGGATTACCCGTGGAAGAAGGGAGACCGGAGGGAACAGGTATGCGAACCGGAACGTCCACCGGACGGACAGAGCATCCACCAGAGACGCCCCTTCGTCTCTTGTGCGAGACCCGTACACCGGCAACTTGTTGTTGTGCCGGGACGCCATGAGGTCGATTTCTGGAAGACCCCACCTGTCCACCAGTAGTTGAAAAACGTCCGGGTGCAGGGACCATTCCCCCGGATGAACGTCCTGGCGACTTAGAAAGTCCGCCTCCCAATTTAGCACTCCCGGGATGAAGACCGCTGATATGGCCGGAAGATTGCGCTCCGTCCAAACCAGGATCCGAGAGACCTCTACGAGAGCCGCCCGACTGCGAGTTCCTCCTTGCCTGTTTATGTAGGCCACGGTGGTAGCGTTGTCCGACTGGACCTGCACCGGGCGACCCTGGAGAAACCGCTGTGCCTGCTGGAGAGCATTGAAGACCGCACGGAGTTCCAAGATATTTATTGGAAGCTCCGCTTCTGTCGGCGTCCACCTGCCCTGGAACAAGTGTGGACCCGAAACTGCTCCCCAGCCCCGAAGACTGGCGTCCGTTGTCAACAGGACCCAATTTGGAACCCAGAACGGACGTCCCTTGTTGAGGTGGGTCGTCTGTAACCACCACGCAAGGGACAGGCGAACCTCCTGGGTGAGCACAATCGTCTGGGACTTCAAAGACTGAGTCAGCCCGTTCCACTTGGACAGGATCAGGTGCTGCAGAGGTCTGGAGTGAAACTGGGCGTATTCCACCATGTCGAACACCGACACCATGGAGCCCAGTAACCTCATCGCCGAGTGTAAGGACACCCGGCGGTTGTGCAGGCAACTGCGCACCCTTGACTGTAAAGCAGAGATCTTGTCCTCCGTCATGAAGATCCTTTGCTGTCCCGAGTCCAATAAGGCTCCAAGATGCAGAATCCTCCGAGACGGGATTAGAGTGGACTTCTGCCAGTTGATTAGCCAGCCGTGCCGTTGCAGCAGTGCAATGGTCAGGTCCAAGTGGCGTAACAGGAGCTCTGGAGATCCTGCCACCAATAACAGGTCGTCCAAATACGGCAACATGCGGACTCCCTGCAGCCGCAGAGAAGCCGCCATGACCGCCATCACCTTGGTGAAAACACGTGGTGCTGTTGCCAGGCCAAAAGGTAACGCCCGAAAATTGGAAGTGGTCGCTGCGGATTGCAAACCTGAGGAACTGTTGATGGCGCCAAAGAATAGGGACATGCAGGTAAGCGTCCTGTATGTCCAATGACACCATGTAGTCCCCAGGTTCCAGCGCCAGAATGATGGACCGTAGGGTCTCCATCCGAAACTTCGGGACCCGCAAAGACTTGTTGAGTGCTTTGAGGTTGAGAATCGGACGATATGACCCATTGGGTTTCTGTACCAAAAATAGATTTGAATAGAAACCCTGGCCCCTCTGGGAGAATGGAACCGCCACTATAACTCCAGCCTGGAGCATAGTGTGCAATACCTTCCGCAGCTCCGTAGCCTTGTTCCGGTCTGATGGGAGACCCGTGGTGAAGAAGCGAGCCGGGGGTCTGTGCCGGAAGGAGAGGGCGTATCCGTGGGAAACCACCTCCAGAACCCAAGTGTCTGTCGTAGTGGTCGACCAACACTGGGCGAACTGTAGCAGGCGGCCTCCCACCCTGGGATCCCCCAAAGGGAGGCCCGGACCGTCAGGCCGCAGGCTTATCATCTGGCTTGGGGGCCGGACGTCTGGTACTCCATGCCTGCTTCCGGGGCTTGACCGATTTCTTAGGGCCAGCCTGTCGAGGAAACGACTGTGGTTTGGGCCTGCCCTGGGCCCTAGATGACCGAAAGGACGATGGTCCCGAACCAGAAGGAGCAGCGGCCGACGGGAGACAAGCAGATTTGGCTGCCGCCAGCGTGGCCACAATCTTATCCAGATCCGGACCGAAGAGAACTTCTCCGGTAAACGGCAACGCCTCCAGACCTTTCTTGGAATCTGCGTCCGCCTTCCAGGATCGCAGCCACAAGGTGCGACGAGCAGCTACCGCTGCTGAAGAAATTCTAGACACCAGAGTACTAATGTCTAGAGCCGCCTCGTTGATGTAGGTGGCCGAATCACGGAGATTGCCAATCAACTCCGCCTGATCGGCCGGACAGTCGGATTCAAAAGAAGCCTCTAATGAATCCGCCCAGCGCTCCATCGCTCTGGCAACCCAGCAAATGGCCATAGCCGGCCGTGCTGCCCCCCCTGCAAGGGAATAAGCGGACTTCAGGCAGATTTCTACCTTGCGGTCCGTAGCATCCTTAAGGGAGGACATGGATGGCATCGGCAATGTGGCACTACGGACAAGACGGGTCACGTGAGAATCCACCTGTGGAGGGGATTCCCACTTAGCAAAATAATTATCCGCGAACGGATAAGCCACCGCCAGGCGTCTCTGCGGCTGGTATCTTTTGCCAGGTTGTTTCCACGCCTCCTCTAAATGGTCCACCAACTGACCCGAAAGAGGAAAGACTGTGGCATCGCCCTTCACATCTTTGAAAAAGGCATACTTAGATTTAGCCGCTGGGGGAACTTCGTCCTCAATCACCAAGGCTGTGCGGACCGCCCGAATAAGTCCAGGAATATATACTTTGGACTTAGCATCAGCGTCCTTAGTATGGAGAGGTTCCTGATCGTAAGGATCAAGAATCTCCCCATCATCAGACGTCCCTTCGTCATCCTCATAAGGAGCGGACAGAGACGCCACCGGCCTTTTATGAGGCCGCATCACAGACTCCCCTTGCAACACATCCGACAAGTGCTGTACAGAACTCGTCAGGGAGTTAACCCACGCTGGCTCCTGAGAACCCGGGAGCGGGGAAATAGGGAGACTGTGGGGTACCACCAATTGTCGTGGGAACCCCTGCATGGGTGACGACACCACAGACTGCTGGGACAACCCCATCGGAGTAAACGCGGGCTGCGGAGCTAACTGGCCCACTAAAGCTGTTAACGCCTGAGCGAAACAAGCCCAGGGCGGCTCCTGTACCGGTGCTGTAACCGTAATAGGCCGCGCCATGGACAAACACTGCCGGCAAAGGCCCTCCGCGCTACCCTCCCCCTCCGCTAACGGTACTTTGCACGTGGTACACTGTAGCCGGAGGGGAAAATCACTTTCAGACATGATGGCACCACGTATGTGACCTCTCTCACCAATTAAGTATTAAATAGGCGAGAGACCACCCTGCAGCACCGCACCGCAAGGGCTTTAGCAGAAGAACAGGGACAGTAATAAAGCTGACAGTTTAGAGAAGAAAAGTTACAGGCAGCAGCGCTAGCACAGTCACATACAATGCAGAGAAATAACAATTCCTGCACTAACAGCGCTGATCACTCAACTACACAGACACAGGGCCTGGTAGGACACAGCGCTGCATACACAGACCTGACCACAGCGGAGGAGAGGTATGCGGGGGGACCCAGACCACGATGCTTCCGTCCAGCGCTTCCAGCAGCGTTCACCATGCGTTCTGGAGAAGATGGCCGCCGAGGAGCAGAGAGGAGGCTGGCCTGGGGGAGGAGCGCTGCCACAGGACCAGTCGGCAGCATGCAGAGAGGGCTGTGTGCAGCGGGGGAGGCGCCGGCTGTGAGACAGGGAAGGCGCGCTCCCCTGGCATGCATTTAACCCCTGGGACGCCGCAGCGCTACCGCTCTGCTGCGGTCCGCTGTCCCAGGGGGTAGTGGAAGCGCAGGTTGGTCGCCTGGCTCCACGCTGCAGCCAGTCCCCAGGGAGCCCCCTGCCTGGGGACTTAGGACCATGTGATCAGCGGGGACCCACCGCGGGACCCCGCTGCTTACCTCTGTCCCCCTTGAATCCGGCCATGGTCCGGAGCATCTGGGGTCACCGCTAGCTGTGACCCCAGACGCCCACCAGCATCCCCGGATCAGTACCGGCGTTCTGGTACCGGCGGGGTGTAGGGAAGACAGCATGGACGTCAGGACTGACTGTCCATGCTGTTCATCCAGATGTGCAGCCACAGCTGCATGAAGAATAAGCTTCAGGGGCTCTTCTAGCCCCCACTCCAACAGGTGCACCCGACTCCGGCCGGGCACCAAACTAAACTGAGGTGCCTTGGCCCGGGGGCGGGGTATAGGAGGGGGACCTAGTGCATCCTGGGAGGCTGAAAGCTTAACTCTTTGGTGCCCTGCGACTGACGTCACACCTATACCCCAAGGTATCCTGTGGATACCCTATGGACCCTGAAGTAGAAATCTGTGTTAATGTAAAAAAATTTTTAAAATATCCAACATCATTTTATTTAAAAAAAAAATTATATATATATATATATATATATATATATATATATATATATATATATAAAAATTAAATAGATGAAATAATTCAATCATAAAAATGTACAATTTCAGAGCAGTTTTTGATGTACAATTTCAGAGCAGTTTTTGTGGATAAAAAATGGTCAGTTACGTGGTTAACTGTACATCTCTTACAGATCTCCTAGGTATCACAAGTGAAATAAATAAATTGTGTCAGCCAAAAACAGATACTCCTGTGCAACCACCAGGCTATCTGGAAAATCTGCACTTTTAGGGTTTTCCGAAGACAGAGTAACCCCAGCTGTAACAGGCATCCGGTCTTTAGGTCTACACTGTCTAGATAGACAGTGTTTAGGTAGACAATGGAAGATAGACAGGCAATAGATAGACAGGGACTGAAGGTCGACACACTAAAGGTCGACTGGTGACAAGGTCGACAGGCAATAGGTCAACAGGTACTGAAGGTCGATAGGCAATAGGTCGACATGGTCAGAAGGTCGACACACTAAAGGTCGACAGGTATGAAGGTCGACATGCAGAAGATCGACAGGGACTGAAGGTCGACAGAGTCATCAGGTCGACACTAATATAGCCGACATGCAAACGGTCGACACAGCCGACATGATACTGGTCGCCTATATGAGTGTCGACCTACTGCCTGTCGACCTTTAGTGTGTCGTCCTTCAGTCCCTGTCTATCTAGACAATGTAGACCCATTTAACCATACCCGTTGTAACATTGGTATAATGCAGTAGTTCTCAAACTTGGTCATCAGGACCCCACACAGGTGACATTTTCCAGGTCACCCAGCAGGCGCACGTGTATTCATTACTCACTGACACATTTTAAAATATCCACATATGGAGCTAATTATTTCACTTGTGATTCTGTGAGGAGACATGGAAAACATGCACTGTTTGGGGTCCTGAGGACCGAGTTTGAGAACCTGTGGTCTAGTGAAGCACTGGAGCTCAGGGTGGGGGGTACCTGAGAAGTGCTTAGCTTTGGTACTTCAATAAAAGAACTTATCATGCAGGGTGAAAAAACAAAAACATTTAATAGTAATTGCATGACCTGAGCAAAAACCCGATATTGCAACATGGTCATTAGTCTCCAACAATGTCCAATCTGAATATGCATTTGTAGGTATTGGGCAACTGACCTGATATCCATTGGGTGTGGGCTGGCATTAAAAAAAAAAAAAAATACACCCACAATCCTTGACATCTCAAAATCTAGGACGATTGTTCTCAACTACCTGTGTGGAGTTTGTATACTCTCTGTGTACTTGTTTGGGTTTCCTCCGGGTGCTCCGGTTTCCTCCCACAATCCAAAAATATACTGATAAGTTAATTGTCTCCCAACAAAATGACCCCTAGAGTGCATGTGGTAGGGGGAATATCGATTGTAAGCTCCACTGGGGCAGGGACGGATGTGAATGGCCAAATATTCTCTGTAAAGCGCTGCGGAATATGTGTGCGCTATATAAACTGTTAATAAATACTGTAAATAAAACTCCAGTCCTCTATTACCACCATTGTTTTGTGGATGTCTTTAATCATGCACAGGTGAGTTAATCTATTTTGCTGGGTCAGTACTTATTCCACATAATTCCTCAAAACACAACCTGCAGAAAAAAACTTGATTGAGGTTGAGAACCACTTACCTAGGGAATCATTATCAGGTATGGTGAAAACTCCAGTCTAAAGAGGACAGCTGCAGTTCTGGAATATCCAGGCTCACTGACACATGGCCGGATTTATTAACTTCTTAATAACAGAATACTACTCTCATAATTTGCTGGAAGATGTCACACATACATACACAAACAACCAGCCTACTGCCAATACTTGGGACAGTCACACAATAATCAGCACACTTTAGGGATGTTGCACCTTTCCTTAGAGCCAAGGGACTAAAAGTAACCAAAAAAAAAACATAATAAACTTGCTAATTTAATTACTGCAACACAAAAAGTGGAACATTCTTGAAATCACCACTCAGCATACAACATTTAAAAATCACATTATTGGACAAACTCTCCATCTTTGTCAAAGAAACATCCCTGACAAATACCTTGGAAAATGTCAACACTGCATTTTAATTAATACTTATGTAATTATAAAAGTCCCACAGCGACTTACACACTAGAGTTTGCACTGCAAAAGCAGAGTACCAAGCTAACTCACAACAAAGCTTAAGACCGCCTGGGATATCCTTTTGCTGGTATGTTATTATATACTGTATATCATTGCTAAATGTTATGTATGTTTTAACATTATGCCATTGCAATTGTTCTTAAATGTTGCAGGACGGGTTTTACTAGGCACGTCTGTAACCTATACCATGCCAACTAATAGAGCTGTTGGGGTTTGGCTTCATAAGCCGCTGGAACCATAGACGAGGAGGTGAAGATCAGCTGGAAGCATGTTTTAATATGCATCTGATAAAACATGAAGTGGTTATCTTGTTCAGGCCAAACAAGTGGGAACAGCGCTTACATCTTACCTAATGTTTGGTACACACTAGCCGATATATCGTGTGCGCATCAGCCAGTGTGTACAGATGATATGACTGAAAAACGTTATTCACAGACATATTGCAGATAGTTATTGTGCTGTGTGTACTGGTAGTCAGCTTACCACCCGTACACTTGCCTGCAGAAGCAGGAAGGGCACATGTAAATGCCCGCCCAGTCGTGGCGTCAGTCACGACACATCGGACCGATTGACGATTGGTAAGTGCATACACCCTCACCAGATAGGACAGTGGATTGGCTATAGTGTTTACCCAGCTTAAGCATCCTCTTTATGGGCACCCCTGCCAAAGCGTCAATAATCACAGCTTAAAGTGCATACATTGGATTAATAGAAAACTCTTCATTTGGGGTTACTAAGCATTTACAAGCAAAGCAGTTTTGCTATCAAAAGTCATAAATTTGAGTTAGTCTTCAACGACTATAAATGAAGAGGGAAATAATGATGCCTGCAGAAAATTAAGGCATGACCAAATCCAACATGCCCTCTCCAGATCTGTCAATGCCATGCATTCACAACATGGCAGCCGTGGAAATATAACCAAACTGACTTGGACAGAGTATACAGAAGTAACTTTATTTTATCTGAAGCAAAACCTAAAAAACTGCCAATTTATAAATGTGTTAATTATGTATATGGAGTTGTTGAGCACAATTTTTCCTCCCTGTACTGTGTGCGTTTCTTTGATTCTGTATTGTATACACTGAAGTGCCAAAAGTCATGGGACAGCAGTATGTAAAAGGTAGCATCACCATACTGAGATGTCTTGGAAATGCCCACACCTGCATTAGTTGTTTTCTGACATTTCGTGAATCAGTGTGAACATCGGCTAGGCTGCTCATGGCTAGGTTACGTGAATTATCGAATTGGACCCTGGACATTTGGCGTGGTCCGATGAGTCACGGTTCCAGTTGTATCGGGTGGATGGCAGGGTTCGGGTGTGGTGCAGATCCCATGAGGCCATGGACCCCAGTTGTCAACAAGGCACCATGCAGGCTAGTGGTGGTTCCTTAATGGCATGGGGTGTGTTCAAGTGGCATGGGTTGGGTCTGCTGGTCCCCCTGAGCAGGTCATTACCCAGTAACCACTATGTTGCATTGCTTGATGACCATTTGCAGCCCTTCATGGACTTTATGTACCCCCACAACAATGAAATATTCCAGCAGGATAACGCACCATGTTATCGGTTCAAAGTTATCCAGAATTGGTTCTAGAAGCATTCTGGAGAGTTCCAACAAAGAGTGTGGCCACCACATTCAACCAAACATGAACCCAATTGAGCATTTATGGGGCGTAGTGGAGAGGTCCATTGGCACCCAAGATCCTGCACCTATAAAGATCAGGAAGCTGTGGAAGCTATCCAGATGGCATAGGTCAAGATCTCTATCGTCCACTTGTAGAATTGACGCTATATTGAGTTGATGCACTCTGCCAGGCTAAAAAGTGTCCTACACATTACTAGGCATCTATTCCATTACTTTCTGCACTTCAGTGTACGATTGTTTCCCTAAAACCCCCCCTCTCCTGTTTTGTTTTCTATTTCCTCCTTCCAGTTATATTAGAAGTTGTAAAACTTATATGTGATTAATATTGTTGTTCAATTTGTAATGTAATTCTTGTCAATAAAAATGTGGAGAAAAAAAAAAAAAACTGGAAACATTTTCACAGCTCAATACAAAATGATTTAACTAGCACATTTTCTATTCTTCCTGAATCATATTAACAGTGTTTTACTGATCACAACAACACTGTATTCATGTAGGCTGACCACAAGTCAACTATAAACATCATCAAATCTTAAAAAAAATAAAAATGTATTGCAATAGGCAAAAGCATTACATAAACTACAGATGTACTACCTAAACCCATGTTCTCTGTAATATCTGATGTGCCAGGATGGTCCACAATAAGGTACAGATCTACCATCCAGGCTTGGAAGAGGTCTCTGCAAAGGATGGGTATGGGATGCCAGCATTTGGGTTCCCAGCGGTCAAAATCCAGACGCCAACATACCAACAGGGTTAGGATACCTCTACCTCTCCCTACCCCTCCCTGCGCTGTGCCTGAACCTGACCTCCCTCCTAGTGCTTAAACCTAACCTCCCCGCACCCTAACCCTCCCCCCCTAGTGCCTAGCCCTCCCCCAACCCTGCTACTTACCTCCGGGATGCTGGCGCCTGGATTCTGACAGGCGTCGGGGTTCCGGAGCCGGGATTCCAAGCGCCGCCATCCCCTGTGTTGGGATGCTGAACATATCTCCTCTGCAAACTGGAAGTGTGGCTATATCAACAGAGCAACTGGATATTAGTGCATTGTACAAAGTACACAATACTGAACACCCTTTTTACCCATTGGAGGTTCTTGTAAGTTAGGTTGGGCAGCTGACCATTCCCTTCCCTTGTAAAGCAGGTAAAAATGTCCACCCCTCCTCCAGCTTTCAGAACAGAAAGCATGCTGCGGTAAGCAAGAACTAGTGTCCTGCATGGTACAATGACAGCCACATGGCAACAGCTAACCAGAGTGTGATGGGCGTACAGACAAGTCCTCCAGTGTGGCAGCCATACTCCAGGATCATGAGGGAAACAGGTTAAACTTGTCCCTTAAGCTACTAGTGTTACCCCAGCTTTCACAGATGAAGTCTGGGGTGCAGTTGCAACACTTCCCCACTGTCACAACCTGAACATGGCATAGCTTTAGCCTGGAAAAGTCTGTGAATGTTACTAGGAGATTAGTAGTGATCTTATAATGATATAATGATATGTTCATCCTGACAATAGGCTGGGGTATGAAGTCTGAACATAAGAAATGTAATGGTTGTCTGGTATATACTGAGTTAAGCAAACAATTTCCAAGATAAACAAATATATGCAAGGAAGTATTTGCATAATCAAACAAAATAGAAAGGTGACCTTTAGACCTTTAAACAATTCCACGTATGATGAACACCCGTTAACACCTGGCTCTGTAATACTTCATGGTTTTATTGTGGTTAAACAAAACCTTGCTACATTGCTATTTACCAAGTTCACAAAGATTTCAGAATAAGAGCTTCAATCTAGATAGTAGAATTATCAACAAAATGCGGCAGAACAGAACTTTTGTTGACAGCATAAACAAAAGTAAATAAAAAAGTGGGGACACCGTATACTTAACTTACCCCCAGAGAAGTATGGGCCGCACAATATTTAGCTATATTTATATTGGTCATTAGCATAGCCAATTAATCAATTTACACGGACCTGTCGCTTCTCCTAATAGAATCCCGGTCACTGCATGATGAAGGAGGGGATTCTCCATTTCACTAGTATGGGACCACAATCTTTTTTAATAGCCAATTTAGAAAGGCTACAGAGGAGGGGGAGGGGGAGGTGGAGTCGGAGGACCAATAAGAAGCTGTAGCCTTAATGATTTGTCCTGGATTTTTGCCTTGTTAGTGCAGAATAACGTCTTCTTGTCACATATGTTCAAAAACCCATAAAATGTGCCAAATGCATTCTCCTTATCCAATGCTTTACATTCTCCATGGAGTATTGCTACATATGCTGTATTGAGTGTTTTGTATTGTCCAGAAACTTCAACACACGTTATAAACATATATAAATTATTAACATTTCAACTCTGAAGAATGCTGTCACCTATTTTACCAGGTCACCTTCTCAATATGTTGCTTTTCCTAATTAATACCCCTTTCACACCAAAATCCCGGGTCCGACCCTGGAATTTGAACACTGGTCGAACTCTGCTTCAGACCCCGTTTACACTGCAACTCGACTCGTGTTATTCCCGGGTTTGCCCCGTTTACACTGAACCCGGGTAATCCCTGCTTTTCCCTATAGATGTCATTAAAAATGATCTTTATTAAGGGCTGACAAAGATGAGGTCACAAAAGGCAACAAAAAAAAGGGCTGGGGACTGCTTACAGCATTGCAGCAATGATGGCAGATGGAGCACATGTGTAGCTGTGGTGCAGACTGCAGTTCTGACTGTGGCAGGCTGTGTGCAGGAGGTTAGGCAGGCAAGTGATGGCTGCGTGTGCGTCTCTCTGCAGGGCACTGACAAATGACATCATCTGCCAGACCCCAGAAGCTCCAATCAAAAAATAGTGGAATGTAGCCGGGTCAAATAATCCGGGTAGCACCGCATGATCACTGCCACACACTGTCACACTGCCGCATGATCCGGGAACAACCCGTTTTCAACCCTGCTCTCAACTAGAGTAAGATTGCCCGGTAAATCGACCCGGGTTATTTTTTTGGGAGCCGTTCACACAGAGCCTCAACCCAGACCGACCTGGCAATAACCCGGGTTATTTGTTTGGTGTAAAAGGGGTATTAGAGGGGAACCCTGCTACTCACCTCTTTGCAACTCAGGACTTACATAGTGGGATTGGAGTTTCATTAATGCACATTACACATTCTCCACCTCAATGGCATGTGGATGGATCTATACTATTTTGAATTTGGCAATTACTTATTAAAAGGTTTTCCAGTTATTTCCTGCAATACTAGATTTTGCTCAAATTACCTTTGTAGTATTTTTCAGTGTTCAATTTATATCATTTATATTTTATACAGCCTGTATTTATTTTCACATGATATATTTTAGTAGTATGTAGTCTGTTCTCAGGACACGGGCTGCGGTTGTAGCTCCTGTTCCTTTTGTGGTTGAAAAATTTGAAAAATGGAGTGATAGAAGCATTGTATCATTATATTAATCTGTGACAAATGTTTGTTTAACGTTTGATTTTCCCCTTATGTAGTCTATACGAATATCTTATATATGTAGCATATTGTGCCTCATGTTAGTTGTTGGACACTGAGACGCACACCATATCATATCTGTAATACTTTTTCTCAATATTGTATGCATTCTATTTCTTGCTAATATAACTTGTTTTGATGCAAATGCTTCAATAAAACAGATAAACTTAAAAAAAAAAAAAAATTATTAACATTTATCAATATATCACAAATACTTTGCAGTACTTTATAAATCATATCATAAACACTGTAATAAAAAAAAAAAAAAAAGAAGCCTCTGTTCACAGCTTAAAATCTATAGGAAAATGGGAATCCGATCCATGAGGTTAAATGCCATAAGACTTCATACTGGCCCAGACAGATTGCACTAAGGATACAGAAACTCAGCAATATTGGTTTGGGGATTTCAGATTGCTGTTTATGCATAAAAATATATGCATGTTTTGCATAAACAGAGGTGGTAGAATCGCTTAGGGATGTTAAGAATATGGTTTTGGAAATATGATAACCTGGTGAATTGTCAAGCAATATTTGAGGGCTAGGGGGATGCTTATTGTTCAAAGGAAGGAGTGGGTGCAGCCTGAAAAAGTTGTGCATTCAGCAAAAACTAAAAATGTGTGTTACATAGAAGATGTATGTAGTTGGAAGATATGAACATACAGTATCTCCAATCTGTGTCAGACCTGAAAAACCTGTGGATCTCCAGAATTTATGAAACTATAAGCCCCAGCATGCTTTGCCAGAAAACTGCAGCGGGTGCTGGGACTTGTAGTTTCACAACATCAGGATATCATCAGGCTGTCTTGGCCTGATCTGTGTCTTTATTACTTATTTCTGGGAACTGCAGCGTGTTTTACATCTCTACACTATTATTTCTTGCAGGTGAAAATGGTGGGTGCAGATTATTGTGCGAGAACTGCATTGCTATTTAGGAAGGCACTGAAGTCGAGGAGGTCAAGGTTCAAGTCGGAACCCTTAGTAGAGATGACGATATCTTCAATATCCAGTTGACAAATTTTGACATTTGCAAAAGGCAATTTAAAAGTAACAAAAAAAAATTGCTGTGTTTGCAAACTAGTGTACAGAAAAAACAGAAGACTTAGCAGTACATATTTTGGTGAGGAATGTTAGGTTTGGATAGCCCACAGCATTGTTGTTAGCCCAAAAGATGACAGCCCCAGTAAGATTCCAAGATGCGATGCAGAAACTCAATCTTGTCAAGTTAATTTCACAATTTACAGCAATCTTTAACATTTTGAATTTGGGTGCAAAACAGTGTACACAAAACTATCTTTGAAGATGTGTTTTATACACATTTGGGGTAAGAATGTAGCCTATAGCTGGATTAAGGTCCATTTAATACTCATTTACAAAGCTCTCACCCAATCCTCTCCCATTTACATCTCTGACCTTAAATCCCTTCACCCTCCAGCCCACCCTCTTCGCTCCTTGAATGAATGTCACCTCTCCTGCCAACTGATTACTTCCTCCCACTCCTGCCGCCAAGATTTTTGCCTGTGCCGCTCCCTACCTCTGGAATTCTCTCTCCCTCTCAGACTCTCCATCTCTCTACAAAACTTCAAACGGGCTCACAAAACCCACTTCTTCACCAAATCCAACCTGCTCTCATCTTAACCCACTCCCACATGCTTAATGTCTGCCCCTTCCCTTAATAATGTAATCTGTCACAAGCAGGGTCCTCTGTCCTCATGTGATTTTCTTACTCTCACTTATTACTATCATATGCTCCATACTCCCTACGGCGGTACCTATCCCTTGGTTTCTGCCACCGTGCTGCTTATTTGAGTGTTACGACCACTAATGCAGCAATGTTTATAAACCAGGACCTTTTCCTGCATTGTCTTGTACTGTAAGTCACGGTTTTCTTGTTTTTGCTTATCTATGTACTTTGTTAGGTGCTGTGGAACCCTTGTGGTGCCATAAAGGATAATAATAATATACATTATTAATATTAATTTAAGGAAGCAGTTAAACAATAAAATATGATTAAACAATGGATGGATAATAGTTAATGGATGATAAAACTTGGCATCCATAGGTTTGTACGGTTTCCTATAATGTTTAGCACAACTGAGCATTCTCATTAAGTTCATGTGGTTTAAATTTTATACAACTGGTGAAATGAGTTTAAATCACAAGTCTCCCCAATTAACGTGACTAGTTGATAAGCTTCAACGCCGACATTCAGCAATGCTGAACAGGCTAGATATCTTTAGTTAAGGTAAAATATATTAATGGAAGTGGTCAGATTTAAAATAAATGCATTCAGTCGTACTCTACTCCATGGCAAAGCAGTTATTAGATCTCTATCGATCTCTATCTGGCGCATCAGGAAACTGAGCAAAGCTTTTGCTTCTGGTAAGGCTGACAAATTCCCCATCAGCAATCCCCCATGTCTTTCTAGTATTCTGAGGGTAACATGTTCAGATTTCAAATGATAGCGAAAGTCAGTAAATTGAGAAAAATGGAAGATTCATTATGGATGTTATTCTATTCCCATATAAGCTGAAACCATTCGATAAACTAATATAGTGTCTAATCACAGTGAGTATTTAGGTACAGAAAGTCAGAAAGAAAAATGTAATTTGACAGACTGCTTGATTTTACCATTTCAGCTAGATTGGAGAATCTGAAACATTTCCTAAAAAGCATCTTTAAGTCACACTGACAAAACAATATTAAACTTAAGTCACCCACAAAATATGCAATATAGTCTCGGAGCTATACTGCTAATATATCTGGAGACATTTTGAGATACAGGTATAAGGCCTTGACGAATGCCGCTCGCCATGGCGACAAAGATTATAGTTATAGTGACTAGGTTTTACAAGACCCACATACTAATAAAGGTAATTCTCAGTAAAAAAGGATTACAGGAGTGGGCAGGATGTTGCACTGTCACATGAGGAAGTGTGTATGCCTGTAACTTTCAGTGTGGCTTCGCCTCCTCTATGACTGGAGTCCGGTCCTTCTCCTTGCCACTGCAGCAATACCGGCACAATGAAGGAGGAGTGTAACCTACGTTCACAGCTACACACTTCTTTTAATCCCACAAAGGTGGGTCAAGACGAGATGCATAGTAATAACATTTGTGTACTACATAAGTATCATGTCTGCTGAAACAGATGCTGCAAACTTCACACAGTGCGTGTTGGATCCTCAACTGGGTCCTCTATTGTCTAGCCGCCTTCGCCGTTTTCACTACACCCAGCTGCTTAGTTTTCTAAGCGGACATTCTCCACTAGTTTTATTGCCATGGCTGGGGTACTACTCTGTTCTGTAACTTCTCCTTGAGGTGGGGTTGTAGTCTGAACAACAACTTGGAGCTTAGAGGTCCAGGAGCAACAGCTCTTATCTGACATGTATCCCCCATGTTGTGTGCACATAATACTTTCCGATATTGTTATAGGTGATTTCACTGTCAAAACATGTAGCACCCTTGGGTGCTGGTGTCCCTGAAAAGACAGTTGAGGTAATTGCTTGCCTTCGTTTCAAATGGATGTGTAATAGATCAGATATCTTGCTAATGATCTCAGTAGCCTGTGGGAGTATTGCCAGAGATGCCCATACCTACATACATAGTGTGTCCCACCAGCTGCTACACCAGGCTTATTGGGAACAGGAAAAGAGCCTGGGATGGTACTGGGGTTTTCAGTTTTTACTTTCAAAGAAGGGGATGACACCCATGTTGCTCCAGCTCTAGTCTCATAGCTGGCAGTACCAGATTTGCTGATTGCTTGGTCTGGTTATTCTTTAATTTTGGCTTTAGAGGAGGCTTCTCACTACTTGAGTAGCTTAGCATCACCATTTTTTAAAGACCTCAGGATGCCACTCGCTTTCAGGATCTGATGGAGATTTACCAGGATGAAAGTTGAACTGAAGCTGTAGTGTCTTACATACTATGAATGTGGTTCCTACCGTGTGGCATAATATTAACTTGGACACTACTGTGTGACATACTATGAATTGAAGGCATTACTGCATGGCATATTTTGAATTGGGGACCAGATATGGGCATGTGAAGTGCTCTAATGACCATTAAAGGGGCACGTATGGTGGTCTATAAACCGTTCAACCGCTAAACTTTTAAGCTGGCTCTTAGCGCGCTGACAAGTATGTTGCTAAATTACACACAAAGAGCTTATTTAACTAGCTGTAATTTGGCCACATCAGATTTTCAGAAATAATTGCAATAGGGTTTAACATTTTTTTACTAATCAGAGCTCATTTAAATAAACCCCAAGTTCACTCAGGCGTCTGGCCAAAAATCCAGATCACAAACCAAGAAAGTCACCAATCCCTTGCAGATCAGCCAATGACCTCACAGACGCTAATGGTCGGCATTCTACCTAATGTTCTATGTAGAGTGATTAATCCTGATTGTTGGTGAGACGTGAATATACAGATAAAAAAAATATAGTCCTATACACAGAGAGAATTGATATCCTTTGTGTCACATGACTAATTTTGTGTTTTATAATGAAATGTATATAATCACTTTATAGTGAACTCAGCAAACCTCTGAAAAATTCTCAAACTTTTTTTTTTGAAAGTTGGAAACTTATGCTTTTATAAGGTCACAGAACTCCTATCTAATGGGTAACACTCTGCAATGTAATACACCTACTCCTTAGCTGTGAAATATACCCTTATTTTCAGCAATTATTAAAGAGAGCGACAAAGATAACAATATCATTGACAGCTGCCCTGCACCAGTATAGCATGGATCGTTATTCACAGTCATACAGGCACACTAGAACGCTGCTCTCCACTCACTGCCAAAGGAACATAGAGAGATGGCTTACACAGTAAATAGGAAACTGAATTAATGTGACATATTTGCAGATAAGATTACTGTTCATCATCCTGCGCTCCTGTTGTAGTCAATGTCTGATATGCGAGTAGGTTTGTTGAAGTCAGAATGTTTCAGCATCATTGTGTGTGTAGTGTGGGATTATGACAGAGATGGAGAGTGAGACACACACACTCACACACGTGTGTATCAAGGCAATTTGTTAACTAGATCTCCTAACCTTTCACAGACGGACCACGGACGTATAATGTTCCCAAATTAGTACAAATTGAATACCCTGACTAAACTTTTAATTAAGTTTCTACTCAAGTTTGTGCCCTATAGTAAATCTCTGGGGCAAAGATATTTGCTTGATGAATAGGTCATTGTATTTTTAATTACAGGCTATGATATGAAACAGGAAACCATTCCTTTGTTAACGCTTACATATGAGTAGATAACTTATGGGGGGAAAAAAAAAAAAAAAAAAACACATCTAAGAAAGTATTTTGAAAGCACATTTTCGGAAAAAAAAAGAATGCACCTGCAAAGCAATGCTGCAACCCAGAGCAAAAACATGCCTCCAATTAGTTACTGTGATTTAAGCTGGCCACACATCTAAAGATTATCTGCCCAACCAGCCAACTAGTTGATTGGTTGGAATGAAAATCTGGTAACGTATGGGAGTAAATAATGATCAGAAATTTTCTCCTAAATGCCAGAAAACAGATGAAAATGGTCGTTCAGACAAGTTTGCTAAATGTTTGATGTAAACAATTTGTTCAAACAACAGTTTTTGGCCATTTTCCGGCGTTTGGGAGCAAATTGCTGATTGACATTTGCTTTCATACCTTACCAGGTTTTCATTCCAACCAATCAACTAGTTGGCTGGTTGGACAGATAATCTTTAGATGTATGGCCAGCTTTACACCAGACATCTCTGCACCAATTCCTTTATATGCATGTTTTTAGAATGTATTGCACTATAAAAACGTATTTGCATTCCTCATCCAGTTCCAGGACACTTTAAGGCATGGGTCTTCAACCTGCGGCCCGCAGAGCCGTTCCCGTGTCCCGCCGATGGATAGTGCTGCTGGAGGCAGTGTGTTTGTTTTGGCAGCCAATGACAGTCAGACAGACTCTCACTGGCTGCTGCGCCCACTGCAGGAGCCAGGCTGGAGCTCATTCAGTGGGTGATGGGAGAGACGTCATGACGTCTCTCCCATAGTGTAGAGCGGGCCGGGTGGACACCGGACGAAGGAGCAGACAGCGGCAGGAGCGGGGTTTCAGGTATGGTTTTTTTTAGTGTGTGTGTCTGTGTCTAACATATGTAAGGGACACTGCATAGGGGTGGGGTGGAGAGGTTGCTACTACTGGGGGGGCAATGCATAGGGGGGACCACTACTGGGGGAACTGCATAAAAGGGACCACTACTGGGGCCACTGTATTGGAGGGGGGACTACTACTGGGGGCAGTTATGGGACATAATTGTTTGAGGATGGGGGCAACTATTTGACATAATTAATGGAGGAAGAGGGACAGTTATGGGGCATAATTATAATTGTGGGAGGAGGGGGGGCCTTCCTGGATCCTAAATTCAAATTGTAGGAGGGGCATTTATGGGACAATTATGTGAGGAGGGAGCAGGGTCTAAAGTCTAAATACCATAGTATAGGTTAGTGGCTTCGGGCTTCGTTGAATTTTTTAATGTGGCCCACACTGTCTCAAAGGTTGAAGACCCCTGCTTTAAGGCATCATTTCTACCTTGGTGACAACAATAATTTCAGTAAAACCGAGGTAATTATCCTTAATTAAAACATAAATAAATTCAAATGGCCTGTTAGAAAATGTGGTCTAAACTAGAGCACACCACAAATTAACACAGGTTATGATATATGTAATCATCATTGCGATCGCTCTGTAATATGTATCCAGTGTCAAAAACTAATGCAAAAGGCTGGTCTTATGCACAGGTGTGCTCCCTGCACCTGTGGTCAATTCGCTCAGAACTGTAGCACTGATGATATAGAGCACTGAACCCTATGGATAAAATGCAGACACTAAACATGTTGATTCAGGCTGAACGACATATAGACCTGGACGTGTGTCTACAATATATTCAGCCCTCTCTGACTGTTCGAATGAATTGAGTGATTTCAGGAGTGAGTTTGATAATTTAATGTAGTGCTGGTCACAGCGCACTAGAACATATATAAAAAAGGCAAACAAGGTTACCTTTAATTAGCAAAAATAAATAAATAGAGCTTTAAAATCACTTATGTGCAAAAAAACAGTACATAAAGTTTGTGACCACCGGTGGATTCGCAAAGCCAAACAACTGGGTACAAAGACGCAGCATCGGCAGCAGATTAGTCGATCAGAGATATGAATAATCCTATGGTCACTCAGAATAGCTGCCAGAACCGAGATGATAGGTTATTGTGCTGATCGCTAATAGCTTGTGAAAAGAGCTACAAGTGACTGATCACTGATGATAAGTGCAAGCAATGTAATTCTACCAAACAATGGGGGCGATTCAATTCAGCAGGAGTGGAATAGCACCGGGAGGGAGCTCCTGGAGCCATTTAATTTAGTGCAATGTTTAGTGTTTAGTCCAGCTAGAAGCTGTTAAGTCAGAGAATGGCGGCTCTCGCTACTTAATTTGGGTGTTTAGTCGCGAGAACAGGAATTCTCCAATCTCTAAGCTGAAAACAGCCTCGCAGCCGGCACTTTAGTTGGATTTCTCCTCACAGCCTCAGGAGGGTGCGAGAAGAAATAATTAGTTGGACGAAACAGCGCTGTGTATTGAATAGCTTCGGGAGCTCTCTCCCAACGCTATTCAACTCCCACTGAATTGAATCGCCCCAATGTGACAGGAAAACAAAATAATGAACTTGTACATATTAGTAAATAACACCTTGATCAGAACGTTGAGAACTTGCTAGTGAGGTACATTGAAGCCATGCTGACAAAGTCTAGCAGTATACATAACTGTACTTGGCAGTGTATAGTTTAGGTTTGTTACATGTTGCCGATTGCCTGTGAAGAGACATGTCTGTGATGATCTCACATACACACACTATGCATTCAGGGAAGTGAACCAATCGCTTACATAAGATGGGCCACCCATTCTTCCAGGATATCCTGGTTCAGACATTTGAGTCACACTAATTATAGTTGATCATTTTATACAGGTGTCCAAAGTCTAACAGCCTAAACCTACCATTAAGGGCTCCACTGAGGAAGGACTGTGGCAAATGGTTTTCATGGAAAATCTGCCAATCAAAATATTGCCATAAACACAGCACTGCTGGCAATACTAGAGTTCTTACATCACATTCATTATCTGAATTTTGGAAACATTGGGTTAGATTCAATTTAACTCGCCCTGCGAGACCGTGCGGCTGTATGCCGCACATACGGTACCTCAGGACTTGATTTTTGTTTAAAACCCCATAATCTGGAGAGTGAACGGACCGCAAGGTGGGGAGCCATTACCGGCAGTTCCACGGCAAAGCACCTCGTCCTCTTTGCGGCTAACTGAATCAATAGCACTTGATTTACATTATCTACATTAAACTATTTTAAATGATTCTCTTACGTTTTACGTTAATTTTAGTTAACAAATGCTGAGACACAACCAATTGCCAAATATTGGTCAGTGTGTGCCAATAGCATTAAAGTGCAAATGTGACAGAGGCAATATCACAATCTGACTAATGCCATTAATTTGATCATCAAAGTGTATTTCCTAGATCACACTGAAAGGATAAGCTGCATGTAACTGATCAGTACTAGTCATTTTGAAGGTAGCAGTAGTAGGATTTGCTGCTGTACGCCCACATGTGTATAGCTGGGTACACACGTAAAGATTTTCTGTCCAACCATCCAACCAGTTGATTGGTTGGAATGAAAATCTGGTAAGGTATGACAGCAAGTGACAATCAGCAATTTGCTCCCAAACGCTGGAAAATGGACAAAAACTGTTTGAACAAATTGTTTAGATCAAACATTTAACAAACTTGTCTGACGGCCATTTTCATCTGTTTTGTGGCATTTAGGAGCAAATTGCTGATCATCAGTTACTCCCATATGTTACCAGATTTTCATTCCAACCAATCAACTAGTTGGATGGTTGGACAGAAAATCTTTACGTGTGTATGCAGCTTAAGTGTGACAGTCTGTGATTTGCCTGGAACACCTTATTGACCAAACAAACTAAACTGCTAGACAATGTACTGAGGCCGGATTCAAAGATGCACGTTAATGCCACCGCTGTTGTACGCAGCTGTGTGAAAATATGCAAATGTCGCAGCCGCCGGGATTTGTACTGAGATGGCCACCAGCAGCATTACAAATTCAAATGACAGCATACAAAGACGCAGCATTGGTCGCAGATTAGTCGATCAGAGATTTCAGTAATTTTATTGTTATTCAGCATGGCCACCAGAACAGAGACGTTGGAGCCATTTTTACTTTGCTGAGTCGCAGTCTAAGACACACCCTGAAAACGGTAGTGGCACGCCTGTGTTTGAGTTGCCATCCCCTTGCTGCTGCCCACAAACGGTCCCTACCTGTCAGTCACTTTGCAGATAAATTCTCACAGCAAGTGACACGGGTACTGAAACTTGACGCATGCGCTGTTCACCGATAATTGCTCAACTTCATAAACATCGGGATTGCGTCCATCACTGAATCAGGTCCTAAGTAGTCACACCTAGTCCATTGAAATAAATGCTATAATAATTAATGGGTTACAAGTGTTTTTCCTTTCTAGATTTCTATGTAGAATAAAATTGTTTTCTTTTTTAGATCAGCTCCTTCCCTGCAAAGGATTTTAACACATCAAATAAAATGTATCCAAAATGGCCCAAAATGTTTTTATCAAGAAATTATAGTAAGTTCAACTGAGATATATAGCTGCACCCAGTGCCTTCCAGGGAGAGTCCTCTGTGAGAGACCACAGATACTGCATACAAGAGGTGGGTCAAAAAAAACAATAAAAAGCAGGATAGTTCTGAATTTTAAATGTATTATATCACATTGTCTTCAGACATACAAACAAAACTGTAACAAAGAAGCAGCTGGCCTTATAGCCCTTGGAACACCAAGTGTAGAAGCAGGCATCCAGACCTCCCGAGATGCACAAACAGATGACATCATCACTCAGTGCCCATCATCATGGCTACACATTCAATCCACTGATGCAACACGTGATGTAGAGTAAGGCAAAGTATAAATGAAACGGGTATCAATAACCAGAGATTTCTATGCCTGCAACATAGGAAACTTTATATTATTCATTATTTAAGATTAGGGATGTGCAGGCTCGGATAGGTTCGAGTTTGCACGTGGAGTTCGGATTTTTCCCTCCAAAAAAACGGAACTCAGAACGAGGCAAAACGTCATCTTACATGGACGAACATCATCATTCCTGGACAAAAGACCAGGAATGATGATGTTCGTCCATGTAAGATGACGTTTTGCCTCGTTCTGAGTTCCGTTTTTTTGGAGGGAAAAATCCGAACTCCACGTGCAAACTCGAACCTATCCGAGCCTGCACATCCCTATTTAAGATGCACTTGGAAATTTGTAGTGCACTTAAATACTTGTCTGTGTGGTCTTCGATACGGCAGTAAGACAGACAGGCAGTTTAAGGAACGGATGGACCTTCACCACATCGGCCATTTGTTCTGCAATTGCTAAGGGCCATAGCGACCGTGGCACACCATTTCTTGCAGGCACAACATAATGGGCAGAATTCAATTGTTTTTGCGGCCCGGATCTCCCGTCTAAAGTGACGGGAGATCGCAGGCCGCTATTCAATTGTGAAAGCTTTTCGCGCTGATCGCGCCCAAAGTGGTCGGGTTTAGCCGCGTAAATCGGCTAACCCCGACCAAAGTGCTGGGCGCGATCGCGAATAGTGCCGTTTGGGAGCCCAAACAGGGCGATTTCAATTCGCACCCCTCTAGGGCTGCAAGCTGAAATGGAGCGCTAGCAGCTGATCACGCCCGACAGGAGCAACAATTGAATAGCTCCGTCGGACACGATGGGGGCTGGAAACAATTGAAATCCGCACAATGCCTACTTTACGGAATATGATTATAGAACATGTGCCTGCTCCCATTAGAGGTGACAAAGATCTAGAAAATGACTGCAGTGTGAGGACCGATGGATTTTCAAAAATGTGTACATTGTCCACAAGAGGTCTAAATTATACTATGGGTTTACACTGTTTTCTGTAGAATGGTGCTATCATTAGGATTTCTAATATTTTTATGTAGATCCTGATCATTGTTGATTTTGCATTACTTTTGAGCTTTTATAGTACTATTATAGTGACCGTGTCATTTACTGTAGATGCAGCATGGGTTGTCACCATCTTTCCAGATGGGGCTGGCATGCTGCATCGACGTAATGATTGTGACATTTGTAGTGTTAATATTTTTTTAAGTTTTTTCTTATGAAGGATGATTTTCTATCAGTATCATATGTGTCTACTAGTGTATATTTATCATTTTGTAAGCTTTTACTGGTGGGTCTTAATTTGGCTTATCTTTGGTATCCATGGTGACAGGCGTGTTTGTGCATCTCAGGTCGTCTGAATGCCGGCTTCTACACATGATGTTCTGAGGGCAATAAGGTGAGCCGTTTCTTTGTTACTATTTTGCATCACTGAAGACAATGCGACAATACACTGAGATGTCGGATCTATCCTGCTCTGTATTGTTTATATTTAAACAGAGTGCCTCCTCTTGTAGGCAGGGAGTGAGGGTCAGTTTTTTCCCAAAAAATATCTTTATTGTGGCATTTAAGATCATGACAATAGTCACAGACGTATCAAGAGAACAACAGGAAGTAATTGTTACAAAAACAAAGGAAGATTACAAGCAGAAGTTCTCAAGATTGATAAGACAGCTGACAATTTCCACATTTTCTAAAACTTTGCCAATAGAACAAGAAAATATAGAAACATATAGTAAAACATAGAAGCAAGCCAAACAACAAACAAAATAAGAAATAGCAATGCTTAATCTCAGTAAAAAAAACTATTACAATGTGTAGGAATAATAAAGTAGAATGCCTACTGCATTAAATGAGGGGATACTATTTTATTCTTTTTTTTTACATTGTACATGTTGTAAGATTTTTCTTGCCCGACCATCCGATAATTGCCTATCGGTCGCGGCCACACACTATGCAATTAGCGTCCCAATCTGCCGATAATCTGTGGATTGGCTAGATAATTAAGTCATGAATGCATAGCATTAGGAATCACGGTCTTTCCCATGGAGGAAAAGCACATGGTGGCAATTGGACTGCACACCCTCTTCCTCTCATGCAATTATGTGGAAGAGAAAGTGGCTGCTCCGATCACGTGACTTTCACCAAGACCACGGCTCATACTAATTCCATAAATACATTCAAGTGAACACAAAGCATCAGCCTATAACACTTAACAGGGGGCAATACTTTAAGTAAATGTACATTCAGTTACATGGTTACATACCTTGAACATCATACCAGTGGGCCCCATTGGTGATCCCATCAGAGAAATACTCGTTTTCCTCACCCTTACAACCCGGGTGACCAGTCTTCATTATTGGGTGGTTTGAAGCGTATGCCTTTGCCAAGTATTGGAACACTTTGTCATCTGAAGATCGGCTGTAGAAGCCAGTATCCGTGTGACTACTTGAGTCATCATAAGGATAACTTGCTACCACAGAACCACCATGCAGATTCCCAGAGAGCACAAATCTGAAAAGTAATGCAGTTAGAGAATGAGTTTGTTAAGAAAACCAATGCATATTTCAGTTTACCAAAGATGAACATTTATGTGAAGAGATTATGATGAAGGCAGACACTACTGTTTTCTGTCTTCCAGCATGTTTAAAAACTACAAGGGCTTTGGACATGTTTGTACATTTTTTAGATGTAGGCAGAGATCGAACAACCAGTAGCTGTCAAATCAATACAGTTTCCTGTGGTACAGTGGAGAATGGAGGCAAGCAGGCGACCGCATACTGAAAGTTAAAGGTGTCTATCCACTAGACGACTTTCTGAATGATGCTTTGGTTGGAACGTTCAGAAAGTAGTCTAATGGATAGCCGGCAAGAACCAGCGATGCGCGTGCACGCTGGGTCCTTGCCGGAGCAGACTATCTGTGGAACATGCCCATCATCCTGACGACGATCGTCAGGCCCCACGTGTTCTTAGATAAGAGGTCGGTCTCCTGCACTGAATGATGTTCAGTGAGGGCACCGCACCTAGGCGACCTGAAGGACTGAACGCTAGTCGTTCAGTTTTTCAGGTCGCCTAATGGATAGGCCCCTTTGACAGGGGAAGATAAAGAGCAGTGCAGTGATTAGAGACCACTACAGAGACTGTCCAGCTACATCCTATACAACAATCTATTGTCAAATCACAGAACATTCCATATACATATTTCTTAAGATCAATAGTAATTGTTTGACATAAAAGACATCACTTTGGGGGCAACATTAAATAGCACCGGGAATGAGTTCCCAGAGCTATTCAATTGTCCACATCGTGCCCTGCACTTATGCACGTTACAGCGCCTTATTCCAGGTGTTTAGTCACGGAATTCTCCACATTATGTGCCAGCCGTGATGCTGTTAGTGCACACGCTAAGCCCGAAACCATCATCGCGGCACTAGTTTAGTCGGAGGGTACGAGCAGAAAATCCTCTAGTTGGGGTAAAAAGCGCAGCCAATTGAATAGCTCCGGGAACTCATTCCCGGAGCTATTCGACATCGCATTTAGTTGAATTCCCCCCGTTTTGCTTTAGGCTTCATTAAAAATAATAAATGAGTGAGGGAAATAATAATGAAACTGATTGAGGGAGTATCTCTCGAACATATCCACTTAAATGTCCCGTTTAATAGTAAAAGGATGTCTGATTAATGGAGCACTGGGTCATCGTTTGATCAGGTTATGAAACTTTCAACAAATTAGTTTAACTGGCCTCACAGCAATGAAAGCCAAAAACATGTATTTGACGATTGTACTGATCAAGGGTTTTCATGTATGGAAAAGACAGTGGCAAACGTCTACTGTATGTTATTATTTGGATAACATTATTGAACTCAGAGCGCTTTGTGCAGTCAATCAGACCTACAGGGAAATTAAAATAAATGAGGACATATCCAGTAACCAAGACTACAGGGAAATACTCTATACAGACATTTTTACCACCAAGTCTATCCACGGTAGAAGCTTCCACACTGGTATTGTACATCTCTTTATATGAAAAGAAATGCAACAGACTGCTTAATACTAGTAAAAAATCAATATACATGAGTAAAGCATTTAACTAAATGTTTAGAGCCAAAGCTAAAATAAATGTGTTTGGTAATTAACAATATCCCACATGGAGATCACTCCATGCCACACAAGCCATGCCTGTACGTCAAGAACAATCAGTCTTCATACAACAGGGACATTTAGTCAAAATAGGTTACAATAATGCAGAGTGGAAAAAGTGACATTTCTTAATAATTTCTTCTGAAAAGGCGAAACTGAATCAGCTGGTTTAGCAACTTTTGCATACTGTAAAAACTTTGGCCCTGATTCAGAGCCGGACGCTCTGACCAGAGCGCTCGCTCTGAATCAGGGCCCACCTCCATAATTATGGAGCGTCCTCCTGGACGCTCGTATAGCTGTGGGTCACCACCCACAGCCTATACGAGCGTGCAGGTTGATGGTCGCGATGGTCTTGACCATCGCCACTGCGAGCCGGAGCCTGCGGTTGAGTTTCTCAACCGCAAGGCCCGGAATGATTTTGGCTCTATCAGAGCCAAAATCACTCCCACTGACATCACTAGGGAGGCACGCCCCCGGCACGCCCACCAAAGTGGGCGTGCTGTCAATCAACATCGACAGCACGCCCCCTTTGATCAGACACAACGAGCGAAGGAAAGTCCTTCGCTCGTCGCGTCTCGCGCATGCGCATGACGGAGCTCCCTCCGTCGTGCGCATGCGCAGTGCACACCATCGACCCACTTGCGAGCGGTCAGCCGCTCTCGAGTGGGTCTGAATCAGGCCCTTTATTTTTTTGTGTTCTTTGGAAATCGGATGAAGCCGCAAAACAGCCTTGCGGCCAGCACTTTAGTCGGATTACTTCTCGCACCCTAAAAATCAATCGACCTAACAGCGCGCTGAATTTAATAGCGACAGGAACTCCTTCCCCGCGCTATTCAACTCCTGATTAATTGAATTGCCCCCAGTATTAGCAGTTTATTAAAGTTGTGTCAAAGTCAATCAAAAATATTTACTAGACCACATTTGGCAATATGTTTATGCTGTTAATTACTTATAGCAGTTAAATGGCCTATTTCAGAGGTTACCAAACGCCGCCATTACAGTCCAGATTTTAGTGATATCCATGCTTGAGTCCAGATGCCTAAATCAAATTGACTGAGGTACTAATTAAGTCACCTGTGCTCATATACTTAAAACTTGGACTGTAATGGCAGAGTTTGGGAACCTCTGGCCTATTTAATTAATTGTGAATAAAATAAACCCATAGCAAGAGACAATTACAGTCATTGGGGGGGAATCAATTAGACACAGAGTTTGCCGTGCGGGGAATAAATATGGGATTCACTTCCGGAGCTATTCATTTAATCATCATTTTCCAACACAATCAACCATGGGTTTGTGTGTGTTAACCCACAGATTCAGAGAAAAGTGCTGGAATCTATGGGTTTTCCTGCGCGTTAAAATGCAGAGTCTGCATTTTAACACAAATTTTTCTGTGTCCAGGATTCACTGCCAGAGGGTTGAGTGTGGTGGTTCTCCATTTATATAGTATTTTGCCAGTAGAATGTCCTGGGGCACTAATGCCCCATGTACAGGGATCAAATAATTAGCATTGTGCTGTATTTAACAATTTTAGAACACTAGACGTTTGCGTGGACAAAATAAACTGAGCCAGTCTTTATTTTGTCCTACAGTAAAAGCTGTTCTCACACACACTGTGAGGGGACCACAACCTGTGCTGCTCTCAAACACACTGTCAGGGGCCACAACCTGCGCTGCTCAAACACACACATGCTGTGACAGGGGCTACAACCTGCACTGCTTACACACACTCTCAGAGGTCACAACCTGTGCTGCTATCACACACACACTGACAGTAGCCACAACCTGCTCTGCTCTCACAGAGACATACACTGTGACAGAGGCCACAACCTGCACTGCTCCCATACACACTGTCAGGGGCTACAACCTGCGCTGCTCCGACACACACTGTCAGGGGCTACAACCTGCGCTGCTCCCAAACGCACTGTGACAGTGGCCACAACCTGCGCTGCTCTTGCACATACGCTGTGACAGGGACCACAACCTGCACTGCTCAAACACACACATGCTATGACAGAGGCTACAACCTTCAATGCTGACACACACTGTCAGAGGCCACAACCTGTGCTGGTATCACACACACATACACTGACAGGAGCCACAACCTACGCTGCTCTCACAGACACACACACTGTGAAAGGGACCACCACTTGTGCTGCTCACACACACAGTGGGGCCACAACCTGCGCTGCTGTCACACACACACACATGCTGTGACAGGGGACCACAACCTGCGCTGCTCACACACACACACACATGCTGTGACAGGGGACCACAACCTGCGCTGCTCACACATGCTGTGACAGGGACCACAACCTGCGCTGCTCACACACACACATGCTGTGACAGGGGACCACAACCTGCGCTGCTCTCACACACACACACGCTGTGACAGGGACCACAACCTGCGCTGCTCACACACACACACATGCTGTGACAGGGGACCACAACCTGCGCTGCTCACACACACACATGCTGTGACAGGGGACCACAACCTGCGCTGCTCACACACACACGCTGTGACAGGGACCACAACCTGCGCTGCTCACACACACACACACACAAGCTTTGACAGGGGACCACAATCTGCGCTGCTCACACACACACACACATGCTGTGACAGGGACCACAACCTGCGCTGCTCACACATGCTGTGACAGGGACCACAACCTGCGCTGCTCACACACACACACATGCTGTGACAGGGGACCACAACCTGCGCTGCTCACACACACACACATGCTGTGACAGGGACCACAACCTGCGCTGCTCACAAAACAACACACATGCTGTGACAGGGGTCCACAACCTGCGCTGCTCACACACACACATGCTGTGACAGGGACCACAACCTGCGCTGCTCACACACACATGCTGTGACAGGGACCACAACCTGCGCTGCTCAAACACACACACATGCTGTGACAGGGACCACAACCTGCGCTGCTCACACACACATGCTGTGACAGGGACCACAACCTGCGCTGCTCGCTCACACACACACACGCTGTGACAGGGGAGCACAACCTGCGCTGCTCACACACACACACACACGCTGTGACAGGGACCACAACCGGCGCTGCTCACACACACACACATGCTGTGACAGGGACCACAACCTGCGCTGCTCACACATGCTGTGACAGGGACCACAACCTGCGCTGCTCACACACACACATGCTGTGACAGGGGACCACAACCTGCGCTGCTCACACACATGCTGTGACAGGGACCACAACCTGCGCTGCTCACACACACACACACATGCTGTGACAGGGGTCCACAACCTGCGCTGCTCACACACACACACACATGCTGTGACAGGGACCACAACCTGCGCTGCTCACACACACACGCTGTGACAGGTACCACAACCGGCGCTGCTCACACACACACACATGCTGTGACAGGGACCACAACCTGCTCTGCTCACAAACACACACATGCTGTGACAGGGACCACAACCGGCGCTGCTCACACACACACACACATGCTGTGACAGGGACCACAACCTGCGCTGCTCACACACACACACACATGCTGTGACAGGGACCACAACCTGCGCTGCTCACACATGCTGTGACAGGGACCACAACCTGCGCTGCTCACACACACACATGCTGTGACAGGGGACCACAACCTGCGCTGCTCACACACACACACATGCTGTGACAGGGACCACAACCTGCGCTGCTCACAAAACAACACACATGCTGTGACAGGGGTCCACAACCTGCGCTGCTCACACACACACATGCTGTGACAGGGACCACAACCTGCGCTGCTCACACACTCATGCTGTGACAGGGACCACAACCTGCGCTGCTCAAACACACACACATGCTGTGACAGGGACCACAACCTGCGCTGCTCACACACACACACATGCTGTGACAGGGACCACAACCTGCGCTGCTCACACACACACACACATGCTGTGACAGGGGAGCACAACCTGCGCTGCTCACACACACACACACACGCTGTGACAGGGGAGCACAACCTGCGCTGCACACACACACACGCTGTGACAGGGACCACAACCGGCGCTGCACACACACACACATGCTGTGACAGGGACCACAACCTGCGCTGCTCACACATGCTGTGACAGGGACCACAACCTGCGCTGCTCACACACACACATGCTGTGACAGGGGACCACAACCTGCGCTGCTCACACACATGCTGTGACAGGGACCACAACCTGCGCTGCTCACACACACATGCTGTGACAGGGGTCCACAACCTGCGCTGCTCACACACACACACACATGCTGTGACAGGGGTCCACAACCTGCGCTGCTCACACACACACACACATGCTGTGACAGGGGTCCACAACCTGCGCTGCTCACACACACACACACATGCTGTGACAGGGGTCCACAACCTGCGCTGCTCACACACACACACACATGCTGTGACAGGGGTCCACAACCTGCGCTGCTCACACACACACACACATGCTGTGACAGGGACCACAACCTGCGCTGCTCACACACACACGCTGTGACAGGTACCACAACCGGCGCTGCTCACACACACACACATGCTGTGACAGGGACCACAACCTGCGCTGCTCACACACACACACATGCTGTGACAGGGACCACAACCTGCGCTGCTCACACACACACACATGCTGTGACAGGGACCACAACCTGCGCGGCTCTCACACACACATTCATACCAGCCCCGGGCTCCGCTCACCTGTTGCCCTGGATCCATTCCATCATCGCCACCACCTCGGGCAGCTGCTGGGGATCGGGCGGCGGCTGCTTGGAGAACTGGTCCGGGAAGTTGCGGTTCAGATCCTTGTGCTTGGCGTTCTCCCTGCCGCCTTTGTCTCCCCTGCAGTCTCCCTCCTTAGCCGCCTCGAAACCGTCCGGGTTGAGGCTGGGCAGAACGTAGATGTCGGTGGTGTTCAGGAGCCGGGTGACGCGAGGGTCCCGGCCGTAGTTCTCCAGGAGATACTGGGTGACATAGACCAGCACCTGGCGGGACACCGCCTCGTCTCCGTGCATGTTGCCCACGTACTTGAACTGCGGCCGGTCCGGGGGAGCAGCATCGGGGTCAGCGGTCAGCCTCATCACCCACAGCTCCCGCCCCTGCACCGACATGCCGATGCTGGAGAGCCGGGCGAGCTCCGGGTGCGCCTGGGCGAGGGAGTGGAGCCGATCGCTGAGCTCCTTGTGGCTGTAGTAGTGGCTGTACGTCTCCACGCTCTCCTCCATCTCCTTCTTCACATGGGCTGCGAGGACTGACGGGAGCGACACAAATGAGACAAGAATGGCCGCGAGAAACGGGAGACACCGGCCGAGACTCGCCATTCTGTCTCAGTCAGCCTGACTGGCTCCGTCACCCCCACCTGCCCACTTCCTGTCTGCGGCACATAGCAACCGTCCTACCAACTTAGAAACACTCACTTCCGGTTACTGTCCCCACTTCCGGCGCAAGTTGCTTTCCATGCTGTGAGTTATGGATCTGTTTGCCCCATTTCCGTCCTCTCTGAGCTGTGTGCGTGTGACTGACCAGGATTTGAGAACCGCCTCTCCTCTGACGTATCACATAGACAACACAGGATAACGCTGAGGCTGGAAAACACGCCCACGCTATGTAGGGGACCAATAGGCTTTCCGGGACAGTGTTTCCACGAAAAGTGGCCGGTGCAGGGTTTTGTGACACTTTTGTTTTTTGCTTCAGCAGCTGTGTGTTTTTTTTCTTTCCCGTATTTTCTGGTTTGCAGCATTCTAATGTTTTGTCCTCTCAAGGGGTATAGTTACTAAAGTGCGGGTTTTTAGAAGTGGAGATGTTGCCCATAGCATACCTACCAACTGTCCTGCATTCAGCGGGACAGTCCTGTGTTTCTGGGACTGTCCCACCTACGGGCCGCAGTGTCCCACGGTGCTGGAGAAGTTGGAGAGCACACGGCATCTGTTCTCGTGTGAACGGACTGCGTGGGGGCTGCGGGCACGCCCCCAAAGTGACGAAAAAGGGGGAAGCCGCAAGGCTCAGCCCTATTTTATAGGCCCGTCCCTTTTAAGTTAGGCCACGCCCCCTTTTCGGCCGCATGCGACCTGTCCGTCCTTCCAACATTGAAATGTTGGGAGGTATGCCATAGTAACCAATTACATTCTACTTAACATTTATCTAGCACCTTGTAGACGTTAATAGCTAGAATCTGGTTGCTATGGGCAACAACTCCACTTCTAAAAAAAAACGCACTTTAGTAAATACACACCTAAATGTCAACAAACTGACTGCAGCAGAGTATGTTGACTGCTCCATATTATTTATGGATACAAACTGTTATAATCAGATTGAAATCTAGTCAAAATGCATCAAACAATTCATGCTTTTTTAGTGTTACATTGTGAAGAACAACACAAGTTGTGAGAATACCTGGTTTATGTGTGTGCTTTACCACCTTGACAAAGGTGGCTGTTTATAGTGAGCACTGTGTCCCTGTTCCTTGTGAGTCCCCAGATCGCACAGGAAATATATAATAGTGCAGGTACAATTATACCATTATTTTATATATTATACAGAGTAAGCAAGTGAAAACAGTAACTGCAACTAAATGCCAGTAGCATAATCATCCTCTGAAAGTTCTCTACCCCCTATCAGTGATACCTTCAGGATTCAGTATGGAAACTACAGTCAGTAACATGTTAACGCTTACTTGCCTTTGACCAAGGAAAGTGCCCCTGAGATGGAAGCCGCAGAGTGATGACCCACTCTGTGAATCTAACATCTAGTCATTCAGATGATTCTGCAGATGGCAGCTGAGGTGGCAGCTTACAGGTAAACACATTTTGTCTCACACCATTATCCATACACTTTAGCAGGGCAGCATATCTATATATCCTGATTCCCAATACTCATATCATCTAACTGGTATCTGGATAGAAGATCGAATTATTAATAGGTCAACAGTCAATAGGTGGACACCAGATGGTCGACATGCAATAGGTCGACAGGTACAATAGGTTGACTGACAAAAGTTCGACAATGCAAAAGAGTGACAGGTTCGACTGGTTGACAAAAAAAAATTATACATATTTTTATGTTGTTTTTTTTTTAAATCTAAGGTTATGGTTAGGCCAGAGGTTCCCAAACTCGGTCCTCAAGGCACCCTAACAGTCCTAGTTTTAAGGCTATCAATGCTTGACCACAGGTGACTCAATTAGTACCTCAGTCAATTTGATTTAACCACTTGTGCTCAACCACGGATATCTCTAAAACCTGAACTGTTAGCGTGCCTTGAGGACAACATTTGGGAACCTCTGGGATAGGCACCTAGGGGAGGGTTAGGCTGCCTGAGGAGAAGGTTAGGGTTAGACACTAAGGGGAGGGTTAAGTTTAGGAACTAGGAGGAGGGTTAGGCAGTAGGAAGAGGATTAGGTTTAGGCACTAGGAGGAGGGATAGGGTTAGGCACTAGGGGGAGGGATAGGGTGGGGATTAGGGTTAAATTACAAAAATGTGTTGACTGCTTTTTGTGTCGAACATTTTTAAATGTGGACCATTTGAACATGTCGACCTTTTAACCCTGTCAACTTTTTGCACTGTCGACCTTCTGTCAGTCAACCCTTTGTATCTGTCGTCCATTTGTCACTGTCGACCTACTGCATGTCGACCATGTGGTGTCGATCTATTGACTGTCAACCTTTGTATTGTCAATCTTTATACCACACCACATCTAACTTTCCCAGTAACCTAACAAGGAAAATATATATATATATATATATATATATATATATATATATATATATACACACACACATGCAGATATATACGGGCGGCACTCATGAGGTTAAACAACTTCAAATAAAGACCATGACACTGGTCGTAATGGAAATCGACGTTTCAGGGACAACTCCCTTTTGACTTGATAAAAGGGAGTTGTCCCTGAAACGTCGATTTCCATTACGACCAGTGTCATGGTCTTTATTTGAAGTTGTTTAACCTCATGAGTGCCCCCCGTATATATCTGCATGTAAATAATTTTTTTGGAAAGGCATCGGAGTGGTTGCAGGCTATTTAGGAGTGCCGGTTATCTTGGACTTATATATATATATATATATATATATATGTCAAATGGCTGGCACTCCACATAAATGCAAAATAAATTACTTGCCTTGGTGCCTTCCTGTAAGTTCAATTGAACACCCACTTACATATGTAGAAAGGTAAAGGCGGCACTCACAGGTCTGATGAAATTAAAGAATCAAGCTTGACAACTGTGTCTGCCTTGTTCAACGTTTCAGTCTCACATGACTTTTATCAATAACACTGATAAAAGTGTTCTTGATAAAAGTCATGTGAGACTTTCTACACGTGTGTGTATATATGTATATATAACAAATGGTGGCACTCCACGACTGGTAATGTAAGCAAAGTTTAATCCGACGACCGTTTCTGATACGCTGATGAGTGCCGGGATTCTGTTCTTTATATATATATATAAAAACAAAAAGCACTAATCCACGGCACTCACCATTCCTAGTTTTGGGGTGCAACATGGTAAGTGACCCCATTGTTTAAATATAAATCACAGGGGCTCTGCACTCACCATAATAACTAATAATAAACATAATAAACAGTGGGGTTTTGGTTCATGAATTGATGGTGCAACATGGTATGTGACCACATTGTTTAACAATTTAAAAGCAAAGTTGCTGTGAGCTTTAAACCTTGATAGCATACCCTGAGTTTAATAGAGTAGGGACTTGCAGTAAAGTGGGGTCCCGTGACGATGGGCTGCAAGCTTAAATGCATTGATCAATTCATGAACCAAAACCCCACTGTTTATTATGTTTATTATTATTATTATTAGTTATTATGGTGAGTGCAGAGCCCCTGTGATTTCTATTTAAACAATATGGTCACATACCATGTTTCACCCCAAAACTAGGAATGGTGAGTGCCGTGGATTAGTGCTTTTTATTTATTATGATTAATTTTTATAATTAATCATTTTTGTGATCACATTTTATCATGCACACCTTTTAACTAGTTATCTAACTTGTGTCAGCTGTTTTCCTAGGTGCTTTGGAACAGGTATGCTTGGTGACTGTCTCACATTTAAAAGCAAAGTTGCTGTTAGCTTTAAACCTTGATAGCATACCCTGAGTTTAACACTATTGTGATGGCTATGTCCATGTTATAATTCTGAGCAATAGAGTAAGGACTTGCAGTAAAGTGGGGTCCAGAGTTGCCTACCCTCCCGATTTTCGCGGGAGTCTCCCGAATACAGGTGGGAGCTCCCGCTACCCCGTAAAGTAGGTTGAATCCCCCGCATTCCCTCTGCCCTGTCTAAAAATCCGGAATGCGCATGCGCGAGTCCGGAGGTAAAGGGGGCGGGGCCCGAGCTTAAGACGCAGGGGCGCACTCACCGGGTGCAGGGAGGCAGGAGTGTGGCTGCTGTGAGGTCTCCTGGGCACGCCTTCCCCTGCTCACAGACTGATGCTCCCAGCATTCCCTGGCCAGCCTGTGATGACAGAGGGGGGAGGAGCTGACGCCGGAGGACACTGAAGACAGATGAGCTGCCTGAGACTGTGAGTGTTAGAGCTCACTGCAGCTCCTGCCACATGTATAACTCATGTCAGTGCCGAGGGAGGGAGATCTATTACTGTGTAATTGTATGTGTGTGTGTGTGTAGTAATGTGATGTATGTGTAGTACAGTATGTGTGGGTGTAGTAATGTGATGTATGTGTAGTACAGTATGTGTGGGTGTAGTAATGTGATGTATGTGTGTGTGTGTGTGTAGTAATGTGATGTATGTGTGGGTGTAGTAATGTGATGTATGTGTAGTACAGTATGTGTGGGTGTAGTAATGTGATGTATGTGTGTGTGTGTAGTAATGTGATGTATGTGTGGGTGTAGTAATGTGATGTATGTGTGGGTGTGTGTGTGTAGTAATGTGATGTATGTGTAGTACAGTATGTGTGGGTGTAGTAATGTGATGTATGTGTAGTACAGTATGTGTGGGTGTAGTAATGTGATGTATGTGTGTGTGTGTGTGTGTGTAGTAATGTGATGTATGTGTGGGTGTAGTAATGTGATGTATGTATGTGTAGTAATGTGATGTATGTGTAGTACAGTATGTGTGGGTGTAGTAATGTGATGTATGTGTAGTACAGTGATGTATGTGTGTGTGTGTGTAGTAATGTGATGTATGTGTGGGTGTAGTAATGTGATGTATGTGTAGTACAGTATGTGTGGGTGTAGTAATGTGATGTATGTGTAGCAATGTGATGTGTGTGTAGTAATGTGATGTATGTGTAGTACAGTATGTGTGGGTGTAGTAATGTGATGTATGTGTAGCAATGTGATGTGTGTGTAGTAATGTGATGTATGTGTGTGTGTGTACTAATGTGATGTATGTGTGTGGGGAGGTGAAATCTTCATATGATGTGTGTGACTGACTGGGTGTCTGTGTGTGAGAGACTGTGTGTGTGAAGCTATTCATTGGATGTGCTGAGACTGTCTGTGTGTGACTGTGTATGAGACTGTGTGTATGAATCTATTCATGTGATGTGTGTGACTGTGTATGAGACTGTGTGTGTGTGACTGTGTATGAATCTATTCATGGGATGTGTATGAGACTGTGTGTGTGTGTGAATCTATTCATATAAATGAATGTGTGTGTGTCTGGGGGGAATCTATTAATGTCAATATGGCAGGGTAGAGATGTATTAATGTCAATGGGGGAGCTAGGGTGTCAGCTTATAGGAATATATACGCCCATAAGTGGAGTTAGACACGCCCTTTGGGTGGAGCAGACCACACCCCCACAAAGGCGCGTCGCATTCTGCAGCCATCTACAATCTCCCTCAAAGTCATTTTCAAAAGTAGGCAAGTATGGTGGGGTCCCGTGACGATGGGCTGCAAGCTTAAATGCATTGATCAATTCATGAACCAAAACCCCACTGTTTATTATGTTTATTATTATTAGTTATTATGGTGAGTGCAGAGCCCCTGTGATTTCTATATATATATATATTTATATTAGGGGTGTGCACCGGTAACTTTTTGTGTTTTGGTTTTGGATCTAGATCTTTCTTCGTGTTTTGGATCTGGATTGGTTTTGCCAAAACCACCCTTCTATGTTTTGGGTTTTGTGTTTTGGAACAGTATTTTTTTGAAAAAAAAGCATAAAAACAGCTAAAATCACAGAATTTGTGGGTTTTTCTGCTCCTATGCTATTATTAACCTCAATAACCTTAATTTCCACTCATTTCCAGGCTATTCTGTACACCTCTCACCTCACAATAGTGTTTTTATGTCCAAAAGGTTGCACCGAGGTAGCTGGATGACTATGCTAAGCGACACAAGTGGGCAGCACAAACACGTGGCCCATCTAGGAGTGACACTGCAGTGGCAGACAGGATGGCAGTTTGAAAAACTAGGCCCCAAACAGTACATAATTCAAAGAAAAAAAAAGAGGTGCAAGATTAAATTGTCCTTGGGCCATCCCACCCACCCTTATGTTGTATAAACAGGACATGCACACTTTAACAAACCAATCATTTCAGCGCCAGGGTCTGCCACACGACTGTGGCTGAAATGATTGGTTCGTTTGGGCCCCCACAAAACAAGCTGGCAATTAATCTGTCCCTGCACAAACTGGCTCTACGGAGGCAAGATGTCGTCCTCATCCTCCTCATCCACAGATTCCTCACCCTCTTCAGTGTTGTGTACATCCTCATCCTCAGAGTATTAATTCGTCCCCGCTGGAATCCACCACCACAGGTCCCTCTGTATGTTCTGGAGGTTGGTCTCCCTGGAAGAGTTGATAATTAATTTTTATGAACATCATCTTCTCCACATTTTGTGGAAGCAACCTCCTACGCCTTTCGCTGACAAGGTTCCCGGCTGCAGTAAACACTCTTTCGGAGTACACACTGGAGGGGGGGCAACTCAGGTAAAATAGAGCCAGTTTGTACAGGGGCCGCCAAATTGCCTCTTTTTACTGCCAGTACAGATACAGACTGTCTGACATGCCTACTTGGATGCTGTCACCGATGTAATCCAACACCATTCTGTCAATGGTGACAGTATCATATGCAGTGACAGTAGACATGTCAGAAATTGTTGCCAGGTCCTTCAGTCCGGACCAGAAGTCCAAACTTGGTCCTGTCTGCCCTGCATCAACGCCAGTGGGTTGCTTAGGATACCTAAGTTTTTTCCTGGCAACCCCAGTTGCGGGAGAAAATGAAGGAGCTGTTGACGTGTCACGTTCCGCTTCAGCTGACAGTGTTTTCACCAGCAGGTCTTTGCACCTCTGCAGGCTTGTGTCGGCCGAAAAGATAGACACCACATAGGCTTTAAACCTAGGATCGAGCATGGCGGCCAAAATGTAGTGGTCTGATTTCAACAGATTGACCACCCTGGAAACCTGGTAAAGCGAATGAAGGGCTTCATCCACAAGTCCCACATGCCGAGCGGAATTGCTCTGTCTTAGCTCCTCCTTCACTTTCTCCAGCTGCTTCTGCAAAAGCCTGGTGAGGGGAATGACCTGACTCAAGCTGGCAGTTTCTGAACTGACTTCCCGTGTGGCAAGTTCGAAGGGCTGGAGAACCTTGCACAACACGGAAATCATTCTCCACTGCGCTTGAGTCAGGTGCATACCTCCTCCTTTGCCTATGTCATAGGTGGATGTATAGGCTTGAATGGCCTTTTGCTGCTCCTCCATCCTCTGAAGCATATAGAGGGTTGAGTTCCACCGCGTCACAACCTCTTGCTTCAGGTGATGGCGGGGCAGGTTCAAGAGTGTTTGCTGGCGCTCTAGTCTTCAGAACGCAGTCGCTGAATGGCGAAAGTGGCTAGAAACTTTTCGGGCCACCCAAAGCGTCTCCTGCACGCCCCTGTCGCTTTACAGAAAATTCTTCACCACCAAGTTTATTGTGTGAGCAAAACATGGGATGTGCTGGAATTTGCCCAGATGTAATGCCCGCACAATATTGGTGGCGTTGTCAGATATCACAAATCCCCAGGAGAGTCTAAGTGGGGTAAGCCACTGGGCGATGATTTTCCTCAGTTTCTCTAAGAGGTTGTCGGTTGTGTGCCTCTTACTGAAACCAGTGATACACAGCATAGCCTGCCTTGGAACGAGCTGGCGTTTCTGAGCTGCTGCTACTGGTGACACTGCTGTTGTTGCTGCGTAAGGTGATACATCTACCCAGTGGGCTGTCACAGTCATATAGTCCTTAGTCTGCCCTGTTCCACTTGTCCACATGTCCGTGGTTAAGTGGACATTGGGTACAACCGCATTTTTCAGGACACTGAGGACACTTTTTCTGACGTTTCTGTACAGTCTCGGTATCGCCTGCCTAGTGAAGTGGAATCTAGACGGGCTTTGGAACCGGGGACACACTACCTCCATCAATTGTCTAAATCCCACTGCACTAATGGCGGATACCGGACGCACGTCTAACACCAACATAGCAGTCAAGGCCTCAGTTATACGTTTTGCTTCAGGATGACTGCTGTGGTACTTCATCCTCCTCGCTAAGGACTGTTGGAGGGTCAATTGTTTAGTAAAAGTAGTGGTGTTCGTACTTCCTCTCTGGGATGATGAACGACTCCCAGCAGCAACAGCAGCAGTAGGCGTAGCAATGCAGGATCCTCCGGAGGAATCCCGGATAGGAGAGTCAGTCATGTCAGTGACATGGCCTGCAGGACTACTTCCGATCCTGACTAAGGAGGAAATTGACGAGGAGGGAGTTGACGGTGTGGTTTGCAGGCGTTTTGATACAACAGGACAAAGGGATTTAGGTGTCCCTGGACTGCTTACGGTCTTAGCCAAAGTTTCTGAACTTGACAGTAACTTTTTATGAACGCGCTGCAGGTGACATATAAGGGAGGATGTTCCTAGGTTGTTATCGTCCCTACCCCTACTTATTTCACCTTTACATATGGTACATATGGCAAGACAGTTGTTGTCCGGATTTGGATAGAAATATTGCCAGACCAAAGAGGTGGAATGTTTGGTTTTCTGCCCAGGCATGACCGTGATGGGCTTTTTCATCCCACGGACAACAACTATCTCCCCCAGAGCCTGATTTAAACAAACCACATCACCATCAGAATCCTCCACGCCAACTTCCTCCTCAGCGCCAGCTACACCAGTATCCTCATCCTGTTGTACTTCAACAGTGACATCTTCAATTTGCATATCAGCAAGTGGACTGTGGGTGCTCCTTTGAGCTCTTGCAGAGGGCATGCAAATGGTGGAAATAGCCACCTCTTCCCGTCCAGTGCTGGGAAGGTCAGGCATCGCAACCGCCACCACACTTGGACTCTCCTTGGGGATTTGTGATATCTTCTTAGAACGCACAGTTTTATGCTGTGCTTTTGCCAGCTTAACTCGTTTGATTTTTTTAGCGGGATGAGGGCTTCCATCGTCATGTGAAGCTGAACCACTAGTCATGAACATAGGGAAAGACCTTAGCCGTTCCTTGCCACTCCGTGTCGTAAATGGCATATTGGCAGGTTTACGTTTCTCCTCAGATGATTTAAATGTTTTTTTAAGGTCATTTTCCTAAACTTTGATTGTATATGCCCTCTACTATGACATTGGGCATCGGCCTTGGCAGACGACGTTGATGGCATGTTATCGTCTATGTCATGACTAGTGGCAGCAGCTTCAGCACTAGGAGGAAGTCAAAATAAAAAGCAGTTGGTCAAAAGGAACAAATAGACATAGAAATTCGACAAAAATTATATGTACCTCTAAGTCCTCTGAATTGACATATGATCTTTTGGTCCTTGCTCCCTCTGATATTTTGTCAAATTCCCTCCGTGGTAGGAAACATAAAAGAGAAAATAAACAAACAAAAAAAATGTCCAATGGGTATATCTGTATATTAAAATGAAGTAGGTGAGATAAATCTACATATCCCCCACTATAAGTTCATGAAGAGATAACAAAGGTTCTTCAAATTGATGAACGGTCTTTATGTGTATAGATATATACTGTTTGAACCCTCTCTTCAAATCTCCCACCAACGGTATCAATAAGCTGTAGGGGACATACCCCACTCACTTTGCAGTGAAAGTGTAGAGATATATCTAGGTATCTTTGATCACCATGCGTACCGTACTCACGTATATTTCAAGCGTTGTACTCTCATCTGGGTATCTTTAGTGGGAGCCAGCATATCCTCTGTACCTTGGTGGAGGAAGAATGGATGTCCACCCGGATAAGTGGTTAAAGATTCAAAACTTTTAATTACCCAAAATGCAGGCTACTGGGTCCAGATAAAAGCAGATGTACAGATGATACATGTGTAAATTCAACTCTCCGGATGAGTGACACAATATATACCTGCTAAAGCTGGATACTAAAATGCCCACCAAAACATAAAATCAATCTAAAAAACAACACACACCGACGCGTTTCGACCTTATAGGTCTTTATCCGGGTGGACATCCATTCTTCCTCCACCAAGGTACAGAGGATATGCTGGCTCCCACTAAAGATATCCAGATAAGAGTACAACGCTTGAAATACATGTGAGTACGGTACGCATGAAGATCAAAGATACCTAGATATACCTCTACACTTTCATTGCAAAGTGAGTGGGGTACGTCCCCTACAGCTTATTGATACCGTTGGTGGGAGATTTGAAGAGAGGGTTCAAACAGTATATATCTATACACATAAAGACCGTTCATCAATTTGAAGAACCTTTGTTATCTCTTCATGAACTTATAGTGGGGGATATGTAGATTTATCTCACCTACTTAATTTTAATATACAGATATACCCATTAGACATTTTTTTGTTTGTTTATTTTCTCTTTTATGTTTCCTACCACGGAGGGAATTTGACAAAATATCAGAGGGAGCAAGGACCAAAAGATCATATGTCAATTCAGAGGACTTAGTGGTACATATAATTTTTGTCGAATTTCTATGTCTATTTATTCCTTCTGACCATCTGCTTTTTATTTTGAGTTCTTTTGATATATTGTGCAGCGCTCCCCTCCGGGTTCCATTTTTGGTTATATTTACTGTGTCTTTGGGTGTTGGGTGACGCTCAGGGACCTGTTGAAGGATGCTGCTGTTAGAGGTGTTTGCGCAGTGGAGTTATCTAGATCTATTGTACTAGGACAGTGTTGGCTAACCTTGACACTCCAGCTGTTATGGAACTACATAACCCAGCATGCACTGCTACAGTTTTGCTATTAGGACATGCTAAAACTGGCAGGGCATGCTGGGATATATAGTTCCACAACAGCTGGAGTGTCAAGGTTAGCCAACACTGTACTAGGAGGAAGTGGTTCTTGATCTTTCCTTATTTTATTTTTATCAGAGAAAGTTTGGTCCTCCATTTATGTTATATTGATATATACGTGCGGCAAAGGTGCACACAAACACAGAAAATAATTTTTTATTTTTGTTGGAGACTAGTGCACTTTGTGGGTTACACCACCCTTTAAGAAATGAGCCAGACGGCTCTTTACTTATGGGACACAGGTGCACGCTTGGTGCTGCTCCTTTGTTGATGCACGTGCAGCTACAGTGCACACAATTCACAAAGACAGAAAAAAAAGAATTTTAAAATTTTTGTAGAGCGCACTTTGAGGGTTACACCACCCTTTAACAGACAGACGCACGCTTGGCACTGCTGCTTTGAGGATGCACATACAGTGTACACAATTCACAAACACAGAAAAAAAAAAATATTTTTTGGAGTGCACTTTGGGGGTTACAGCACCCTTTAACGGACAAGCCAGCTGACCCTTTACTTATGGGACACAGGCGCATGCTTGTCGCTACTTTGTTGATGCACGTGTGGCTACTGCGCATACAATTCACAAACAAAAAAAAATAATTTTTTTGGAGCGCACTTTGGGGGAGCACCCCTGATGCACAGATCACCCCCTGGACAACACTACAGCACCCCTCTAGGACTACAGCACAACACAGTCCAGCCAGCCCCTGTAGACTTTGGAGTGGACACAGCTCCTATGACTGCAAAACACAGCCTAGCCAGCCCCTATGACAGCAGCACAACACAGCCCAGCCAGCCCCTATGGACAACAGCAGCACAACACAGCCCAGTCAGCCCCTATGGACTGAGTGGTCACAGCCCCTATGGACAACAGCAGCACAACACAGCCCAGCCAGCCCTAGCTCCCACCCTCCCTCTTCACTGTCCACAGCCGGAGTGAGAAATGGCGCCGACGCGGGGACCTTTTATAGAATCCAAAACCCGCGAGATCCGGAAGCAGGCTTGCTTACCCTCCCGATTTGGCCGGGAGCCTCCCGATTTTCGGGTGCCGCTCCCAGCCCCCCGGAAAGGCAGGCAAGCCTCCCAGAAGCCTCCGACCCTCCCATCCTCCCGCTTGAAAAGATTAGAAACCCCCGCAGCGGGGGAGCCGGTGACGCGATTCGCGCTGAATCGCGGCCCTGCTCCCTGCTTCACACTGCCGAAAATAACGGCATTGTGAAGAGGGGCGGAGCCACAATGACGCGGTCGTGCGGCTCCGCCTCCACACCCAATGTACCACTAACTGGCTGGCCCGCCCCCAATGACCACCCCCGCCCCCCGCTGTTAGCCGACAATCAGCTCCCTCCCGGAAGGCTGGAGCTGATTGTCGACAAGTATGTCCGTAAGGCACAATGATGACGTTTTGCCTCGATTTCAAATCCGAGTCAGGCGGGAAAAAAGTCGAGCCTGACTCGGATCGGGGGGGCTCAGATTTCAGAGATCCAAACCTGCTCATCCCTAATAAATATATATATATATATATACATATATATATATATACATACATACACACACACACACAGTCAGGTGCATAAATATTGGGACATTGACAGAATTTTCATATTTTGGCCTCTATTCACCACCACAATGGCTGTGAAATGAAACAAACACGATGTGCTTTAACTGCAGTCTTTCAGATTTAATTTGAGGATAATTACATCCAAATCAGGTGAACGGTGTAGGAATTACAACGGTTTCTATATGTGCCTCCCACTTTTTAAGGGGCCAAAAGTAATGGGACAAACTAAACAATCCTAAATCTAACTTTCACTTTTTAATACTTTATTGCAAAGTCTGGAACGCATAGACATCACCAGACGCTGGGTTTCATCCCTGGTGATGCTCTGCCAGGCCTCTACTGCAAATGTCTTCAGTTCCTGCTTGTTCTTGGGGCATTTTCCCTTCAGTTTTGTCTTCATCAAGTGAAATGCATGCTCAATCGGATTCAGGTCAGGGGATTGACTTGGCCATTGCATAACATTCCATTTTTTAGCCTTAAAAAACTCTTTGGTTGCTTTTGCAGTATGCTTTGGGTCATTGTCCATCTGCACTGTGAAGCGCCGTCCAATGAGTTCTGAAGCATTTGACTGAATATGAGCATATAATATTGCCCGAAACACTTCAGAATTCATTCTGCTGCTTTTGTCAGCAGTCACATCATCAATAAATACAAGGGAACCAGTTCCATCTCCAGCCATACATGCCCATGCCATGACACTACCACCACCATGCTTCACTGATGAGGTGGTATGTTTTGGATCATGAGCAGTTCCTTTCCTTCTCCATACTCTTCTCTTCCCATCACTCTGGTACAAGTTGATCTTTGTCTCATCTGTCCATAGGATGTTGTTCCAGAACTGTAATGGCTTTATTAGATGTTGTTTGGAAAACTCTAATCTGGTCTTCCTGTTTTTGAGGCTCACCAATGGTTTACATATTGTGGTGAACCCTCTATATTCACTCTTGTGAAGTCTTCTCTTGATTGTTGACTTTGACACATATACACCTACCTCCTGGAGAGTGTTCTTGATTTGGCCAACTGTTGTGAAGGGGTTTTTCTTCACCAGGGAAATAATTCTTCTGTCATCCACCACAGTTGTTTTCCGTGGTCTTCCGGGTGTTTTGGTGTTGCTGAGCTCTCCGATGCGTTCCAAACAGTTGATATGGCCACACCTAATGTTTTTGCTATCTCTCTGATGGGTTTGTTTTGATTTTTCAGCCTAATGATGGCTTGCTTCACTGATAGTGACAGCTTTTTGGATCTCATATTGAGAGTCGACAGCAACTGATTCCAAATGCAAATGTCGCACCTAGAATCAACTCCAGACCTTTTACCTCCTTAATTGATAATGAAATAACGAGGGAATAGCCCACACCTCTCCATGAAATAGCTTTTGAATTGATAGTCCCATTACTTTTTGCCACTTTAAAAGTGGGAGGCACATATAGAAACCATTGTAATTCCTACACCGTTCACCTGATTTGGATGTAATTACCCTCAAATTAAATCTGAAAGTCTGCAGTTAAAGCACATCTTGTTTGTTTCATTTCAAAGCCATTGTGGTAGTGAATAGAGGCCAAAATATGAAAATTCTGTCAATGTCCCAATATTATGCACCTGACTATATATATATATATATATATATATATATATATATATATATATATATGGATAACGTGGATTGAACTGAAGAACTTGGAACTTGACTCTGGACTGGAATAATGTGACAATGGCTGAAGGGAAATCAGGTAATGCTGAGATGAGGGCTAAACAGGGTAAACCTGAAATGATGTGACAAAGGCTGGAACTCAGGTGCAGGCTGGATAGGGTAATTGGGAATAACAGGTTCAGGAAGGAAAGGGTAGGTTTGGGATTTTAGGCTCAGGGAGGGAGTGGGTAGGTAGAAGGAGCAGGAGTTGATCCACAGCAGGAAGCACGATGCAGGTTTGCAAGGGTGCCAGGGATCAACCAGGAGTAGGGCTAGCAGAGCACGGGATTAAGGTCAGGAGCACAGGAACTCACTATTAGCTGATGCTAGCAGGACTTCTGGATTGACAGGTATTGCTGTAGTAGGTTTTCTTAATGCATCGGGGGTTGCTGTAGCAGGTTTTCTGGACGCACCAGGGGTTGCTGTAGCAGGTTTTCTGGATTGCACCAGGGGTTGCTGTACTTGGTTTTCTGGATTGCACCAGGGGTTGCTGTAGCAGGTTTTCTGGATGCACCAGGGGTTGCTGTCAGTAGGAGCCAGGGACACACTAGAACACAGAACAGCACAAACCATACACCACGGAAGTAGCGAAATGTTCAGGCCCAGAATGCTATCAACGGAGGATATATATACCTTGGGTCTGGCAGCAATTGGAGGATACGGACAGGTGGTCTGGCAGTAGCATTCTGAGTGGTGGAAGGTACAACATGCAGAGGGAGTATTCATCTCTGCAGCACTGAGTCAGAACTACACCTGTGATTCCAATCAGGGCTAGCAGTGTTCACAGACAGGAAAGGACCCAGGTGAAATAATCACTGTGGAAGGAATGCATAGAGAAGTGCTGCAGCAGCATGATCACAACAGCTCCTCCAGGCAAATTACAGACACAGATCCATGGGGATAGCTGGCAGTGGTAAGTCAACAGGCAAAAGGTGATAACTAGATATGCTCGTGACACCGGACAGGCACATTTTTCCAGGTGTGGTGGAATTGTATGTACCGACTTTGAGGGTTTATGTAGTGAGATCCACAACCTCATCGCTCAGGTAACGAGTATCAGGGCTCCAACTAGGGTTGTGCGAGTAATGCCACCACACAGGGCGAATAGCTCTGTGGGCCATAGGCAAACACAGAGGGGGGGGGGGGTAGAAATAGTAATATAATAGAATTTTACTAGTTCTCAGTATCACAAATTAAATGATTAGCACAACCTGTGGATCTTTTAAAATGTGTCAGCCAGTAATAAATACAACTGTGCAAAAACTAGGAGATCTGGAAAACATGCACTGTTAGGGGTGCACTGCTATAGAATATCAAGATGGTTAATTATTAATACATAATAATACACTATCCAGTACATAAGGAGACCAATATGTACATATATGTGCAGGGCAGTGCTAGGTTCTTCTGATGATCTCACAGACTCCCGGACTTGCTCCAATGCTCTGGAGTGGTAGCCACTTCTGAAATAAAAACATTCAGTTCAGGCAAGATGCCCCTACTGCCGCATGTAATTGCTTACTGTGATTGCTGGTGCTGTATATGCTTGATACACAATACACTTTGTATGACGCATATTAAGCAGTATAAGTGCTAATTATGCCCTCTTAATGGACTGACCACACTCACTCTAAAATCAAGCATAACTCCCAGTTATGGCATTGAGTATTCATATGTACCCTTGCCTCCCTTACGCCTTACTTCCTAGCACACTCCCCAATATGCCTATCCACTCTGCCAATTAATTAGTCATATCCTACATGCAATCCATGCCCTGACTGCAGCTAACTGGAAGAACTCTATCGTCGTTCTCTCTAATTCCCCTTTTCCATCTAAATTCCGGGTCTGACCCGGAGTTGGAACAAAGGGGGTCATTCAGACCCACTCGCGAGCGGCAGTACGCAAAGTTCCTATCCGGATCAGACCCGGAATTTTGCCGGCGCCGACTCGGGATATTCCCGAGTCAGCGCCGCTCCCACCGCAGTCGGGTCTGCATAGACCCGGCTTTTGCGGAGTGAAAGTGGTCACTTGGAGATGACGTCATCTCCAAGCGCCACTGAAGCCGGACCAATCGGCCGGCTAGCAGCGCACTCCAGGTCATCGTGACCCGAAGTGCGCTGTTCTCATGGCAGGGTTTCACGGGCTACGCATGTGTTAAACCCTGCTAGTTACCTGGGTTGGATTGCCGGGTCACTCGACCCGGCGATCCAACTCTCTCCCCTTTTACACCAGGGAGCTGCCCGGGTTAACCCTTGAAAAACCCGGGTTTTAGCTCCGGTGTAAAAGGGGTATTATTAACAAGGTGTGTCAAATTCCTAGTTTGGAATCAGTTACCTGCATAATCCATCCATGACAAGCTGAATACATTTCCTAGCGTTTGGTGTCCCTGGATAAATAAACTCTCTTCAATACAGTATGTCCTGTCTGATACCAAGCGCCTCTACCCTGTACTCTCATCACTCCTCACTAACCCTGCCTTTCCTACCCACTGCTTTTCCTTACATCTTTTATTGCCAATCACATTTTTTTTCTATCAAGTAATGTTAGAAACTCTTTTATAGCTTCTAAGGTTGATGCAGCTAATTTGGATTGTATCATATCACTAATATGTTTTGTCATATTGTGATTTGCTTCCCCACCCCCCTATTCCCCTGCTTTTTCTAATTCTGTACCTTCTTTGCCACTAAAAATCCAATAAAATCTTTATTAAAGAAAAGTATAGTGTTTGTGTAACTCCAATGGATAAGATGCAGCAACAAAAAATATGACGGCAACCCCCATCTCGTAACACTAGTCTAATGCTAAAGGTTCAAGTTTGAGTTGTCAGACTGATCTTGTAGCTCCTTCTGGTGGTAAAATGTGTTATTCTTATTTAGTTAATAGCTTACTAGGATAATTGGAAAGGACTATGCTCCCTGAAAAACAATATTCAATTAAGGTTATCTAGAAGCACAATGATAATTCTCTGTAATTGCATGACAGTCTTGTGCTATGATATATAGTTTGTTTTTAATTGACAAAATATAGCTTAGTATATCACACATTCTATATATACAATTCATTAGTCTGTTTGTTTGTCCGGTTATGCATTTGGACAACCCTGCACTGATTTGGATGAAACCAAAGTGAGGTTGTCCTCCCGAGGGCCGAAACTAGGATATCTGTCAACCGGTGCAAGGCAGCAATTTTGCGCCCCCTCCCTTCATTTACCTGGAGTTTGTCCTTGCTCCTCAATAAGGCAGTGCACTACTCAGACGTCCCTGGTATAGTGACTTACATTATTCCACACACCATAATGCCCATTACACATTATGCCACACACTGTAATGCCTATTACCAAAGTGCCACTTACTTATTTTCCCAACACCATTTTATGCCCCACAGTAATGCTTCTAATTACTTTAAAATTACCTGCTCATTGTCAGGGTATTTATGCTCATTACCAGGGGTTCCATACTTGTTGCCAGGGGTTTCATGCTCGTTGCCAGGAGTTACATGCTCGTTGCCATGGGGCTTATGCTCGTTGCCAGGGGGTTTCATGCTTGTTGTCAGGGGGTTTCATGCTTGTTGTCAGGGGGTTTCATGCTCGTTACCAGGGGTTTCATGCTCGTTGCCATGGGGTTCATGCTCGTTTCCAGGGGGGTTTGAATCGAAAAGATGCAGCTCTCAGCATACTCTCCCTGCAGCGCCAGCGTTCCTGGCACTTCCGGGAACGCTGTGTGCATTGCGCTCTGCTATCAGACACTAGAGGTCCAGTAGGACCTCTAGCATCTGTCTCTTCCTTGGCGGCGGCCATTTTTGGATGGCCGTTTTCAGCAGAGTCCATGCGGATGGCTAGTCCGCATGGAATCTGCTGAAAACAGCCAACCAAAAATGGCCGCCGCCAAGCAGGAGACAGACACTAGAGGTCCAGTAAGGTCCGGCGGCCATTTTCAGATGGCCGAGTCAGATTTTTCACCCCCCCGCAATCCCCACCCGGTGCACGTGCACCTCTAGCCCCCCCTAGTTGTGGCCCTGTCCTCCCGTTGGTGTACGCTGGGCAGAACATTGACATGGGGAGCCTGTTTTGGGCCTTCCACTGGACAGATTTGGAAAAAAACTTCACTGAGTTGTAACATTGCATCCCAGAAGACATCCTAGGGGGTTGAGGTTCTGTTTAGAACTTCTGTTGGTGTACGTTGGGCAGATCCTTCCCCCAGGGAGCCTGTTCTGGGCCTTCCACTGAATGGATTTGGATGAAAACTTCACAGAGGGGTGGCAATTGGTCTAGGATGCCAAACTTAATAACTTGAAGATTTAAACCCGGCAATGCTGGGTACTTCAGCTAGTTTATAAATACAAAGCATGGTCAAACAGTCACTGAGTGTCCTGGGCAGCTGCGGTTCTGAAACTGAAACTACAGCACAGCCCAAAACTAAAAAAAAGGGGGTGCCACACAGACTTCACCCGCAAATGCTACTTGGCCACCCCAACATCGCCAGCCGAGAGTCAGCAGAAATCCACCAGGGACCAGCCAGATACAGCACGCAGGTAACTAGTATCAGGGATCGTATGGGTATCAGACACACCCCAAAATCAGACGCAATACGCCTGCATTTTCGTCGCCAACTCCCACACATGCTGGCTTTGCATCACTGGGGGTGGGCAGATCGTTAGCTAGCCAATGTAAGCCAGCTGGCAACGGAGTGTGGGGGGCAGGTGATCCGTTGCTGCTCTGCTGTCCTCTGTGTGCTATACCTGGCTAGTCCCTGTTGGCTTCACACTGACTCCCGGACATTGATATTGGGTCACACATGCTGACTTTCTGGCAGCCCCTTCCGGGAGGGGGGACTGCCTGGTCGGTGCAGCAGGGAGGGTGGGGGTGGCTGAAGTAGGCGGAGCAGGGGCATGTCCACATCGCGGCCCCACCCCCGCTTTATAATGCCGATATTACCAGCATTACAAAGCAGGGGGTGGGGCTATGATGCGATTCAGTGCAAATCGCGTCATCGCTCCCAGAACCGCGGACGATGTGGGAGACTTGCCTGCTCTTGCAGGGTGCCGGGAGAGTAGCAAGTATGTATTGGTAGAGATGTGCCCAGCTAGTTTGTTGTTCATGGCGCGCCATTCAGCCCTCTGTGTCGCACCATGGAATGTTACATGATGGCTGGACTTGTGGCGTACCGTGGTATTCTTCAACGAAGGATACGCTATGGCATGTAATACAGCGCTTAACCACTGGGTGGCTAGTGCTCCACTGTTGTAATTTGTACTGAATACCATACTGTTAAATTGGATGGATATCACATTCAAGCACTGTACAGTATTTGCATGTTCACACAACCAATCTTTTTAATGTCACATAAGCTGTTTGAGCGGGACACAAATCAGTATACATACTGTACATAACTGTACAGTAATTTAGTTGCCCGAGTTGTTATCATGGTATAACCGATACTGTAGATTAATGAGATGCACGCACAGCTTTCACTGAGATGGGATGAATTATTCTCTAATGGTGGGGTACTGTGTATATATGTACTAGCATTGTATAATATTTGGAAAGGAAGCCAATTTTTTTATTATTAAAAACAGCAACAGGTGGGTGGAGTGCACAAGAATGAACCCGCTATGGGCCTGATTCAGAGACGAATGCTCTGACCAGAGTGCTCGCTCTGAATCAGGGCCCTCCTACCTCATTTTGGAGCGGCCTCATGGACGCTCGCATAGCTGTGGGTGTTAACCCACAGCTATAGCGAGCGTCCATGATGATGGTCGCGATGGTCAAGACCATCGTGACCATCGGGCTTGCGACGAGACCCTGCGGAAGGGTCTCGGTGACCGCAAGCCCTGGAGTGATTTTGGCTCTATCAGAGCCAAAATCACTCCCACTGACATCACTAGTGATGCCAGTGGGGCCGAACCCAGACGGTAGGCGTTCCCATGGGAACGCCTCCGTCTGGCAGGCACGCCCCCGGCATGCCCACCAAAGGGGGCGTGCTGTCACTCACCATCGGCAGCACGCCCCCTTCGGTGTGAGACTCGGAGCGACGACTTCCTCGTCGCTCGCCGGGTCTCATGCATGCACACGACGGAGCTCCCTCCATCGTGCGCATGTGCACTTTGGCACCATCGACCCGCTTGCGAGCGAATAGCGCTCACGAGTGGGTCAGAATCAGGCCCTATGTGCGGTTCTTAATATAGCTGGCTTGTGGGCTAGTGGTTAGGTGATCGCTTTGCAACAATGCTTTTCCTGGGTTTGAGCCCTGGAAAAGAATATTTTTTTTTGGCACTGTCGGCTCTGGACACTATAGTGAAACTAGTAGTGGGCTGTTTAAGAGTAAGGCATCACAAACTGATTGTGCATTTAAAAACTGCAAATTTGCATCAATGTTGGCACGTCAGCTCCGAGGGGTTACAATGGGATCTCTGGCGCATGCCCAGTGGAGGGGGATGTAATGGGATTTCTGGTGCATGGCCAGTGGAGGGGTTGCAATGGGATTTCTGGCGCATGCCCAGTGGAGCCATTCCATATGCCATCTAGCGCTATGCCATGGTGTATGGAAGATCACAGCACTGTGCATGCCCAGTGGGTCGGAAGTCAAGCACAGTGAAAGTGGGATGGCTGTATTACAGTATATACTGACTGTGCGGTTGAATTTGCACTGTCCCAGACTTGGACACTATAGTGATTTCATGACTTCAGTAACTGGTAGCGGGCTCTGTTTGACAGAGAGGTCTCTGTATTGCAAACTGATTGTGTGATTAAAGCACAAACTTGCATCAATGTCAGCATGTTGGCGCTGTGGTGGCTGTCAGCTCCAATGGGATCTCTGGCACATGCCCAGTGGAGGGGTTACAATGGGATTTCTGGTGCATGCCCAGTGGAGGGGTTACAATGGGATTTCTGGTGCATGCCCAGTGGAGGGATTGCAATTGGATTTCTGGCGCATGCCCAGTGGAGCCACTCCATACTCCACATAGCGCTTTGCCATGGTGTATGGAAGATCACAGCACTGTGCATTGTCGAAGCTGGTTTAGTGGCTGAGACAGAATCAGTGTAAAATTAGCTTGGAGTGACACCATCTTGCAAATGGCGACAAGACTCCATCTTAGAAATAGATCACACAACGCCATTTTGTCAAAACTACAGAGTAACAACCTTCCCCAAAAACATACCGACAGTGTTTAACATATATAAAAAATGACTAATTAGCATTAGAACACTTTTAGTAATCCTTCCAGAAATCATGCCCTGATGTACACAAAGCCCATTCTGGTATGTTGATACCAAAACAAACACAGTATCAGCAACTAGAAAAACAGCTTCCTGAAAAAAGGAATTAGAAAAGAACAATACACCAGAAACTGCGTGTGTTTTTGCATATAAATGGAGAGACTCCACATGTGGACAGGTGTAGCTGTGGCAATTGTAATATGGCCCAAACACTTGAATTAAATCTGCTCTTTTTCAGACAGGCTGGCACCAACACGGTTGGGGGTCACCACCCTGTTTTGAGAGTGAAGCTCACTGCCCATAACAGATTTGCATTGCAGTTTGAAAATGTTAGTAAGAAATGAGATTTTATATATATATATATATATATATATATATATATATATATATATACTGTGTATATATATATATATATTTAATATATTTTAAATCCATCATAAATAGAACCTCATGCATAAACACCGCACATTACGCACAGTTGCGCTGCTAACATGACGCACATTAGCGAATGCACAATATCCTGCATGCGAACGCTGTTTATTAGGGCAGCACAGATGGTGTAATGGTAGCATTACTGCCTCACAGCACTGAGGACGTTGGTTCGATACCCACTACGGCCCTGTGTGGAGTTTGTATATTCTCCCTGTGCTTGTGTGGGTTTCCTCCGGGTTCTCCGGTTTCCTCCCACACTCCAAAAATATACTGGTAGGTTAATTGGCTCCTAACAAAATTACCCCTATTGTGTGTATGTGCGTGTGCATGTGGTAGGGAATATAGATTGTAAGCTCCACTGGGGCAGGGACTGATGTGAATGGCCGAATATTCTCTGTAAAAGCGCTGCGGAATATGTGTGCGCTATATAAATAACTGGTAATAAATAAATAAATAATAAATAAATTAGCTGCATGCGTGCACATCTGCCCCAAATAAGATAAACCTAACTAGCGTCTTTTCCCAAACCCCTAATACTTACATAATGCACACTCACATAAAAGGTTCCATAGCTTTAAAGTATAAGATCCAAGTTTTATACATTTATTACAAATGCTGTGAAATAAAGACTATTTTGGTATCTAAGGTTTAATATGTGATAAGTTAGCCGTGTTTGGTATTGTACTGATCTGCATTTCCTCAACAGCTTTCCGGTACCATCGGTGAGAAGATCGCAACATGCATTCGCAACTTATGGACCGTAGAGACTTAAAGCACCAGAATGTACATTGTAAAACCAACAGCCTAGATTTGCATGCAGGGGAAATAGAGTAGGCAACAAGCTGTTAGAGGCTGTTCTGTGTCCATTTGAACCAACCTGTTAAATGCCCTGTAACAGATGCACCCGCGCTGGGAACCAATGGGATTAGCAACAAACCCCTCTTTTGTGTTGTCTGTTTCTGTGAGGGTATAAATGTGTGTGTTGTGACCCCAGTCTGGAGTCTTCTTGCTGATTGACGGAGGTTTCTTGCTGATGCCGGTATCTGGTCCAGAGCGCGTGCGTATGTATGACTGTATCTTGGGTCTGTATAATTCTTTGCGCTAAATTGTACTTAGATCACAGCGTGTAACTGACTGTACTTTACTTGAATAATACTTTGTGCTTCGGAAACACATGTTCAAGGTCTAAAGTCTTTATTTTACTGTTTGACTGCATACGCAAATAGCGTCAATTTTAGAGGTTTATAGACAGGTTTTAGAAGGTATAGGTAGGTGCGTATAGAGGTTGAAATCCAGAATCCTTAGTTGGGGGCTCATAGTGTGAGGTCACTTACCTGTTCACACGATAAAATACGGTTATCGATATCTCACCAAAGGGTGGATAGTGTCCACACACAGTTTTCCCTGCAACCACTTGATGCTGAGAGATCGCTATCCGTTATCATGTGAGTCAAAGTACGCTGACTAGAATCCAGGGACAAGAAAGGAAATAGTTTGTTTTCCTTTGTTGATAGTATTTTACGCAAAAAAATACCGTAGTATTGCGCACGTGGCTGAGTCGCATTTTTGCGCACATAATAGAGATGCACTTTTGCGTACGCAGCTCAGGGTAAGAGTCATACGGTTGTGTGGTAGTCGCATTATTGTGTATGTGACTAGTCGCACAATAGGGTATACGTATTTCCGGTAGTGCTGCCACGTGTTTAAACAAAGCCGATAAGGTCACATTGTCAATTGTTGCCAATAACTGGGTTAATGTGTATTTTTCTGCGCAGGAAAAAAGTGTATAACTGTGAGTACTTGTATAGGGTGTAACTCGGGACCTAAATGTCAAGGGTATCGTAGGACCCTTAAGTGCTAGGCGCAGGAGTTGGCCTAGTGACTCGGTAGCAGCTTACCATTTACTTTACACAAAGCAGGTGTATGGGTTGTTATTTTTGTTAGGGTTCGGCTCCCAGCGTGATTATAGCGTTCAGTAATCAATGTGTGTGATCTGTTAGGATTATTTGAACATTATAATTGAACAGCATAATTTGGGTTAGATTATGATTGTGAGCTGGAGACAGGGTGGATGAAATCAACTGGAACACAAAGGGTGCTTTGCTATGCCAAAAAAAAAAAAAAATGGTAGTTGCTTAGATCAGCTTAATTGCATAACACAGGTGCTTGTAAAGGGCGGGGTTTACACTGAACACAGAAAAAAATAGATTTGCCCCCCAGCACACTGCAGCAAAAACAATACTTAAATCCTACATGATAATAGCGATTTAGAGGTATTAGTTACATACATTTGCAAATATATGAATAAGCGCCAGGCCAATCGTCAAGGCTCCTCTATACTGGCATCTGTAACATTAAGGGGCTCACGTCCGAGAAGCAAGGCACCCCAAAAAAATTCCAGCCAAGGGCCATCCCCAGGGCATCACACGAAAAAGGGAAAAAGATAAATTTACACATCTTTTCTTTATACTTCACTATCACCTTTTTCGTGTGATGGCCTGGGGATGGCCCTTGGCTGGAATTTTTTTGGGGTGCCTTGCTTCTCGGACGTGAGCCCCTTAATGTTAGGGACGCCAGTATAGAGGAGCCTTGACGATTGGCTTGGCGCTTATTCATATATTTGCAATTGTATGTAACTAATACCTCTAAATCGCTATTATCATGTAGATTTAAGTATTGTTTTTGCTGCAGTGTGCTGGGGGGCAAATCTCTTTTTTTCTGTGTACTTTGCTATGCCCCAAGCAGTTGAAAGGTAGTCAAAAAGGGATTGCTGAGCGTAAGCGGACTTTACTTCCGTAGGTGAGTGGAAGCGTCTAGAAGTCCTTCATAGGGTTTGTGGATACACCCTTTTCAAAGGCGATCGCAGGTAAGTGAAAGTATCTTAATTGTCTTTCACCAGTTTAAATTTTTATTGAAAAATGTAGGAGTTGTCCCAAAATGGGAGCCATGCAAACAATACAAATGTTAGACAATTATGTGCTGCTGCTAATGGAAGCGCCACTTGGATCGGCCCATCGTATTATGCATACTAAGTACGGTACTTATGCAATAAGGTATTGTGACGTATGGTTTAAAATAACGATGAAGAGTGCTAGACTGTTTCCCAGGATTGCTAGTTTTGATAAAGATGTATTGGATAATGTCCGGGATCACATCAGTCTGATGCGTTATCGAGAGAAAAAGGTAAAATATTATGAATGTTTAAAATTGTGGCAGCATGAAGGGGATGCGTGGCTTAAAAATGTGCAAGCGACGCAAACTAGCGTTGCGAACGCATTGCCAGCAAATACATCCACGGCGCTGGATTGCAATGCGTGCGAGCCGCAAAATGGCGTGCACGTGCGGCAAGGTAGCGTTGCGGAAGGTATTGCCAGTAGTTCACGCGCACCACCGCCACCTTATGTGGATGGGGGTGCAGGTACAGTTATTGAAAAAACTCATAAAAATGTAACAAGTAATTTGTACCGTCTCTTAAGTAACCATAAGGAAAATGTTTATGATGTGGATGATGAGCCTATTGTTATGTCTGGCGTTTCCCATGCTGTACACATGTTAGATGCGGCACCATGACAAGCCCAAGTGGTGCCACCATCTCCATCTGTAACAGCACGGGAAGTGTTAAACTCCTCTGCGCCCGTGGAGGAAGTTGTTAATACTATATGTTGCAGCAGCAGACTAAACCCCCAGCCAGATAATAAGGTCAAAGGTAGCACTGCGGCCGGGTGCATCCCATTCGTACAATCAATGTTCCGAATGGGAATGCGGATGCGAACGGAGTTGTACCTACAAGGTATGTGGTAATGCATTGTCCTTGGACAAGAGCGGAGCTAAATTCCATCATAAATGATTTCCCCGATCCCAAGAAGGAATTAGCCAAATGTCAAAGATTTTTGAGAAATTTGGGTAGTTCTCATGAGCCCACCAATAAAGATTGGCGGGTGGTGTTAAGGGCCTGTCTACCACGAAATATCGACGTGACAAAATTTATCACGGATTGTGTATTGGATGGTGACGTTCCCTTAACAGACCAAGTAAACCAAGGTAACATTACCCATATTATAACTCAATTAGGTGTATATTTCCAGTAGTAGTTAACTGGAAAAAATTTTCACCATAAAGCAAAAGGAGAGTGAATCTGCAGAAGATTATTGCGACCGGGCTCTGCAGGCTATCACCCAGTACACTGTGTTAGAGGATATTAAAGATAGCATTCACCACAGGTCATGGATGGCCTTAAAGCGAACCTAAAAACCCGGGTTCAGACCTCACAGCCTGGCTAGAGGGGAGTCACAATAGATACCCTCATAGAATCCGCCATAGAACATGATAAAAACATCTCAAAGAAGAGAGAGACACAGAGCGAGAAACTAATGGCTGTCAATATTCAAGCTCTGGAAGGAATGACGGTAACATGACAGCCAGCAGACACACCTGCACCTGAACAGTTATACACCCTAACTAATCCTACACCACAGCAAACACAGCCCTATCCCACTTATCCTACACAACCACAAGTCCCATACTACCCACAAACTTCATATCTTCCACCATATCCTTTCCCTCAATATCCCTACCCATACCCACCACTTCTCCCTCCTGCTCAACCCACACAACAATCCTTTTCTTCATCCAATCCACGAACATGTTTTCATTGTAACCAGCCAGGACATGTAAGTAGAAACTGTATGGCAAAAAGGGTAGGACCAACAAATCAGGGAAAACCTGGATATCCCCATAAGGGATATGCACAGAGACCAGCAAATGTCCAACAGGCACCAGCTCCAATTGTGGCCGTTAATGCTTTATTGGAGAGTGGGAGCCAACACTAGGGGTCAGGTCATACCTGTAGTCTACAGATAGTCAGGTTAACGGGAGGTACTAGGGAAGAGCCAGTCATGATGGTTGATGTAGCTGGTAACAATATTGGATCAGAACCTCTATGTACCCCTGCCTGTACCTTCTAAAATCCTTCCTATAAACCTCTAAGGATGACACTAATTTGCATACGCAGTCACACCATAAATAAAGACTTAGACATAGAACCTGTGGTTCCAAAGCACAAGTGATATTCAGGTAAAAGTTCAGACCGTTACACGCAATTGATCAAGACACAATTTAAGCGCAAAAGTAAATCATACAGACCACAAGTACAGTATACGTACGCAGGCGCTTCTGGACCCAGAGATAGGCTTCAGCAAGAGACCCCTCGTCATTCAGCATTCAGCACAAAGACTCCCAAATAGTGTCCGTGCACCCATACTTATACCCCCCCAGTATAAACAAGACAAAAGGTATGTCTGTTGCTGATGTCATTGGTTCTCAGAGGTGAAGCATCTGTTACAGTGCATCTAACAGGCTGGTTTAAACAGACTTTCCCTGCCTCTAACAGCTAGGGGTCTTCCTCCTCATGCCTTCTTCAGCATCCTAACAGTTGAATCTAAAATATACATTTTGGTTGCTTGTAGGTTCTGCGGTCCATAACTCGAGAATGCATAATGCGATCTCCTCACCGATAGCACTGGGAAACTGTGGAAAGAGTATGCATCAGAACAACTCCAAGAGTGACGTGTTTGTCTTGTATAATTCCTTAGTTAACAAATATCTTTATTTCTTAGTATTTAAACTAACTGAACCTTCTTGAATCATACACTTTAAAGCTTATTGAACCTTATGTATGAATATGAAATGTGTGGGTATTCAGGGTTTGGTATAAAGACATATTTAATGTGTGTATGAAAATGCATTTGTCTCTAACTGAGTGAACATTTTAGCAGTGTGGCATGCTGGGTTAGATAGTTCTACATGTGCTGTCAGCCCCCCCCCACACCTTTCCTGTGTTCAAAGGGAAAATACCTCTGTCAGTCTCTTGTGTGAAAATGCAAACTACAAGAGACATTCTAACCAGACCACCCATAGTGAGCAAACACTGTGCAGGAAACTTATCTACACAAGCCAGTTGTCACCTGGCCACTTGCTTATCAATACTATAAAGCCATTTCTGGAATATATCCTTTATAATACGTAAAGTAATGAAATAGGCTTTTAGTGAATCACCGTAACATATGATAATGGTCACAGATGCATTCATATGATGCTAATGATATTATCGCCACATGTACTAAAATGTGAGTTTATCTAAGATGGCGCTTAGGCAGCCATTTCGCAAAATGGCGTCTTGCGGCCAGTCGCAAGATGGTGTCGCTGCGATTCACTTTTAAACTGAACTTGTCTCAGCCAATTATTCAGCTTCGACAGTCCACACTTTGATAGCAAACAACATGCTATCACAATCAGCTATTAAAATTGAATTTAGGCTTACATTTACATATTATTTAGTGTTATTATGGGATGGCACAAGGTGGTTCTTAATCCATCAATAATGTGTCTCTATGTGGGGACATAAAACTACTATTATACGCACACCGCGGTTCTTGGAAGATCATGTGAAAGGTGTGGGGATGCACCAGTCTTATAACAGCAGTCTTGAAGGGGAATTTGAGACTTTACATTGTCTGAGGTGTTCTATAAATAACATTTCAATAATATCTTCTATGCATGTCTAAATATTATACATTTAAATGATGGTACTTCCTAGCTCAGGGTTGTAATGCAGTTCTGTATCTACCTCGGTATACATGTAATTTCTGACCACCATCATAGTTTCATTCTTTCGTTTTACTCTGTTTTTACATTTTCCACACTTCAACACAATAGGAACACACCGGACGCATATGCCAATTACTATGATGACAATCAGTATAAGGGTCAAGAATTTGCCTATGCTGGCGATCACTTCCTGGACCCATTCCCCTAGACCTGAGAACCATTTCACTGGGTTCAGCCATGACACCCATCCTTCTATCTTTTCCCCTGCTTCAGCCACTGATGCGTTATGGTTCTTACGAAATTTCCACTTTAGCTGCAGAATCTCATCCATCTTCTGGTCTATCACCTCCTTAGGGTCGCTGGTATCATTGGTGACTTAGGTGCAACATTATACTCCAAATTGGGTGGCTAACGTTACGCAATACCCTCCAGTAACAGCAGTTAAATAATTCAACACTAGCCTGTGTTGCACCAGTTCTTTCTTGTACGCTTGCAATTCTCTCCCTGTGTACCTGAATGTGTCATCGTACATCTCGGTGATATTATCTATTAATTTAGCAAGTTCCTGGATATATCTAAAATTTAATGTACCCTTAGCAATCCTGGTGGGATCCAGGGCGACTAAAACTTGGAAGCCAGTTGTCTCACTGATTAACTGAGCGGCTTTATGCATATCACCAGGTATCATATTTCTTTTGCCTCTATGTTCATATTGTGTGTGAAGATAGGGTGACGGTGTGTTTTTATTTATACCCAGCATTTCAACATGTGTGAGGGTCATAACATTTGGAAGTATTTTTCCCAAATAACATAATTACAATACTAAAATTGGTCAGAAACTCCCCTGATTGGCATTGCACTCCTCCTGGCTCCACTCCATCAGCTCCGCCATCAGCTCACATCTCCTTTATCTGTCCCCCATCACAGACACTGAGTATCCCCAAACAGATCATCATGAAAAAAACTCTGGAAAGAAAAAGAACTAGGATGACCACAGCAGACCACTCCATTGCTGGAAGCACTGATCTACACATTTCTTTAGCTCAGATATCTCACCGTCACCTTTTTTAATTCTTCTGGCACAAGCTCGCAATCGACAGGTCCATGTTATCGGCCTTGTCTCTGCCTTGTATCTTCACCGGTTGGTTAACTTCCCTATAGTGAGTGGAATGGACCCACGTATCTTCCCCGGCCACCCTTTGAGGATGCTGTATCGTCAGATACGGACCTTTCCACCGATCAGTCAAACGACCTGAGCTAAAAAAATTTGGATCATAACAAATTCTTCCAGATTTTGACATCATGGCAGTTTGCATTAGACATGTTAGTTAATAACACTTTCAATTTCAGTTATTCTCATTCATCTTCGTGAGACCCTGCACAGTTACCTCATTATCATATTTTCACATGAGGCTGCCTGTTTGAACAGTATCTCAAAGGGGGGCAAATAAAGGAAAAGACAGTTTGGGATAATCTCAGTGTTTTTACCCATCATCTTACACATGTTCTTGGAAACGTCACCTGTAAAATAAGTCCCCCTATCATTTTTAATAATTCTAGGGATATAGTATCTGCATACAGGTTCCTGCAATTAAATCTTGTTATTAATAGCTACTGTTCTAAGTAATGCCTGTGCCACTGGGTTGGATAATATTCCGAGTAGTTGACCTTAGCCTGGCATGGCTGCCGTTTATCCTTAGCAACCTTGTGTCCTATGAGTGGGAGATAAAGCACAACCGTTTAATATCATTTAAACATGACCTAAAATACAACAATAAATCATCCACATTTTACATTAGAACAGATATATTGGCAGGTTGAAAAGATTGTAAACAGTCATACAAAGGCCTGGGAGAAGATACTGGGGTTACCTATGAACCCATGGGAAACTCGTGTTCCTGTGTGGTGTTCTTCACTTTGCAGTACTTACTTACGTGTCCCACTTGGTGACAGTTAAAACATAATTTTGAACGGGGTGGATGAAAAGATTGTTGTGGGATTTGAGCAAGAGGGAAAGGTGGTGGGTATGGGTAAGGATAGGGAGGGCAAGGATATTGTGGGGGATATGAATATGGGACCTGTGGTTGTGTATGATATGTGGGGTAAGGATGTGTTTGCTGTGGTGTGGGATTGGCGAGGACGTGTAACTGTTCAGGTCCAGGTGTGTGTGGGTGCAGGTGTGTCGGTTGGCTGTGATGTTATTGTCATTCCTTCCAGAGCTTGGATACTGACAGCCATTAGTTTCTCGCTCTGGGCTTCTCTCTTTTTGGAGATGTTTTTATCATGTTCTATGGCAGACTCTATGAGGTTATCTATTGTGAGTTCCCTCCAGCCAGGTTGTGAGGTCTGAACCCGAATCTTTAAATAGTCTTTCAGACCGTCCATGAGTACCGTGACTATCATTCCCCTGTGGTGAGTGCTATCTTTAATATCTTCTATCCCAGTGTACTGGGTGATAGCCTGCAGAGCCCGATCACAATAGTCTCCTGCAGTTTCACTCTCCTTTTGCTTAATTGTAAAAATTTTGTTCCAGTTAACTACTACTGGAAAATATACACCCAATTGAGTTACAATGCGGGAAATGTTACCTTGGTTTACTTGGTCTGTTAAGGGAACGTTGCCATCCAATACACAGTCTGTGATAAATTTTGTCACGTCGGTATTGCATGGTACACAGGCCCTTAACACCACACGCCAATCTTTATTAGTGGGCTCAGGAGAACTACCCAAATTTCTCAAAAATCTTTGACATTTGGCTAATTCCTTTTTTGGATCAGGGAAATCATTTATGATGGAATTTAGTTCTGCCCTTGTCCATGGACAATGCATTACTACTTCCCTCGTGGGCACTATACCGTTTGCATCCGCATTTCCATTCGGAACAGTTATTGTCCGAATGGGATGCACACCAGCAGCGTTGCCACCTCTGACCTGGTTACCTGGCTGGGGGTTTAATCTGCTGCTGCTACGTATGGTATTAACAACTTCCTCTATGGGTGCAGAGTGTGTTAACACTTCCCTTGCTGTTACCGATGGAGATGGCGGCACCACCCGTGATTGTGGTGATGCAGCATCTATCATTTGCACAGCATGGGAAATGGCAGACATTACAATAGGCTCATCATCCATTTCATGAACATTTTCTTTATAATTGTTTAAGAGAGGGTACAAGTTGCTTGTTACATTTTTATGGGTATTTTTGGTAACTGTACTTGCACCTCCATCCACATAAGGTGGGGAGGTGAGCGTGAACTGCTGGCAATACTCTCCATGATGCTACTTTGCCGCACGTGCGCGCCAATTTGCGGCTCGCCCGTATTGCAACTCAGCGTCGTGGATGTATTTTCTGGCAATGCGTTCGCAACGCTAGTTTGCGTCGTTTGCACATTTTTAAGCCAAACATCCCCTTCATGCTGCCATATTTTTAAACATTCAAAATACTTAATCTTTTTCTCTCGGGATCGCACCATACTGATGTGATCCTGGACATTATCTAACACATTTTTGTCAAAAATGCCAATTCTGGGAAACGGTCTAACACTCTTTCTCGTCATATTAAACCATAAATCACAATACCTTATTGCATAAGTACCGTACTTAGTATGCATAATACGACGGGCTGATCCAATCGGCGCCTCCATTAGCAGCACATCATTGCCTAACATTTCTACTGTTTGCGTGGCTCCCATTCTGAGACAACTCCTACGCTTTTCAATAAAAATTTAAACTGGTGAAAGACAATCAAGATACTTTCACTTACCTGCGGACAAAATTTCTAGATGCGCCCGCTCACCTACGGACGAAATTTCTAGATGCGCCCGCTCACCTACAGACGAAATTTCTAGATGCGCCCGCTCACCTACGGAAGAAATTCTAGATGCTCTCCGCTCACCTATTATCTCTCAGCTCACAATCACACCTAGTGCGGCTCAACTACAATGCTCAAATATTATTGAACACTGCAGTCACACTGAGAGCCGGTCCCTAACAAAAATAACAAACCATACACCTGCTCTGTGTACTGCTTACCGAGCGGCTAGACTAACCCTTGCACCTAGCCTTTAAGGATCATACGATACCCTTAACTGTCCAACACATACTCACTGTTACACACTTTTTCCTGCGCAGAAAAATACACGTTAACCCAGATATTGATAATAAAAAATAAAATAAAAATTTAAACCTCAATGGCTTTGTTCAAACACGTGGTAGCACAACCGGAAGTACATATACGCTATTGTGCAACCAGTCGCATACACAATAATGCGACTACCACACAACCGTATAATGACTTTTTAACTGCGTACGCAAAAGTGCGTTTTTTCTGTGCGCAAAACTGTGACTTAGCCGCATACTCAATACTATGGCACCCCTTTAAACACTAGGTTCTACCAATAAAGGAAAACAAACTTTGTCCTTTCTTGTCCCTGGATTCTAGTCAGCTTCCTTTGCTCACACGAAAATGGATAGCGACTTTTCAGCACAAAGCGGTTGCAGGAAAACCCTGCATGTGGCCACTCCACCCTTTGCTGAGATATCGCTAGACGTATGTGCCGTGTGAGTAGGTAAGTGACTTCACTCGATGAGCCCCCATCTAACAATATTGGATCAGAACCTCTATGTACCCCAGCCTGTACCTTCTAAAATCCTTCCTATAAACCTCTAAGGATGACGCTAATTTGCGTACGCAGTCACACCATAAATAAAGACTTAGACATAGAACCTGTGGTTCCAAAGCACAAGTGATATTCAGGTAAAAGTTCAGACAGTTACACGCAATTGATCAAGACACAATTTAGGCGCAAAAGTAAATCATACAGACCACAAGTACAGTATACGTACGCAGGCACTTCTGGACCCAGAGATAGGCTTCAGCTAGAGATCCCTCGTCATTCAGCATTCAGCACAAAGACTCCCAAATAGTGTCCGTGCACCCATACTTATACCCCCCCAGTATAAACAAGACAAAAGGTATGTTTGTTGCTGATGTCATTGGTTCTCAGAGGTGAAGCATCTGTTACAGTGCATCTAACAGGCTGGTTTAAAAAGACTTTCCCTGCCTCTAACAGCTAGGGGTCTTCCTCCTCATGCCTTCTTCAGCATCCTAACAGTTGAATCTAAAATATACATTTTGGTTGCTTGTAGGTTCTGTGGTCCATAACTCGAGAATGCATAATGCGATCTCCTCATCGATAGCACTGGGAAACTGTGGAAAGAGTATGCATCAGAACAACTCCAAGAATTACGTGTTTATCTTGTATAATTCCTTAGTTAACAAATATCTTTATTTCTTAGCATTTAAACTAACTGAACCTTCTTGAATCATACACTTTAAAGCTTATTGAACCTTATGTATGAATATGAAATGTGTGGGTATTCAGGGTTTGGTATAAAGACATATTTAATGTGTGTATGAAAATGCATTTGTCTCTAACTGAGTGAACATTTTAGCAGTGTGGCATGCTGGGTTAGATAGTTCTACATGTCCTGTCAGCAGCCCCCCCCCACCTTTCCTGTGTTCAAAGGGAAAATACCTCTGTCAGTCTCTTGTGTGAAAATGCAAACTACAAGAGACATTCTAGCCAGACCACCCATAGTGAGCAAACACTGTGCAGGAAACTTATCTACACAAGCCAGCTGTCACCTGGCCACTTGCTTATCAATACTATAAAGCCATTTCTGGAATATATCCTTTATAATACGTAAAGTAATGAAATAGGCTTTTAGTGAATCACCGTAACATATGATAATGGTCACAGATGCATTCATATGATGCTAATGATATTATCGCCACATGTACTAAAATGTGAGTTTATCTAAGATGGCGCTTAGGCAGCCATTTCGCAAAATGGCGTCTTGCGGCCAGTCGCAAGATGGTGTCGCTGCGATTCAATTTTAAACTGAACTTGTCTCAGCCAATTATTCAGCTTCGACACTGGTACTAAATATCCTTTTCTTGTAGACACAGGGGTGACCAGGTCAGTGATAAAATCTCCCGTTAATTTACAGGTAACCAACAAGACAGTACCAGCAATGGGCGTAACGGGTAAAATGCAACATTATCCTTTAACAAAATCCACAGAGGTTACTATCGGGCCGTTGCATACCAGGCATTCTTTCCTTCTGGCTGCTGCAGCTCCTACTTACCTACTGGGAAGAGATTTGTTATGTAAGATGGGATGTGTCATATATTGCACCCCTGATGGTGTATTTCTAGATATCCCAGAGATAGTTGCGCATGAGGTGAAGGATATGTTGGACACTCCCCAAAGGATAATGTATCACTCTACCAGTGTAAATGGAAATCCATCTCAGGTAGATCAAATGTTATCCCAAATTCCAGATTCACTTTGGACCAAGAATGGACAGGACACTGGATTAATGGCAAATGTAAGCCCTGTAATGGTAACTTTAATAGGCGTTAGGCAAGCTCCAAAAATTCCCCAGTACACACTAAAACAGGAGGTAGAATTAGGGGTTTATCCAATAATTGAGCGATTATAACAACAGGGAATTTTAGTTAGTACAGCCAGTGTAGCCAACAGTCCCATCTTTCCGGTAAAGAAGAGTGGTGGGAGGGGTTATAGGCTGGTACAAGACCTTAGAGGTGTTAATAAGGTAGTAGAGAGCCAATTTCCCGTAGTACCAAATCCAGCTGTCATTCTTATGCAGATCCCACCAAATGCAACCCATTTCACTGTCATTGACCTCTGTTCTGCTTTCTTCTCTGTGCCTCTTCATCCTGACTGTCAGTACCTATTCGCTTTCACATACAGGGGTGTACAATACACATGGACACGATTGCCCCAAGGTTTCATAGACAGCCCCAGTATCTTCTCCCAGGCCTTGCACAACTGTTTACAATCTTTCCAACCTGCCAATGGATCTGTTCTAATTCAATATGTGGATGATTTATTGCTATGTTCTAATTCGTTTATGTCATGTTTAAATTATACTAAACTTTTGTTGCTTCACCTCTCGCACACAGGACACAAGGTTGCTAAGGATAAACTACAGCCGTGCCAATCCAGAGTAAAATATTTGGGACACTGCCTAACCCAGGGGTTACGATATCTCACAAACGACAGAATGCAAGCTATACAGAACATGACACTGCCGCAGAACCAACAGCAAATTCGTACCTTCTTGGGAATGTGTGGATACTGTACAATGTGGATCCCAGGTTTTTCTATTTTGGCCTTGCCTTTACAGGACTGTCTCTTCCTCAAAGCCCGATCATATCATAAACACAGAGGAAACAGAGCAGGCTTTCCTTAATCTTAAGGATAGTCTGACAAAAGCACCTGCATTGGGAATACCTGATTATTAAAAACCCTTTGATTTGTATTGTACGGAAGCCGATGGTTGTACTGCAGGTGTCCTCGCACAAAAATATGGTGATGCCAGTAGGCCCGTAGCATACTACAGTGCCCAATTGGACACTGTAGCAAGATCACTCCAAACGTGTTTAAGAAGTGTGACAGCAACGGCTCTATTGGTGAGTAAAAGTGAGGACGTAGTATTGGGCCATGATATGATTGTCTATACTCCCCACGCTGTATCTGCTCTGCTGAACTCTGCCCAAACCAGACATGTTTCTTCAGCTAGGTTTACCAAATGGGAACTAGCTCTAATTGCACCCGCAAACAACACTGTTAAACGATGCAGTACGCTGAATCCAGCAACATATTTACCATAAGTACAACATGATGTACAAAGGGTGGAAGGAGACGGGTTGCTGGCGGGAAGTGAGTTCAGGGGACATAATGATACACACGATTGTATGGAATATCTGAATCAGACCTTTTCTGCTAGACCTGACATACGTGACACACCTTTAGAGAATGTGGATGTGACATTTTACACGGATGGGAGTTGTCATAGACAAACAGACACAGGTGAATTATGTACAGGTTATGCTGTTGTAAATGACGAAGACTTCATAGAAGCTGAACCCCTTGGTCCTCCTCACTCAGCCCAGGTGGCAGAGTTAGTAGCACTAAAAAGAGCATGTGAATTGGCAGCAGGCAAATCTGCTAACATTTACACTGACTCTAGGTACGCATTCGGAGTCATGCACGATTTCGGAGCTCTATGGCGTCTGAGAAATTTTATGACAGCAGCAGGCACACCAGCTGCACTTTCCAGACACATAAAACAATTACTAAAAGCAATCCAACTGCCCAAAACGGTGGCAGTAATTAAGTGTAAAGCCCATACATGTGAAGATGATCCGGTGTCACTGGGCAACAACAGAGCAGATGAAGCTGCAAAATGGGCAGCAGGGTTCAAAATTAACATACCAACAGAACAAATTATGTCTTTTCAAACAATTGATATGCTGAAATTAATTGAGATGCAAAATTTGTGTTCAATCCAGGAAAAGTCAGTCTGGAAGTCCAAGGGATGTGGGCAAGCGTCCACCGGGCTCTGGAGGGACAGACAAGGTAAGCCCCCAAGGCATATGCCCCCAAGGCATATTACCCCAGCCTGGCTGAGGCAGCACATGGTCTGACTCATCTGGGAAAGCAAGGTATGTGCAAATTGGTGTGAGCATACTGGTGTGCACCTGGTTTTTCTTCACAAGCAGAAAAGAGAGCAATGTCCTGTCTGACCTGCTTGAGGAAGAACATAGGGAAAGCGATCCCTACCGAACCATCCCACATTCCACCGACTGATGGACCTTTCCAGGTGATACAAATTGATTTCATCCAATTACCACCCTGCAGGAATCTCAAGTATGTATTAGTGTGTACTGACGTATTTTCCAACTGGGTTGAGGCCTACCCAGTGGCCACTAATAGTGCTGCGTTTACTGCCAAGAAAATAGTACAGGAGTTTGTATGCAGATATGGTATCCCTAAAATTATTGAGAGTGACAGGGGTACCCATTTCACAGGTGATGTCTTTCAAAATATGTGTAAACTGATGGGTATTAATAGTCAGCTTCACACCCCCTACCGACCGCAGGCCAGCGCCAAGGTAGAGAGGATGAACGGGACTATTAAAAATAAATTAAGTGAAATCATGGCAGAGACTGGACTAAGATGGCTAGAAGCATTACCGTTGGTCCTGCATAGCATAAGGACCAGTCCTAGACCCCCTCTAAATCTGTCCCCCTTTGAAACACTGTTTGGTAGACAACCTCATTTGATTATAAGTCCACAGGAAGACTTGAAGGGTAACAACGAGGTAACTGTAAAGTATCTTATATCAATGAGTAAACAGTTAAAACAGCAACAGCAGAAACTGAAATTGTTGTCCCATGATATGCCTGAAACTAACTGTCATGATGTTGAACCAGGAGAATATGTTATGATCAGAAATTTCTTGCATTCAGGTTGTTTGACTGATCAGTGCGAAGGCCCGTACCAGGTTCTGCTGACAAGTACTACATCTTTGAAGGTGGCTGAGAGAGATACCTGGGTCCATTCCACTCACTGCAAAAAGGTCAACCACCCGGTGGAGAAACAAGGTGGAGACAAGGCTGATAACGTGGACCTGTTGATCGCAAGCTTGTTCCGGGAGGATTGAAAAGGTCATAGTGAGATACCTGAACTAAAATGAAATTTGCAGGTCTTTGTTGTGACAATGGACTGGCCTGCTGTGTTCATTTTCATATTCTCTTTTAGAGTGTTCACCATCCTGGTTGGTTCGGGAATGTCCGGTTTCTGTGTCGGGGGACCGATAGAGGAGATGGGAGCTGATGGCAGCGCTGATGGAGTGGAGTCAGGAGGAGTGCTATGCCAATCAGGGGAGTGTTTGACCAATCTAAGTACTGTAATTGTTAAGAGAGCTGTTATTTCGGATACTCGGGAATGGTGTGGAGGTTTATCGTCTGAAGATTCCTGTATTTGTGAGTTTTGTGGGTCCCTAGTTGATGAGAACTGTATCCAAAGGTGCCAACCTAAATATAACCCGTACTGGGGTGGGTATCCTTTAAAGGATTATCATAGCATGATAGGCAAAGTTTTAAATCAAACTGATTGTTGGGTGTGCTCACATGTGCCACAGGATCAACATAATGTAGGGTGGTTATGTTCAAACACAAAAGTGATCTATCTGCTTGGAATTGATATAATTTGAAATGAGGTGGTTTGGATGAGAGGAATTTTCCATCCAAGGTTTTCCCTTTTTGCAATTCTAAAATTTCCATGATATTCAGCGGAGATGGCACCAACCCAACATTATGATGACACTTTCAGGTATACAGGTAGAGAATTGCAAGCGTACAAGAAAGAACTGGTGCAACACAGGCTAGTGTTAAATTATTTAACCGCTGTCACTTGAGGACATTGCGTAACTTTGGCCACCCAATTTGGAGTGAAGTGTTGCACCTATGTCACCAATGATATCAGCGATCCCAAGGAGGTGATAGACCGGAAGATGAATGAAATTCTGCAGCTGAAATGGGAATTTTGGAAGAACCATAATGCTTCAGTGGCTAAAGTAGAGGAAAAGGTAGAGGAATGGGTGTCATGGGTGAACCCTGTGAAATGGTTCTCAAGCCTAGGGAAATGGGCCCAGGAAATGATCGCAAGCGTAGGAAACTTCCTGATCCTTATACTGGTCATCATCATAGTAATTGGCATATGTGTCCGGTGTGCTCCTACTGTGTTGAAGTGTGGAAAATGTAAGAATAAGGTAAAACGAAGGAACGAAATTATGATGGTGGTCAGTAATGACAATATGAATACTGAGGTAAATATAGAACTGCATTACAACCCTGAACTTGAAAATACCATCATATAATGTATTGTATTTAGATGTGCATAAAAGGTATTATTGAAGTGTTATTTTTCTCATTCAAACATCTTAGATGATGTAAGTCTCTATTCCCCATCAAAACTTCCTTTATAGGACTGGTGCATCCCCACATCTTTCACATGATCTCCCAAGGTCCGCAGTGTGCGTATAATGGTACTTTTATGTCCCCTCCTAGAGACACATTATTTATGGATTAAGAACCATCTTGTGCCATCCCCTAATAACATTAAGTATTATATAAATGTATGCCTAAATTAATTTTAAATCAGAGTGTGATAGCATGTTGTTCGTTATCAAAGGCTGGACTGTCGAAGCTGGTTTAGTGGCTGAGACAGAATCAGTGTAAAATTAGCTTGGAGCGATGCCAATTGCAAATGGCGACAAGACTCTTAGAAATAGATCACACAATGCCATTTTGTCAAAACCACAGAGTAACAACCATCCCCAAAAACATACCGACAGTGTTTAACATACATAAAAAATGACTTATTAGCATTAGAACACTTTTTAGTAATCCTTCCAGAAATCATGCCCTGATGTACACAAAGCCCATTCTGGGCACAACCTTGATACCAAAACAAACACAGTATCAGTTAGCAACTAGAAATACAGCTTCCTGAGAAAAGGAATTAGAAAAGAACAATACACCAGAAACTGCGTGTGTTTTTGCATATAAATGGAGAGACTCCACATGTGGACAGGTGTAGCTGTGGCAATTGTAATATGGCCCAGACACTTGAATTAAATCTGCTCTTTTTCAGATAGGCTGGCACCAACACGGTTGGGGGTCTCCACCCTATTTTGAGAGTGAAGCTCACTGCCCATAACAGATTTGCATTGCAGTTTGAAAATGTTAGTAAGAAATGAGATTGTGTGTGTGTGTGTGTATGTATGTATGTATATGTATATATATATATATATATATATATATATATATATACACACAATCTCATTTCTTACTAACATTCTAGTTATGATAGATTTAAAATCTATATATCTACATATATATATATTTATATATATATATATATATATATATATAGATAGATAGATAGATAGATTTAAAATCTATCATAACTAGAATCTCATGCATAAACACCGCACATTACGCACAGTTGCGCTGCTAACATGACGCACATTAGCGAATGCACAATATCCTGCTGTGAATGCTGTTTATTAGCTGCATGCGTGCCATCTGCCCCAAATCAGATAAACCTAACTAGCGTCTTTTCCCAAACCCCTAATACTTACATAATGCACACTCACATAAAAGGTTTAATAGCGTTAAAGTATAAGATCCAAGTTTTGTACATTTATTACAAATGCTGTGAAATAAAGACTATTTTGGTATCTAAGGTTTAATACGTGATAAGTAAGCCATGTTTGGTATTGTCAAAATGCAAACAAAGTCTCAAGCGCTCCAAGTGTCAGGGATTATGCCAGTGTTATGTGGCCAATAGTAGATAGCAAACAGTATATAGTCCGTCTCAATAAATAAAAAGTCCTCTTTTTAAGCAAGGATAAATATATGAAAGTTCCAAAAATACTCAGTCTTTATAGATAGTGGTACTCCAAAATGCTTGTATTCTTCCAATATGTCTGGTTATTTCGCTTCTTACTGTAGTGGTTCCCTGCTATGGCTCTCCTTCCCTTCATATAGGTTCTCAGTCCCAATATATAGAAGATATAAAAGAAGGGATGCCAACATAGCATAAAACCATAAACATTTATTGAAATAGTATAGATAAAACAGATGGCCGCGTACCATTATAGACCTTTTAAGAAAGGTACAGTGTTGAAAATATAGGGGTATTTCGCTCCCCCTATAGAGCACTACCTTTCCCAATATAGGTACTACTCAGTCAGCAGTCACCATCAGAGTTAACACCAACGCGTTTCAACCCCTCAATCAGGTCTTTATCAAGGTGTGTGATGAGTAAAATAACCAGAACTTATATAGGGTACCAATATGCCCAACCTCCAAATCATGGGTGTGGCTATGAAGCAATAGATGTTACAATTTACACTAATTCCCTCTTTAAAATAATACCACTTACTTCATATTCCCTGCAGGATTGGACAGCTCCGTTCAATCCTGTATGTCAGTAGCGCTTCCTCGTGGTGCATTCCACTGAGCCCTTAGTGCGCCAATTGCCCTCTACCTTTTTTACACCTATAATATGTCTGATGCCCTTCACAGAACTCTGGTGTACCTCCTGGAAGTGTTTGGAGAGGACATGATTGGTCACACCCCTCCTAATATTACACAGGTGTTCAGCCCATCTTTCACGTAATTTTCTTGATGTTTTGCCTACGTGTTGTAGGCCACATGTGCATTCAATAACATAAATACAGTTGATGCTATTGCAAGTCATAAACCCCTGAATTTTGAACAATTTTTTATTTGAACTAAATTCAAAAGTCTCCATTTTAGTGGTCTGATTGGTATGTGTGGTACACATCAAGCATGAACCACACTTGTGGAAACCCGTTGTTGTAATGCGACCAGTTCTTTTTTCTGGTACCGCACTTTTAACTAATTTGTTATTTATATTTGGGTCCCTCCTGTATGTAAATACAGGTCTCTGGGGTATGATTTCCTTTAGAATCGGGTCCTGTTGTAAAAGGTACCAATTCTTTTTAATAATATGTTCTATGGCTCTATATTGATTATTAAAAGTAGTAATAAACGGGAGTATGGGTTTTTTGTTCTTATCATCGGCACTTCTGTAGTTTAACAGGTCACTCTGTGGGATTGTTCTAATATTTTCAATGGTATTATCTATATTTATAGCCTCATATCCCTTCTAAAGAAACTTCCTACGCATATTCCCAACCTGTTCATTAAACACATCAACCTTAGTACAGTTCCTTCTTATTCTATGTATCTGGCCTCTGGGAATGTTACTGAGCCATCTAGGATGGTGGTGGCTGTTTATACTAATATATGAGTTGCTATCCGTTGGTTTATTATAATTTTTGGTAGCAATTCTATCTTCTATTTTATAAAGTATTAAATCTAAAAAATTCACTTCTCTCTTATTAATATTAAAAGTTAACTTAATATTAAAATCATTGCTATTAAGAATATTACAAACGTTGTTAAGATCTCCCTCTTCTCCATTGCAAATAAAAAAGATATCATCTATGAACCTAATCCATGTGATTATATTGTCTAAAAAAGGGTTGTTATTCCATACAGTTAGGTCCTCCCACCAGGCCATGAATAAATTGGCATATGCCGGTGCAACTCGACTACCCATGGCGTTACCTTTCTTCTGGATGTAGTATTGTCCATTGAACCAAAAGTAGTTATTCATCAATATAAATTCTATAGAGTCTTTAATGAACTCAATTTTCTCTTTACCTATAGCAGATGTTTCTTTTCTCAGTGCATATTCTACTGTCTTTATCCCTAATTTGTGGTCTATAATAGTATATAAGGCAGTGACATCTGCCGTCACCAAAAAACACTGTTCAGTTATTTGAAGATCTTTCAACATTCTAATAGTGTCAATGGTATCTCTAATATAAGACCTAGTCTTAATGACTTCAGGTTGTAAAAACACATCAATAAAATGGGCAAGATTAGATGTTATGGAATCTGTACCCGCAATTATGGGCCTACCTGGGGGATTTATTTGGTCCTTGTGTATCTTTGGAAGTATATAAATGACCGGGAGGACTGGATGTTCCTTAATCATTTATTCTTTCTCAGATTTAGTCATAATACCTTTCTCCTCATATTTTAAAACCAATTTAATAAAATCTTTCTCGATTCTCTCCGTGGGGTTACCTTTTAAAGGATAATATGTGTCCTTGTCTCCCAGTTCTCTCATTATTTCCTGATTTATATTTCTCAGTATCCATAATGACTATGCTTCCGCCCTTGTCCGCTGGCTTAATAGTGATATTGCGATTTTTTTCTAATTGTTGCAATGCACTAAATTTCGCATGTGTGAGATTGTAAGAATTATGTTGTTTTGCTTGTAATTTTTCAACTTCTGTGCATACAATACGGTTAAAACTTTCTAAGAAACACAATAGTGCAAAAAGTGTTTAAGCGCTTGTGGTGATCTGAGCGGACAAACAAAACAAACATACAAATAACACATATATGTTTATGCTCTTTTGTTACTAATGAGAGTGGCAGCTTGCTGGTATCCTATCAGCGTTGCTGTGGGTGGGAGTCCGTATGCCCGTTCCTCTCCTAACTCTCCCTTACTATACCTCAGAATGTCCGGTGATAGCGGCGGTCTTCTCCCTTGCACGGGGTGCCTTCTCACTCCGGAACACGACTCTGCTTGCAGCGCTGTAAGTGCAGCCGGGTATCTGCAGGCTCTAGCTGTGAGGACTCTTCCACGTGACTCCAAACTCTCCTGCTCCAACGCGTTTCGGACCTCGCTGGGTCCTTTGTCAAGGATAGGGATTGGGCTGCTCATTGCCTCTATTTATACTGTTCTTTATTAAGTGCTAAGTTAAAACAGGAAGTCTGTACCTTGTGACTTCCTTCTTTTTTTGGTGGCAACCATGTGTTGTCAAATTTTTTTTATTTTTTTTTTAATAAAATCCACTTTAAAATCCATATATTAGTCATTTGTATTTCTTGCCGGTTCGCCGCTCATTCTATAAATACTATGTGTGTGTAAAATTATTAAAAGGATATTGTCATGTATGAAGATCTATACTAGGAATTCTATGTCATTTTTAAAAATTTATAAAAAAGCTTTTAGTTCAATGTCTATATTCAACCCATATGGGTCCAAAGTTCTCAACATATAGATCCATTTTGTTTCAGTTTTTTTCAATAAAGTGATTATGTCCTCACCCCTCCAATTGGGGGTCACTTTTTGAATGCCCATAAATTTCAAGCCTTCTGGGTTTCTTCTATGATGTTGGTGGAAATGGGCTGATACACTGTGAGTCATTAATCCTTTCTTGATGTTATTGATGTGTTCGTAAATTCGTGTTTTGATTTTTCTCTTTGTTTGTCCCACATACTGTATGCCGCATGGACATTCCAGTAAGTATATGGCACCCTCTGTTTCACAGGAAATTGCATTCAGAATTTTGTGTTGTTTCTTTGTTGTTTTTGAAGTAAATTCCAGAATAGGTTTTGTACCTGTTGTTTGATTTCTACAACCTACACATTTTGTGCAATAGTAGAATCCATTTTTTTCTTTATTTCCTTTATTCAAAGTGTTTGTAGGTAGAAAACTTCTGGTCAGTTGTTGTTTTAGATTTTTTGCTTTGGTATATATTATTTTTGGTTTTTCCGGAAGTATTTTCTTCACCTCTTCGTCCAGAAGTAAAATATTCCAGTGTTTATGCAAAATCTTTTCAAAGATTGTGTGATTACTGTTATATTGTGTGATGAATGATAATGGTCCGTAATCTTCTTGTTTCTTTGGTTTGTACTTTATTAGATCTTTTCTATTGAGTTTGGACACTTTGTTGATTTCAGATTCCAGATATTCTTCTTTATACCCTTTTTGAACAAAATTACTCTTCATTTCTGTACTTTGTCATATTTTACTGGTCTCCTTCCCCTTCTGTTTCTCTCTAAAAAATCCTCCCCATCTAGTGCTTCAAATCTATTGGAGGTATGTATCTGATAAGGAGTGTATTGTGCAGACCTTATTCGGTCTTCCCTCCTTTCTCTATTCCAATTTGATTGCTCGAGCAAAACAGAAGGGGAAGGAGACCAGTAAAATAAAGAAAAGAACACACAGGGGAAAAAGAGGGAAAGGAAATAAAAACAAAAAAATTAGAACTATGTCGGCACCCTCAACACAAATAGAGGAGGAGGACAATTCCACTAAAATATTCAATTTAAGATCACATGAATTGAAAGAAGATGAATTAAAACTCCTAAAAAAAGGTTTAAAATTTGCGCCAGTAAATAAATTAAATAAATTTGATACATATATAGATGTACAAAAATGTTAGAAAGTTATCTTTGAAAAAATACTTCATTAGCCAGAAAAAGGACAATGAAGAGTATAATAGAGCTGAACACTCTTTTAAACCTAAATCCAAATTTAATCCCACTTTTATTCAGGGTTGTTTCTTAGAAAGTTTTAACCGTATTGTATGCACAGAAGTTGAAAAATTACAAGCAAAACAACATAATTCTTACAATCTCACACATGCGGAATTTAGTGCATTGCAACAATTAGAAAAAAATCGCAATATCACTATTAAGCCAGCGGACAAGGGTGAAAGCATAGTCATTATGGATACTGAGAAATATAATCAGGAAATAATGAGACAACTGGGAGACAAGGACACATATTATCCTTTAAAAGGTAACCCCATGGAGAGAATCGAGAAAGATTTTATTAAATTGGTTTTAAAATATGAGGAGAACGGTATTGTGACTAAATCTGAGAGAATACCTGATTAAGGAACATCCAGTCCTCCCGGTCATTTATATACTTACAAAGATACATAAGGACCAAATAAATCCCCCAGGTAGGCCCATAATTGCGGGTACAGATTCCATAACGTCTAATCCTGCCCATTTTATTGATGTGTTTTTACAACCTGAAGTCATTAAGACTAGGTCTTATATTAAAGATACCATTGACACTATTAGAATGTTGAAAGATCTTCAAATTACTGAAAAGTGTTTTTTGGTGACGGCAGATGTCACTGCCTTATATACTATTATAGACCACAAATTAGGGATAAAGGCAGTAGAATATGCACTGAGAAAAGAAACATCTGCTATAGGTAAAGAGAAAATTGAGTTCATTAAAGACTCTATAGAATTTATATTGATGAATAACTACTTTTGGTTCAATGGACAATACTACATCCAGAAGAAAGGTACCGCCATGGGTAGTCGAGTTGCACCGGCATATGCCAAGTTATTCATGGCCTGGTGGGAGGACCTAACTGTATGGAATAACAACCCTTTTTTAGACAATATAATCACATGGATTAGGTTCATAGATGATATCTTTTTTATTTGGAACGGAGAAGAGGGAGATCTTAACAACTTTTGTAATATTCTTAATAGCAATGATTTTAATATTAAGTTAACTTTTAATATTAATAAGGGAGAGGTGAATTTTTTAGATTTAATACTTTATAAAATAGAAGATAGAATTGCTACCAAAAATTATAATAAACCAATGGATAGCAACTCATATATTAGTATAAACAGCCACCACCATCCTAGATGGCTCAGTAACATTCCCAGAGGCCAGATACAGAGAATAAGAAGGAACTGTACTAAGGTTGATGTGTTTAATGAACAGGTTGGGAATATGCGTAGGAAGTTTCTTCAGAAGGGATATGAGGCTATAAATATAGATAATACCATTGAAAATATTAGAACAATACCACAGAGTGACCTGTTAAACTACAGAAGTGCCGATGATCAGAACAAAAAACCCATACTCCCATTTATTACTACTTTTAATAATCAATATAGAGCCATAGAACATATCATTAAAAAGAATTGGTACCTTTTACAACAGGACCCGATTCTAAAGGAAATCATACCCCAGAGACCTGTATTTACATACAGGAGGGCCCCAAATATAAATAACAAATTAGTTAAAAGTGCGGTACCAGAAAAAAGAACTGGTCGCATTATAACAACGGGTTTCCACAGGTGTGGTTCATGCTTGGTGTGTACCACACATACCAATCAGACCACTAAAATGGAGACTTTTGAATCTAGCTCAAATAAAAAATCATTCAAAATTCAGGGGTTTATGACTTGCAATAGCATCAACTGTATTTATGTTATTGAATGCACATGTGGCCTACAATACGTAGGCAAAACATCAAGAAAATTACGTGAAAGATGGGCTGAACACCTGCGTAATATTAGGAGGGGTGTGACCAATCATGCCCTCTCCAAACACTTTGCAGGAGGTACACCAGAGTTCTGTGAAGGGCATCAGACATATTATTATAGGTGTAAAAAAGGTAGAGGGCAATTGGCGCACTAAGGGCACAGACATTTTTTTAGCCAAAGCAGAGATGAGATTAGTATACGAGGCCAAAACATTGGAACCTTATGGTCTGAACGCAGATTTTGAACTGAAATGGTTCCTATGAGATTTCTTTATTATACTCTATTTTATCCTTTTATCACTTTATCTCTCTGTTTTATGGATTTAAGACCTTTTACTCTACGCATTTTATTCATTATGTTTTATGGAATATTTATTTTATGGTATATCTTATTTATGATTTTATACTTTATTTTAATGGGATCTTCTTTTAATGTGTACATGTATATCTGTATTTTGTTTTTTATGCCCTCTTGCTATATTTTGTACAACAGTGGACCCGCTGAGTATTTAGTATTAGTATTAGTGCATTGAGATTTTATATTGGATACCTTAGACCTACATCTAGGATCCGATCATCAATTATGATATATGGAATTTTAAGTATACAAAGAACGAATGACATACATGCACATTAGAAGCATCAGCATCCTGGACCTGTGTTTATTTAATAGGAAAGTTGTGACGTTATATATTTATATAGATATTAGAAGGGACCAGGCAATACGGCCTAAATAGGTTAAGCACATAGTTTCCATGGAAACTGGAAGCTAAATGATGCGTCCCATAGGGTGGAATGTACCACAAGGAAGCACCTGCAACAGTAGCGCTATTGGGCTGTCATACACGCCATGTGTACACACCCACCCACGTGATGCGTTCCAGATGGGTGGAACGCATCATGAAACTACAAGTCCCGGATGTTAACAGGAAGTCAGGTGATGCGCTCCACAAGGTGGAACGCACCACGAGGAAGCGCTACTGACATACAGGATTGAACGGAGCTGTCCAATCCTGCAGGGAATATGAAGTAAGTGGTATTATTTTAAAGAGGGAATTAGTGTAAATTGTAACATGTATTGCTTCATAGCCACACCCATGATTTGGAGGTTGGGCATATTGGTACGCTATATAAGTTCTGGTTATTTTACTCATCACACACCTTGATAAAGACCTGATTGAGGGGTTGAAACGCGTTGGTGTTAACTCTGATGGTGACTGCTGACTGAGTAGTACCTATATTGGGAAAGGTAGTGCTCTATAGGGGGAGCGAAATACCCCTATATGTTCAACACTATACCTTTCTTAAAAGGTCTATAACGGTACGCGGCCATCTGTTTTATCTATACTATTTCAATAAATGTTTATGGTTTTATGCTATGTTGGCATCCCTTCTTTTATATCTTCTATATATTGGGACTGAGAACCTATATGAAGGGAAGGAGAGCCATAGCAGGGAACCACTACAGTAAGAAGCAAAATAACCAGACATATTGGAAGAATACAAGCATTTTGGAGTACCACTATCTATAAAGACTGAGTATTTTTGGAACTTTCATATATTTATCCTTGCTTAAAAAGAGGACTTTTTATTTATTGAGACGGACTATATACTGTTTGCTATCTACTATTGGCCACATAACACTGGCATAATCCCTGACACTTGGAGCGCTTGAGACTTTGTTTGCATTTTGTCATTTGTTAGTAATTCGTGAAAATTACCATTCTGTCTTGAGCTGCCCAGGGTGGCGTGGATCGCATTTGTTTTTCATCTATTTTATCATGTTTGGTATTGTACTGATCTGCATTTCCTCAACAGCATTCGCAACTTATGGACCGTAGAGACTTAAAGCACCAGAATGTATATTGTAAAACCAACAGCCTAGATTTGCATGCAGGGGAAATATAGGAGGCAACAAGCTGTTAGAGGCTGTTCTGTGTCCATTTGAATCAACCTGTTAAATGCCCTGTAACAGATGCACCCGCACTGGGAACCAATGGGATTAGCAACAAACCCCTCTTTTGTGTTTTCTGTTTCTGTGAGGGTATAAATGTGTGTGTTGTGACCCCAGTCTGGAGTCTTCTTGCTGATTGACGGAGGTTTCTTGCTGATGCCGGTATCTGGTCCAGAGCGCATGCATATGTATGACTGTATCTTGGGTCTGTATAATTCTTTGCGCTAAATTGTACTTAGATCACACCGTGTAACTGACTGTACTTTACTTGAATAGTACTTTGTGCTTCAGAAACACATGTTCAAGGTGTTTATTTTACTGTATGACTGCATACGCAAATAGCGTAAATTTTAGAAGTTTATAGGCAGGTTTTAGAAGGTATAGGTAGGTGCGTATAGAGGTTGAAATCCAGAATCCTTAATATGCCCAGTGGGTCGGAAGTCAAACACAGTGAAAGTGGGATGTCTGTATTACAGTACATAATGACTGTACATTTAAAGTGCAAACTTGTGTCAATTGACGGCGCTGTCCCAGACTTGGACACTATAGTGATTTCTCATGACCAGTAACTGGTAGTGGGCTCTGTTTGAGAGAGAGGTCTCTGTATTGCAAAGTGATTGTTCGTTTAAAGCTCAAACTTGTCAGCTTTGAGGGGTTACAATGGGATCTCTGGCACATGGCCAGTGGAGGGGTTGCAATGGGATCTCTGGCACATGGCCAGTGGAGCCGCTCCACAGCTGTGGTGTAAGGAGGCTCATACAGTAATACTGCGCATGCCCAGTGGGTCGGGAGTCACACACAGTGCATCAGGTCCCTTCCCCCAAAGCAAGCAAGAGCCTCTCATTACCATAGTAAAGGACGCTCTGTTAATCCATTTACTGGAAGCATTAAGCTCAAAATCTGCCCTTGTGTCCCTGAAAAGGCGATGAATGGTGACCATTACCATTACCTGTATGTTGCTGTATTTTGTACAATACAAACAATACAATGTCTAGTGTATTGTGGTTTCATGTAAAATACAGCTGGGTGGCATAGAGTAGCATAGAAATGGCAGGTGGAGGAAAGTTGAGGAGAGTCTACTGTACTTGAGTAAACTTACTTAACAATATTGAACTTCAATTGCTCAATATTTATGCAATGCTGTGTGTGCCTCGATACCTGTATGAGTTGGTATAAATGACAGAATTCACTGTGAAGATTTAAACAAAAATAAAAATATGAAAAATTGTAGCCTTCCAGGCTTTGAACCCAGGATGCCCACACTGCTTTGCGTTCTCCTAACCAGTACACCACAGATGCCTGCCATAACGAGTGACGCACCTGTGTGTAATGAATGAGTGTCATGTGTCTTGAGTGCATCGTACTGTACGTCTTATTGTGTTTAAGATGTCTACACAAGCCAGGAAATTTTCTCCAGGTGAGAAATTTCTCTTGGTAAAGTGGAGAGACCAACCATTCTCCACCAGCCAAGAGAAAGAGCTTGCCTATAGGAGAGCAAGCAGTGCAATATTTGCCCGATATGGGTGCCGCCGGACCATCAGGTCCCTCCAAAGGCGGTGGTCAGATTTGTTGCGCAGGGATGTGTCTCGGCTCCGGTGCATCAGGAGGCGCCTCCTATGCAGTAAGTACAGTATTGCTGTACAATTACATGAATTACAGTATACAATACAATAACAAATACAATGCACAACTGTGACATACAGTACACTGCACTGGTGTTGGATATCTGACAATGACTGACAGTTGTTACCACACACTCTCATGACTGGCAGATATTTGATTGATAGGGTCATTAGATCTACATGGACTAAAGGGCAACACACTATTGGTCGACATGGCTTGTTTGTACAGTAAACCTACAGTAACAAAAGGCAAGTTGACTCACCATAGTATATTGTTGAAGCAGCCGCTACTGTATGAACCAAAGGAACCTGAAAACTTGAAACATCTGCATTACAAACAGCAACATCAAGCGCAGTAGCAGAAACTGGCAGCTGCAGTACAACCTGTGTCGATGCCATTGCAGATGGCTGCGGTGGCAATGTGTGCCTTGGAACAGGGGGCTATGTAGGTGGAGGAGCCAGTGGAAGGGGGGGTTGAACCATTAGCTGCGGGCTTGCATGCTGACTAGGTACATATTAAACCTGCTGTGCATAAGGGTTAAACAGTGTAGGGGCAGTGACATAATGCTGCAAGATTTGTCCTGGGCCATGAGGAAAGGAGGGTTTGTAAAACTGCTGATTAATACCCGTGAATTGTGGTTACAATGACCATTAGAGGTCTTGCGACTTTGACCAGGTGGTGGGGACGGGGCATGGCTGGGGAATAGGGTTAAATAAATATGAACAGAGGTGTGTGACAGCAGAATTGTGAGGACAGTGGGGGGGGGGTGGAATTAGCAAAAACATACAGTATAGGGACAGAAAGCACAACCACAATACATACAGTATGGAGACAGTGTACAGTCTGGATCACAAACTGGAAAGAGGAAGTTAAACCCCTCCTCCACATAACTAATTATGTAACATACAGTACAGTGCTGTACAAGCTACATAGCAGTTGCCTCACCCTTTCTTTTGATGACAACTTGTAAGATTCTATACAGATGATCAATATAATTGTTACACTGGGCACGTGCCAATACAGTTTTCCAAAACTTCATTATCCCATCCAAAATTTCCTGTTTAGTTTTGGTTTCACATCAGACCTGATGAACCTCTTCAACTGGGCCCAGACCAATTCAATGGGATTCATGTCCGGTGACCTACAGGAAAGTAAAAAAAAAAAATAACAATAATAATTATTCAGCCACAGTACTTTAACAAAAAGCGTAATAGAATAATTACTGCACAGTACATACTTTATTGTACAATAAACAGTTAATACAGCAGGACAATACTCACTCTGGTGTGTGCGTTGCCAATTTATACCGATCTCTTCCATGAATTTTTCTGAAGCCGAGTGCTTTGGTTCATTATCTGGAATAATCGATGTACTGATGGAAAGCATTTTCTCACAAATGGCACCATACAGCCATCTACTATTTGTTCTTGGAAGTAGGTCTTATCCATGATGCCTAAAGAGATGAGAAATTATTGTCAGTAACAAGCGCACACTGCACAGGACTGTAAATAATTTTTACAATAAACATTACTGTACTGTACCTTAAAAAATTAAGATCGGTCCTGCACTCCAACGAGATATACCTCCCCATACATGGACCTTTAATGGATGCTTAGGATGTGGTTTAAGTGAGAGATGTGCATGGTTCCGGAAGGACAGTCTTGAGAACCTCTCGAGAGAAACCGGTTTCATCTGTAAAAATGACATCATTAAAATTCTCTCCACTCTCTATCCACCGTAGTGCTTGTTCAACACTGTTTTTTTATTAACATCCCTTATCATAGGATGTATCCTGTGGAATAAAAACAAGTATTAGTTTACAGTCATGTAAATCAGCGCATTATTAAGGACAGTTTACTGAATAAAATAGTGCATTGTAGAGTGCACTTGTGCATTTTTGTACACTATATTTATTTTACGTACCTTGTAGGGCCAAAAGTCCAACTCAGTTCCTTATGCATCCGTTTGATGCTGGAACAGGAGATGTCCAGGTCATATTCTATTTGTAGAATACGTTTTATTTGCACCGCACCCCTCTTAGAAATGCATGCTAATGTCATAGTGTAATACAGTTGTTGAGTAAAGACTTAAAGGTGCCCATCCACTAAACTATTTATGTGAGCAATTGAACAATATTGTTCAATCGTTCATAAATCGTTTGCAGAAATGTCTAAAATGACCAGCAATGTGCGTGCCCGCTGGTCGTTTAGACATCTATCATCGTGCAAACAAGCTGGTCAACCTGATAACATCAGGTTGAGCAATGTTTGCAGATGATTGATGAGCCTGCACTGAACGACTGCTAGTTCAGTGCAGGCTCATCACGATTGCAATGTCGTAATCGTGCACTTTTCAGCTCATCTAGTGGATGGGCAGCATAACTGGAAAAAAAACTGCAGTAATGTATATATATAGTACTGTAGTAGATTCATACTGTATACTGTTAAACTACTGTGTAACAGAATATATTTTTAATTTACTGTAGACTACTGTGTTTGACCGTACAGTACTTACAATCATTTTTCTTTACTTTTTCTAGTTGGCATCATGCAGTGACCATTGGCAAATCAATTTTGTTTTAATTTTATCTAAAAGCATGTATTAAAAAGGTGTGATTAACTGCATACAGTATATTACAGTATGTTATGTTAAGTAAAAATTGTCATTAATTTATAAAATTGGTGTTTGTGTGTAATTCAGTCTTTAAGTGCGTCTGAGACCCAACACATGCATCTGTCATTGCAAGGTACAGTTGGGGTTGTTTGTTGAGAATAATGTAGTGAGTTCAACACAGTACCCCAACTGTACTGAACAGGAATTAATCTTCGTGTAAATCAGTACGTGACGTACAGTACAGTAGGAACTATCGTGCATGGTTTAACTATTTTTATATTAGATCATACGCAATAGCAGAAGATGCTTGCAGCACGGGTCAGGGAGATCCATGCTCCAAGTATTGGTGAAAAAAAAATATTACAGATGCATGCACGGATCAGTGCATTCCGTGTTGATTGCGGCTACAGTATGATAACAAAAAGTCAATAAGACACAGATGTAGGTGCATATTTTCCTATTGGCCAGGATTGCCCTCACCAGGGGCACTGGCCGATGGGGGTTGCCGCCTGCAGTCAGTTATATCCCTGTTGCCCATCCCAGTGATTTCCTGGCTGCCCAGCAATTAGTATACACATACTGTACACACTGAGTCTGTCACAATCACTAGAGAGTGACAGACTCAGTCTGGATCTGGCAGCTCTGGGTGACCGCGTGACCCCTTAGTGAAGTGTGACATCACACAACATGTGAGCTTTGATAGAGAGGACACACGCCTAATGACAGCATCTAGATACCCTTCACAGCAGGGGCAGGGAGCGGTCAGGGCACATGCTGCACTTCTGACTGTTGTCTGGGACCTGCGGGGGTGAGGTCTGAGAAGGCAGGAGGAGTGTACAGCAGCATGAGGACTTGGGCCAGGGAAGTTGGGATCCGTCTATTGGGATCCATATGCCTGGCTAAGGAAGATGATGGGGTGCCTGGCTGAGGAAGGTTATGGGGGGCCTAGCTGAGGAAGGTGATGGGGGGCCTGGCTGAGGAAGGTGATGGGGGCTGTGGACTGAGGAAGGCGATGGGGGGCTGAGGAAGGGAGTGGGACCAAGTTCCAACCCACTGGCCTAGTCTGGACTCTCTGGAGGGAGACACTCACTGGTCTGGACTTTCTGAAGTGACTGGAAGCTGTTCTCCTGCAATTAGCTCTGCAGCTATCTGTGATAGCCCAGCAGGTGAGGTTACTCAGTCTTTTCTAGGGGGCTGGAGGGAATTAATGTTTGTTTTTATTTATCTTCGGGCAGTGGGGGCAAAGAATCAGTGGGGCAAATGTACTACTGTATGAAGCTCTAGAAAGTGATAAAGTGCAGAGTGATAAATGACCAACCAATCAGCTCCCAATTGCCATTTTTCAAACACAGCCTCTAACATGACAGTTGGGAGCTGATTGGTTGGTCGGCATAAAGTAGCATAGAAATGCCAGGTGGTATGAAGTTGTACAGTAGACAATGTATTGAATTCAGTTGGCTTTGATAAAAAATACTGCACTTCAATTGCTCGGTCTACAGTGTATATATGCAGTACTGGGTCAACTCAGATACTGTACTGTATAAATGACACAACTCACACACCACTAAGTCCTGTAGTGAAGATTTATAAAATAAAAAAAAAATGTCCCTTACCAGGTCTCAAACCCGTGACGGCCACTCTTGCAAGCCAATCACTAAAACTGTAACCCACAGTCGCACCTGTTGTATACAGTTAGCAGTGTTTGAGAAAAACAGGTAGGTGCGCTAACTGTTCAAATGCTGTCTGATATAAAAACCTGCAGCTGACACCAGAGGGGCTTCTGCAATATACCCTCACAAAAAAATAGAGAAGAAAGAAGGAAGGTGTCTGCACTGGTAATTATACATATAACACATTAGTATAGAACAAATATAAATTGGATTTATTCATAAATATATATGAACTGCAGTTCAATTAAACATACACACACATAACATCATAAAATAACAGACAATGTTAGGCAAACTTGTTACCATATGAAGCAAATGTATGATACAAATAAACAGATAGCCTTGGTAACTAATTAAGAAAAATTGTATCCAAATGTTCCCAACAACTAGCTAGTATCCAATGAGGCAAAAGGCAAATGGCAATGGTGTTGGTTTGAAAAAAACTGCCCAATCAATCACAATATCATGCTTAAATAAGTAGAGATAGTCTGGATGGATTAAACTATTCAATATGAACGTTGATAGTCAGATAAAATTCAGATGTTGCTGGTAGGAATATCTCCAGACAAAATTCCAATATCACATTACAGGGGGCTAAGACAGTTAAACACCATCTGAGGTGGTTGAAATCTGCCCCTCAGCACAGATAAGAAGTAAATGGGTATGTGACTGATCGGTGTCACAGGTCACTCTCAGATCCCAATATGTTGTGCCCATAGACTTGAACTCCTTACCTCGTCAAAGGCTCACAAAGGAGGATAATTACCAGCAGTGATGTAGAGCTGGGTCGCGTAACTCCAGCGTCTCCTATCCGCACTGTGGGTGAGGAAGGCACAAAGGCTTCAAGGGAGTGAGGAAAACCGGCACTGATCTGGCTGCACGCGTCTGTCCTGACAGAGGCAGGAGCACAGCCGCTCGTGGATGTCGTGGCAGATAGCCGCTGAAAGCTGTGTAAGCGGAGGTCCCAGACAGCTTGCACGGATGTGCAGGATAACCGGCAGGTGTGTATGAATTGACGGCAGTTCACTGGATACTTGACGCGTTTCTCCCCTATACAGGGGTTTTCTCAAAAGGCAAATGGCATGTCAGTCCTCCACAGGGAGGGCCTTTTTAAACTCTATCTGATTGCACAATTAGTGATCATTGGATCCATCTGTGTGACTGGCTTAATACAGCCCACCAACACTGATAGACACCTTCAACTCACCGCAAAAAAAAATATCATTTTATTATATAGACACAAAAGGAGACAATTACAAATGAATAACATTTGATAACAGATACTAAAAATAAACAAATAAAACATCCTTCAAAATACCTTCAAATAGTCAAAAATCTTCAAATATTTTAAATATATTTAGATATTTTCAAAGGTTTTGAACGGTTTTAAAGGCACCCTAGAGAGGGAGAGTACATACATCGGGGTCTCTCCCATCAAACGTGCTAACTAACCTTCAATATATAAAAAAACATGTTTAATTTGTATAAAATACATCACTTAAAAACCTATATAAATACATGACTGCATGTATAGATGTATATATAAATACACCAGGAAGGTAATATATTGGAGTGACAAGTGCTCGTAAATGTGAGATTGAAATAATTAAAATTTAAATACCTAATAAAATCAGATACAGAATCATCATCACCATCCCAAATAAAAAATAAATCGTCTATATATTTGGGACCATGTTCCCAGATGGTCTCAATGAGACAATAGACATGGATTTTGAACAATAATGTTGTTTTAGTACACATTTGGGTTAATATGTGGTGTCATTTTATAATATATACCTGTGTTTATCATTGTGGTTGTTTAGTTCTATGTTAGAACATTAAGACAATTTGTTTGCATTTAAAGTATTGTGGTTAGGTAGGGATCCTCTACATACATATTACTTTGTATATATTTGCTGGTGTATTTATATATACATCTATACACGCAGTCATGTATTTATATAGGTATTTATATAGGTTTTTAAGTGATGTATTTTATACAAATTAAACATGTTTTTTATATATTGAAGGTTAGTTAGCACATGTTTGAGGGGAGAGACCCAGATGTATGTACTCTCCCTCTCTAGGGTGCCTTTAAAACCTTTCAAAAAGATTTTTGACTATTTGAAGGTATTTTGAAGGATGTTTTATTTGTTTATTTATTTATTTTTAGTATCTGTTATCAAATGTTATTCATTTGTAATTGTCTCCTTTTGTGTCTATATAATAAAATGATATTTTTTTTTGCGGTGAGTTGAAGGTGTCTATCAGTGTTGGTGGGCTGCATTAAGCCAGTCACACAGATGGATCCAATGATCACTAATTGTGCAATCAGATAGAGTTTAAAAAGGCCCTCCCTGTGGAGGACTGACATGCCATTTGCCTTTTGAGAAAACCCCTGTATAGGGGACAAACGCGTCAGGGATCCAGTGAACTGCCGACAATTCATACACACCTGTCGGTTATCCTGCACATCCGTGCAAGCTGTCTGGGACCTCCGCTTACACAGCTTTCAGCGGCTATCTGCCACGACATCCACGAGCGGCTGTGCTCCTGCCTCTGTCAGGACAGACGTGTGCAGCCAGATCAGTGCCGGTTTTCCTCTCTCCCTTGAAGCCTTTGTGCCGCGGTGAACTCCCCACACACGGACCTTTCCCTTCCTTACCCACAGTGCGGATAGGAGCCGCTGGAGTGGCGCGACCCAGCTCTACATCACTGATGGTAATTATTCTCCTTTGTGAGCTTTTGACTGGGTAAGGAGTTCAAGTCTACGGGCACAACATATTGGGATCTGAGAGTGACCTGTGACACCGATCAGTCACATACCCATTTACTTCTTATCTGTGCTGAGGGGAAGATTTCAACCACCTCAGATGGTGTTTAACTGTCTTAGCCCTCTGTATTGTGATATTGGAATTTTGTCTGGAGATATTCCTACCAGCAACATCTGAATTTTATCTGACCATCAACGTTCATATTGAATAGTTTAATCCATCCAGACTATCTCTACTTATTTAAGCATGATATTGTGATTGATTGGGCAGTTTTTTTTCAAACCAACACCATTGCCATTTGCCTATTTGACTTTTGCCTCATTGGATACTAGCTAGTTGTTGGGAACATTTAGATACAATTTTTCTTAATTAGTTACCAAGGCTATCTGTTTATTTGTATCATTCATTTGCTTCATATGGTAACAAGTTTGCCTAACATTGTCTGTTATTTTATGATGTTATGTGTGTGTATGTTTAATTGAACTGCAGTTCATATATATTTATGAATAAATCCAATTTATATTTGTTCTATTACTAGTGTGTTTTATGTATAATTACCAGCGCAGACTCCTTCCTTCTTTCTTCTATACAGTTAGCAGTGCATCAGTGTAGTACTGATTGCACTGTCAATCCAGATCAGCTCCACTAGGCATGTGCAGTACTATGAGACTCAATACACCACAGCGTAGCGCAACTAGCAGGGCGCTACATGGCGTATGAAGCAACAAACTACAGTAGCTGGGAACATCTAGTATATATAATGCATTGAGTTTAGTTAGGGTTGGATAACAATACTGAACTAGCGAAGATTAAAAAAAAAAAAATTATCAAGGTCTCAAACAGGTGGGACAGGAAGTATAGCAGATGGATAACCTAATCCCTTGCCACAAGCCTGTCCTAGTAAGAACTGCACCTGTCTGAGTATGTGATGTGACGTTTGTGAATTATGTGTACTGTGAGCCTCCTTGTACTGTAGCTCGACTGGTGTATGGAGTGGCTCCATTGTGTGTGACTCCCGACACACTGGGCATGCGCAGTGCTAGATCCCATTGCAACCCATGCACCAGAGATCCCATTGTAACCCCTCCACTGGGCATGCACCAGAGATCCCATTTGTAACCCCTCAGAACTGACAGCCATCACAGCGTCGATGTGTTGACATTGACAAGAGTTTGCACTTTAAATGCACAGTTTGTAATACAGAGACCTCTCTCTCAAACAGAGCCCACTACCAGTTACAGAAGTCATGAAATCACTATAGTGTCCAAGTCTGGGACAGCGCTGACAGTGGTGCAAGTGTGCAAATTCAATCGCACAGTCAGTATGTACTGTAATACAGCCATCCCACTTTCGCTGTGTGACTCCCGATCCACTGGGCATTGACAGTGCTGTGATCTTCCATAAACCATGGCATAGCACTACATGGCATATGAAGTGGCTCCACTAGACATGCGCAAGAGATCCCATTGCAACCCTTCCACTGGGCATGCATAAGAGATCCCATTGCAACCCCTCCACTGGGCATGCACCAGAGATCCCATTGTAACCCATCGAAGCTGACAGCCACCACAGCACTGACGTGCTGACATTGACGCAAGTTTGCGCTTTAAACGTACAATCAGTTTGTAACTCTCTCTCAAGCAGAGCCCACTACCAGTTACTGGTCATGAGAAATCACTATAGTGACCAAGTCTGGGACAGCGCCGACATTGACGCACGTTTGCACTTTAAATGCACAGTCAGTATGTACTATAATACAGCCATCCCACTTTCACTGTGTGACTCCCGACCCACTGGGCATGCGCAGTGCTATGATCTTCCATACACCATGTCACAGTGCTATATGGCGTATGGAGTGGCTACACTTGGCATAGCAGGAGATCCCATTGCATCCCTTCCACTGGGCATGCACCAGATATCCCATTGTAACCCCTCAGAGCTGACAGCCACCACAGCGCCGACATGCTGACAATGATGCAAGTTTGCAATCTAAATGCACAATCAGTTTGTAATACAGAGACCCCACTTTTAAACAGCCTACAGTACTACTAATTTTGAAAGTAATTAAATCACTATACAGTAGTCTGGGATGCAATGTGTGACTCCCAACACACTGGGCATGCACAGTAGAAATAGACTCGATACACCATACTGTAGCGCGACTAGCAAGGTGCTACGTGCGTACTGTTTTGGAGCACCATACACCCCTTTCTTGAGCACACAGTGGCATAAAGTAGCATGCCAGGTGGTGGGAAGTTGTGGATAATGTATTGAATACTGAATTAGTGACGTTTTAAAAAAATTAATAAATAATTATATATTTTAAAGGTCTCTAACCCGCGGGACAAGAAGACAGGAGAAGCAGTGAGGCTAGGCATTAGCCCCTTAGCCCACTCGGCTCAACCCGATACTACAGTAGTTCCTAAAGTCATAAAATCACTACAATGTCTAAGTCCGGGACAGTGCAGACAGTACTTACATTACCGCAAGTGTGCAACTTCAACCGCACAGTCAGTGTGTAATACAGAGCTGTGCGTGCATGTGAAATATTTCTATATAAAAGTAGAGGACTCACACACTTAATGATTTCAAACTTTATTATGCATTCTTCTACAGCTTTATTATACATTCCTGATTCCATGTGAAAATGCTGTACTACTGTATACCGTACCGAATCACCACTTCTGTCAGCCAATCATCGGGCAGTGATACAGAACATGCATTGGAAATCAGACGCATGTGCTGTGTAGTTTAGGAGAAGTGACACCTGGTGGACAAAAAGTTGTATTACATGTTAGGACTTTTTTTCAGCGCTACACTACATTACAAAATTTTCTGTGTGGCACGACTCATGGCATGGTGTGTGGCACGCTACATAGCGTATGGAGCAACAAACTAGCTGGGCACATCTGTAGTTCCATAGAAACAAAACAAGCACCCAAGTTACTGACCCCTAGAGCAGGAAGTTGGACCCTCAGGCAGTGGGGTCCACTGGGAAATTCCCCTGTACACCTGTGGGCCAATCTAACTTTGTGTATCACCATGGGCAAGTCTGGACATGCATCTTGGCCAGAAATTTGTGTGTGAAATGTGGCTAAATTGGAGAAGTTTGCCCATCCTTTCACTGCCCACCGCAGTCTGACTTTCCGACTACAAGTCACCCCCTCCTATCACCTCTTCACCTAGCCCTGAGGGCGAGACCCGACCCTCCCTGTATCCAGGCAAGTAGAGAGCCAGTCCAAGCCCAAGTACTTTTTGGGGGGAGTTTCCTAATAACGGGAGGCGTGGCCCCACCCTCCTCAGAAAAAATATATCTAAAAACTATTTGCAACTAAAGAGAGGGGTGCTGTGAGCCAGTCAGGGGCAAATCCAGGCTGGGGCCACGATCAGTGTGATCATTCCCCCCTCACTCACACAGGCAGAGGAGGCTGCTGTGGCTCAGCGGCAGCAGCCTCCCTGGCCCCACTACAGTCCAGCACACCGCAGCGTGTGCTGGGCTGGGGAGAGCGACTGCTGACAGGTAATTAGTACGGGCCCGTGTACGTATTACCTGCTCCTCCACCTTCTCTTCTCCCCTTCCTGTATCAATATTCTTAAAACTATTACTGCATCAGAAAAAAAGGTCACCAAAATGATAGGAGAGGTGCAGGTGGATGTCTCCCTGCTTTGTCATGAGCTCCAGAAAATGAGGGATAGAGTTGGGGAGGTAACACTGTATCTCCACTCTTGCTGTGCCAGAATGCAGGATCAGATCGCTGTTTTGTCCTCTCAAAGGGGTAAATTTACTAAAGTAAGGGGTTTATAGAAGTAGAGGTGTTGCTATTAGATTCTACTTATCATTTATCTAGCATCTTCTAGAAGATAGTAGCTAGAATCTGATTGGTTGCTATGGTCAACACCTCTACTTCAATAAACCTGCACTTTAGTAAATATACCACAAAGGGTGGTTTGACTTGTCAACATTCAAAATGTCAACTTATTTTTTATTTTAGCCAAACCCTAAATATCAACAAAAAATATTTTGACTTTCTGAACGTATCGACATTTTAACCAAGTCGACCTGCATGTCTACATATTGATTGTTGACCTAATGTCCATATCGACATTCAGAACCTGTCAACACTCTGAATGTCTGAATTCACAAATGGGCGCCAAGTTGTCTGACCTGGAGGGCAGACTCCAAAAGAATAATTTATGATTTGTGGGTTTCCTTAAGAGAGCAGAGGGGTCTCACCCTGAAAACTTCCCTGAGGATTGGCTGCCTCAATGGTTTGGCAAGGATGCTTTTTCACCTCAGAGCTCGGTGATACGAGCTCACGATAATCCTTCTAGACCACCTCACGATGCTCACTTCCAGACAATTATAGCTCATTTGTTGAACTACAAAGACCAGGGCGCTGTCCTATTTCTGGTTCGTTTACACCGTACTCTCAAGATGAATAATCACTCCATCTCAGTTTATACTGATTTTGCCATCAAAGTCCAAAAGAGTTGCTCTGTGTTCCTTCAAATCAAGAGAAAGCTGCTGGTAGTGCCATAGCTAGCGCTCCCGGTGCAGGCCACGCCCCCTCCGCATGTTGTCACATGGAGGGGGCATGGCCTGCACCAGGCGCCAGGTGATTACAGCAATGCCCAGAGAATCCTCAGGATGTTAGCGCAGCATTGTGACCATCTGGAGTGTCCTAAGGATGCTCCAGGCAGCACTGCTGCAGAGATTCTGGCAGCAGGGTGCCGCAGCCCACAGAGCCATAGAGGTTTTAGCATAATCATGGCCATGGTTATGGGCCTACCCACCACGTCCAGGTAACCTCTGAGGGTAGGTTCCTAACCTACTGAGGTTGAAATCCAGAGCACAGGACACCCCCAAACAGGCCCAGCTGAGCCACCCCAGGGCATCACTATAATGATAGAGAAGGTGAAGTGTAAGAAAGTGTAAGATAGATAAGAGCAGCTACTGCTGCATATATAAGAAGGTGAAAAATACATATATATTAAACAAACAATAAAGGTGCTAAAAGTGCAAAAAGGAAAATGTGTTTATAAAGCGATGCCCTGAAGCAGCCCAAACAAAGCAATCCAGGGAACCCATGCCCCAAAATTCAACCCATAGCTGCACTGCAGTATAACATTTTTTAGGACTTACCTAGGATTGTGGTTGCATGTAGTTATGTGGCCAGCGGCCGCAAAGCCACCGGTCACAAATCCGACTGCAGAATGCCGGCAAAGGATTTATGATAGGCGTCGAAATACTGACGCCTATCATAATCCCGTCGCTGGATCCAGGATGACGGGTGCTCAATCGAAGTAAGTCCAGGGCGGCCGTCCTGTTAGCCACGGGGGGGAGGGTTAGGTTTAGGGCAGTTAGCAGGGTTAGCATTAGGTTTTGGGGGGAAGGTTAGGGTTAGGCACCCCTAGGGGGGAGGGTTAGAGCTAGGCACCCCCAGGGAGAGGTTAGGGTTAGGCAACCCCCGGGAGGGTAGGTTTAGGGAGCATTAAGGGTTAGGCACCTCCCCGGGAGTTTAGGGTTAGGCACCCCTAAGGGAGGGTTAGGGGGGGAGAGGGGATGGTTAGATTACTTACCTGCCATTGTCGGGATTTCCTGCTGTCGGGCTCACGCTGTCGGGATTTGAACTGCCAGCATTTCAATCCCATTCCATCCCTGGGTGGTGATGGATGGAATCACTCACTTCTCTACCTTCACCTTGGTTGGAGCACCTGAGACCAGGGGCGTATATTCCTATTGGCCAGGAGGGCACTTGCCAGGGGTGCCAGCCGAGGGGGGGCGCCATTACCACCCGGCGGTGCCACCCACAGCCAGTTTTATCCCTTTGTGGGCACACCGATTCCCTGCTGCCCGCCCCAGTGATTTCCCAGCTGCTTAGTATACATATAGACACTGAGTCTGTCACAATCACTACAGAGTGACAGACTCAGTCTGGATCTGGCAACGCTGGGTGGCTGCATGACCCCTTAGTGACATGTAATGTCACACACCATGCATGCTTTGATAGAGAGGACACATGCCTAATGGCAGCATCTAGATGCACTTCATAGAAAGGATCAGGGAGCGGTCAGGGCACATGCTGCACTGCTGACTCTGGTGGCCGGGACCTGTGGGGGTGAAGATGAACAGGCAGACAGGAGGAGTGTACAGCAGCGTGAGGACTCGGGCCGGGGAAGTTGGGATCTGTCTGTGATGGGGTGATGGGAGCTGGCTGTGGGCGGTGATGAGGCTGGCTGAGGGTGGTGATGGGGGCTGAGGAAAGTGATGAGGGCTGAGGAAGGTGATGGGTTGAGGAAGGTGATGGGTCTGGATGAGGAAGGTGATAGGGTTGATTGAGGAAGGTGACAGGGGCTGGGGGCTGGCTGAGGAAGGTGATGTGGCTGTGGACTGAGGAAGGTGAAGTGGGCTGAGGAAGGTGATGAGGGCTGAGGAAGGTCATGGGGGCTGAGAAAGGTCATGGGGGCTGGCTGAGAAAGGTCATGGGGGCTGAGGTAGGTGATGGGGCTGACTGAGGAAGGTGATCGGGGCTGGATGAGGAAGATGATGGGGCTGTGGGCTGACTGAGGTAGTTGATGTGGTCTGAGGAAGGTGATGTTGACTGAGGATGGTGATGAGAGGCTGATGGGGGTGATGAGGGGATAAAGACAGTGATGAGGGGCTGAGGATGGTGATGAGGTGCTGAGGGTGTGAGTGGGACCAAGTTCCAACCCACTGGCCTGGTCTAGACTCTCTGGAGGGAGACACTCACTGGTCTGGACTTTCTGAAGCAACTGGAGGCTGGTCTCCTGCAATTAGCTCTGCAGCTATCTGTGACAGCCCAGCAGGTGAGGTCACTCAGTCTTCTGTAGGGGGGCTGGGGGGAATTATTGGTTGTTTTTATTTATTTTCTGGCTGTGGGGGCAATGAATAAGTGTGTGTTATTTTATTTCCTGTGGGAGCAATCATTGAATCATTGGAGGGGGGCGCCAGTCTCTTAGTTTGCCAGGGCGCTCGGACCCCTAGATACACCCCTGCCTGAGACCTCATAGTTTTTTTTCTGCAGTTTGATCCCTTTTTGTGTATGGGGTCAGTAGATGCTTTTGTAAAGTCCTAATGCTACTAAGGACCAGGTTCCAATAGATCAGAGAGCCAAGCTGGGTGATATGTGTCCTCCTATTTATCAACAGATACAATTGCAAGGTACAACGCAATTTTATATCTGAAGCAACAGTAGACAGGTTAAAGCAATATACAGTAAATAACTATAAGCATTGCAGGTAAAAACAGTAAAGTGCAAGCTCTTGTGGTAACATGCGTTGAACAACTTTTAGGCATTTGCAGATATGCACAGTTCAATGAAGTGTAAGCTCTTGTAACAGCACACCGTAAATAATTACAAACATTGCAGGTGAAACCAAAGTCAGTGAAGTGCAAGTTCTTGTGGCAACATGTGTTGAACAACGTTTAGGCCTTTGCAGGTATGCACAGTTCAATGAAGTGTAAGCTGTTGTGACAGCACACAGTAAATAACTATAAGCATTGCAGGCCAAAAACATCAGTGAAATGCAAGTTCTTGTGACCAAAAAGGGACCCTGTACCCAACCTAGGGGAATCAGATCCAGCATGTAAATAGGCGACAGCAAACGTAAGAGGTGAAGAAGGGAATCGGCAGGGGATTTGGAAAGGGCTATAAAGTCAGCTACGGTAAGGGCACCAGATGTCTCACCCCGTGCTGTGGCGCTTCTGCCTCCACCAATCCCCAGCCACAACCCAGGATGCAAAGCACCGCACCGGGCTGTGTTCAGCATAAGTAAGGTTCTGTGGTGGCTCTTGGCAGCTCATTCCCTGGTGCGGTCCATAGGCAAACTGAGCCAGGTACAGATGGGCTCCGGTAACTGTATCCGACCTAGAGGCGGTCCTCTTGGCGGATCTCTTCCAGGTGGCGGATCCTCAGAGGGGTCTCCAGCTGGGGTTCTCGCAGGGGTTGTCCTCGCTGGGTCCGGTCAGGCTGCAATGTAGAATTCTCCTCAGAGGCGTCTCTCAGGGTCAGTCAGGCACAGTTCCTCTGGCCGGGTCTTCTTCAAAACACCGGCATAAGCGAGGTTCCTCCTCACAAGGATCCAGTCAGCGGGTACTTCTCTTGCTCTGTCTCCTTGGCGGCAGTAAATACAATACGGCAGCCGTTCCTCTTGTCCAGCATCCCGGCGGCACAGTCCTCCAGGGTCCGGTTCATACTGCTGTCTCCTTAGTGATGGGAATCATTTGATGTTTCATCGGAAACATTGGTCAGATGGTTCCAATGTTCAATGTTTAACCCTGCAATGACACAAACAGACAGATCACAGGTGCACAACTCAAATTACTGATTATATATATTATATAAATACATTATGCAATAACATTTTGCAATAAATAGAGGTTTTTAGCATAATCATGGCCAAGGTTATGGGCCTACCCACCATATCCAGGTAACCTCTGTAGGGTAGGCCCCTAACATACTAGGGTTCAAATCCATGTATTTTCACTTTTCTATCCTATATATGCAGCCACAGCTGTTCTTATCTTTTACTTCACTTTTCTCATTAGAGCGATGCCCTGGGGTGGCTCAGCTGAGCTGGTTTGGGGGTGTCCTGTGCTCTGGATTTCAACCCTGCTATGTTAGGGACCTACCCTACAGAGGTTACCTGGATATGGTGGGTAGGCCCATAACCTTGTCCATGATTATGCTAAAAAACTCTATTTATTGCACAATGTATTTATATATATAATCAGTAATTTGGAGTTGTGCACCTGTGATCTGTCTGTATCTGTGCCTACAATAAAAGTATCAACAGGTAGCACCTCCCATGTATATATTCAGGGTGTGCAGTCCAAGACTCTTTCCTAATAACCCTGCAATGATGAGGATCCAATGTTTCATCACCATCACTAGATTACTCCCCCGATGTTTCCCAGATGGTTTCCAATGTTTTTTTGTTGTTTTTGTGTGGCTGCTGGCAGCTGTAGTTACTGCATGTGTGATACTGACATTTCAATACACAGTTTATACATACTGCTGCATTTGTGCATGCTGTTGGGGGCTGTGGCTACCAGAGTGAAAGCCAATCAGCAGCAGCATATAGAACAGCCCTGCCCCCAGCTCACTGCCACTGGTGCTGCTCTCAGTAATGGTGTATACACATGGTCAGATCTGTCAGAAGAACGATGAGCTACGAACGATGAACGATTTTACCAACGATTTCATGAATTCCGAACGATTTTTGTCAGTATTAAAATGAATGAAAATCTGACAAATCTGACTGCAAACACATCAGATGTCAGATATCGTTATCTGACAAAGGGGAACGCGCATCATTCATCATCAGGGGCGTATCTACCCATTGGCCAGGATGGCACTCGCCAGGGGCGCCGGCCAAAGGGGGGGCGCCATCGGCAGTGACACCAGCAGCCAAAGGGTGGACTACCCTCGGGGCTTGAACTAGCCCCGCTAATCCCCCATCAGACCGCAGTGATAGTGGTCTGCCCTACACAGTAACAAACACACAAAGCCGCCAGCGGCGGCTGTGTGTTTGTTATAGCAGCCAGCCAATGAGAGTCAGACAGACTCTCATTGGCTGCTGTGCCCACGGAGGGTGCCGGCTGGAGCTCACTCATGAGCTCCGTCTTCTGGCTCCTCTCGCGGCGGGTGATTGGAGAGATGTCGGTAGAAGCGGGGATCAGGTAAGTTGCTTTTTTTTATTCTCTGTGTGTGTTGTTTTTTTTCTGCCACAGAACAGGGGGGAGTGTGGCTACTAGGGGGCACTGTTTAGGGGTGGCCACTACTGGGGGCACTTTATGGATGGGGTGGCCACTACTGGGGGCACTGTATAAGGGGGGATGCTACTGGGGCACTTTATTTATGGGGTGACCGCTACTGGGAGCACTGTATAGGGGGGGACACTACTGGGGGCACATTATGGAGGGGGTGGCTGCTACTGGGGGCAGTGTATAAGGGGGGGCCACTACTGGGGGCACTCTATAGGAGGGATGGCTGCTACTGGGGGCACTGTATAGGGGGGCCACTATCGAGGGCACATTATAGGTTGGGATGGCTGCTACTGGGGGCACTGTATAGGGGGGACTACTACTGGGGGCATTGCATACAGGGGACTACTACTGGGGGCACTGCATAGAGGAGACTACTACTGGGGGCACTGTATAGGGGTACTACTACTGGAGGCAATGCATAGAGGGGACTACTACTGGGGGCACTGCATAGAAGGGACTACTACCGGGGGCATTGCATAAGGGGGGCTACTACTGGGGGAACTTCCTGAAATTATGGCGGGCACCAGTCTATTACCTTGCCAGGGGCGCTCGGATCCCTAGATACACCCCTGTTCATCATTGCAGGCAAACATGTCAGATTTTCTTTCAAATATGAATGATTATTAAAATGGTTATTGTACAAATCTGAAGTAAAATCTGACAGTGTGTATCAACCATAAGTGACTGGCTGCAGGGCTGGGCTGGCTGCATGGAAGAGTATAAACCCCTTCAGTAGATGTACCTGGAAGTGACTTGAGTGAGGGCAGAAGTGGAGGTTTCTGCCCACACTTTCCAGGAAAATAAGAAATTTGGCCCCTTGCGGGAATGGTGGCTCGCTTAGCTCGCCACAAGAATATATTCCCCCTCTATGCTGTTGAATCGTAAATAAACTTTTAGTACATTCCTGCCTATAAACCTCTAAGATTCACCTGCCTAGAACCTCTAAGACAAAACCTGCCTATACCTTCTAAAACCACAAGATGTCGCTAATTAGCGCTGTGTTTAATTTTACCATTAATAAAACTCTAAGACAGTTGAATAGCGGTCCAACACGCTAAAGATTATTATTCAGGTAAAAGTACAGATGTTACCACGCTATGATCTAACAATGAACGCAAAATAAATTGTACAAACATTAGGTCATAAGGTACAGTCAATACATACGCGTGCGCTCTGGGACCAGTTACCGGCATCAATAATGAGACCTCCATCGAACAGCATAACACGAACACTGCAGACTGGCATCTTGTTTCAGAGCACTCACATATATACCCGTACTGGGATAAGCAATACAATAGAATACGTTGGTAGGTTCTCATTGGTTCCTCTTCTTGCTTCTTCCGTTACTGTACAATTCATAGGTCAGTGCAAAGACACAACCCAGCCTCCAACAACCTGATTGTGTCCACTTTCCCGCTGCATAATAAATCTAGTCTAAACTATGGCATACAACATTTCAAGAAGTTATTCTCTCTAACATTCATATTTCATAGCCGCATGTTCTGATCTTCTCACCGATGCTACCGGAACGCTGTTGAAACAGAGTAGATCAGTACGGCACCAAACACAGTCCAATTGTCATTTACTAAGCCATAGTTACAGAAAACATTCATTTCTTTATATACTGACATTGCGTTTAAACCAAGTAATAATTATCCTTTTTGCGTTATGGGACCATTGCTTTTAAATGTATGTATGCGGGAAGAAACAGCACTGAATTGTGTTGTGCGTCTGAGGGTCGGTGGGGCACTCAGCGAGCAGCACTAAGCTGGAAGGGCATCTATGTGTGTGTGTGGCCATGCCAGTATGATTTTGGGAAGGATCACTAAAAAGCTGACTGTGTTCTGTTTAACATTGTGTGTATGAGTTGCAGGGAATTTTGCTACTTTTCAAATATAAGTCTGTGTGTGATAATATACACGTAAGTCCATGCATGATGGGCCACATGCACACACACACACATATATATATATATATATATATATATATATATATATACACACAAGCACACATGTGTTTTTCTGATGTTTTAAACTGCAATTGCAAAATGTGTTTATACAGTGAATTTAGTTCTCATACAGGGTGGAGGCTCCCAGCAGTGCAGTCGGAGCCTCACTCTTTATTCTGCTTGTTTTGGTTGTGGGGATGGACTCAATTGTGTAGCTCCATAGCTAGGCTACATTACAATTGCCACAGCTCATATATTCTTATGTAAAAATGCTCATAGCACCACGGTATATTGTGTCGTGTTATGGTATAGGGATTTTCTCCAGGATGGGCTTTGTATAGGATTCCAAATGCTAATAAGTTAGTGTTTATGTGCTAAACACTGTCTGCCTGTGTTTGAGGAAGGCTGACTATGTACCTTTTTTTCAAAACAGTGTTGTGAGATTTTATTTCTAAGATGGAGTCTTGTCGCCCTTTACAAGATAGCATTGCGCAGATTCCAATTGCAAACAGATTCTGTCTTCGCCAATTATCCGGTTTCGACAGTCCACCCTTTGATAGCCAATCAAGCGCTATCACAACCTGTTCTGAATCTGTTTAGCCCACTTGAATGGTAGGGAATGACGTTGGACACTGGCTGATGTCATCGTACAGAAATGGAAGGGGAACTAGCTCATTCCCTGGCTTGCATGTGTGCTGCTGGGGGCAGCGGCAGACAGTGAAAGACACTCTTGTCAGCCAATCAGCAGCTATTGGTAATTGAGCAGTAAGTGACAGTGTCAGTCACTACTGCATGTGCAGTATATGTGTGTGTGTGTGTGTATATATATATAACAGTAATTAATTTCAATTTCAAATTTTTTAAGTTGCAGCCGCCGTGTTTTAATACGCTTGTATGTAAAATTTAATGATCTGCGCTTGTAAACTGTGGATTTCTATAGAAAGAGAGAGGGACAAATTTTCGCTTTTATATAGTAGAAAAGATAGAAAAGAAAAAATAATAGATAAGCTAAATCCTTATCTAATTCCGGACCTGACCTGTAGAGGGCGAATGCTATGCAAAGATTGTGTTTTTAATTAATGAATTAAAAATTAACAGTAATTAATTTTGATTTCAAATTTTTTAGTTGCCTCCACCGTGTTTTAATATGCTTGTATGTAAAATTTCACGAACTTGGCTTGTAAACTGTGGATTTGTATAGAAAGACAGGACAAATTTTCGCTTTTATATAGTAGAAAGAGATATATATATATATTAGTGTATATATACACACAAGTGTGTGTGTGTGTGTGTGTATATATATTTATATATCCTGGCACAAAGAAAGGTACAGCACTCCAATAAATAATTGTATTTAAACCACCTAATAATAATTAATACATACAGACAGTAGTGTGAGTCGATGTTTTGGTATATATAAAGAACGTCCTCAGGACAATAATGTAGTAAAATAAAAAATCTGCAGCCACAAATAGATGCTACTTACCCTATTCTAAATAGAGAAGATACCGACCCAGTGAGTGACGGCTGGGACTAAGAGGCGCTCAAAAATTAAGTCACAAAGTCTCCCAGCAACATCAGCTGTGGCAAACGCACTGTCACCTGGCAGCCACTGATACGCCTGTGGTGCTAGATGCCTGCAGGGGAACTGCTTGTAGTATGCTGCCTAAGAAGTACCAGGGTTATTAGATAGAGCAAGTAACTGTGTACCTGGATAAACCATGATTCAAAACAAGGGGTGCAAATACATAATATTTTTTTTTATATGTGAGGTAAATCTTATCTGCTTTTGCATATAGGCCCTCATTCAGAGCCACTCGCTAGCGGCAGTACGCTCGTTCCGAGCGATGTTCGCACATCTGCGCATGCGTACGGTTTTTAGTACGCATGCGCGAACCAGTCAGTGCGGCCGAAAATCGTTGGTACGCAATATAGCGAGGGCCTGCTATTTTGAGTGACAGAATGAGGCATATGTGGGTGGTAACAGGGGAAGGTGCTTGAAAACGGGGAGTGGAGATCCGAACGCAGGCGTGCTTAAAGGTCAAAACGGGCGTTTTAAGGGAGTGCATAATTAATACAGCAGCGTCATTGACCACGTCACTTGGTTTTTTTTAACTCAGAACTGCTCGCAAAATAGCGGTTGAAAACACCAACCACAAGAATAGCGAGCAGTTCATACGCTGTACGATGTACTCGATTAATCTAATAAATAGCGGACATGACGTATGGTGCGTGCGGCCAGGGGGCGTTTTTATCAAAAAAACGAGCATATGTTTTGCTCGCTCGTTCAGACTTAGAGGTGGGAACAGACTGCAATTTGCGAACGGATCATTTGAATAGCCACCCCTTGTTTTTGAACGAACGACCACAAATAGCGAACGGCTCTGAATCAGGCCCATAGCCCACAAATTCTGGACAGCTTTATTTTTAGACTGCAATTTAGATTTGAGTTTGGACTCTTCCCTCCCAAATCTAAAAGTTTCTGCACATTTTAAATCTGTCTCACCTGCAGTGCAGCATGGTTTTACCAAGATGCAGTTACTTGCACTTATTCTGAATCAGGCCCTTTATCAGCTGTGTTCAGAGATAGTGTTCAATGACAATCTCTGGGGAGCCCATTTTGTCTTAATAAATTTAGACACTCAGATTGAAGATATACTAAACTCCATCCACGTTGGATCCAGTCACAAAGGCTAACGTGTTGCATGAATATTCCTTTTATCCCCTTGAAATTAGAGGTGTCTCCCCATAACACATACTGTACATTCTTAATATTCTACTTTTATTAGCAATAGGAGAGCAGTATTGCCTCAGTTATGATTAATACTTATTATCTTGATATGCTTACCTTTGTAAAATGTCATTGCCATGGTGTCTTAAGAGCCACTCCAATAACAACCTATATGCACTAGGGGTGTGCACCGGCCACTTTTCGTGTTTTGTGTTTTGGTTTTGGATCTGGATCTTTCTTCGTGTTTTGGATCTGGATTGGTTTTGCCAAAACCACCCTTGCGTGTTTTGGGTTCTGGGTTTTGTGTTTTGGATCTGTATTTTTTTGAAAAAAAGCATAAAAACAGCTAAAATCACAGAATTTGTAGGTTTTTCTGCTCCTATGCTATTATTAACCTCAATAACCTTAATTTCCACTCATTTCCAGTCTATTCTGAATACCTCACACCTCACAATAGTGTTTTTATGTCCAAAAGGTTGCACCGAGGTAGCTGGATGACTATGCTAAGCGACACAAGTGGGCGGCACAAACACGTGACCCATCTAGGCGTGAAACTGCAGTGGCAGACAGGATGGCATTGAAAAACTAGGCCCCAAACTGTACATAATGCAAAGAAAAAAAAGAGGTGCAAGATGGAATTGTCCTTGGGCCCTCCCACCCACCCTTATGTTGTATAAACAGGACATGCACACTTTAACAAACCAATCATTTCAGCGCCAGGGTCTGCCACACAACTGTGGCTGAAATGATTGGTTCGTTTGGGCCCCCACAAAACAAGCTGGCAATTTATCTGTCCCTGCACAAACTGGCTCTACGGAGGCAAGATGTCATCCTCATCCTCCTCATCCACCGATTCCTCACCCTCTTCAGTGTGTACATCCTCATCCTCACAGAGTATTAATTCGTCCCTGCTGGAACCACAGGTCCCTCTGTACGTTCTGGAGGCTGGTCTCCCTGGAAGAGTTGATAATTCATTTTATGAACATCATCTTCTCCACATTTTGTGGAAGCAACCTCCTACGCCTTTCGCTGACAAGGTTCCCGGCTGCACTAAACACTCTTTCGGAGTACACACTGGAGGGGGGGCAACTCAGGTAAAATAGAGCCAGTTTGTACAGGGACCTCCAAATTGCTTCTTTTTCCTGCCAGTACAGGTACGGACTGTCTGACATGCCTACTTGGATGCTGTCACCGATGTAATCCTTTAACAGACAGACGCACGCTTGTCGCTGCTGCTTTGAGGATTCAAGTGCGGCTACAGCCCACACAATTCACAAAGACAGAAAAAAAAAAGAATATTTTTATTGTTTGTGGAGCACACGTTGAGGGTTACACCACCCTTTAACAGACAGAAGCACGCTTGTCGCTGCTGCTTTGAGGATGCAAGTGCGGCTACAGCCCATACAATTCACAAAGACAGAAAAAAGAAGAAGAATATTTTAATTGTTTGTGTAGAACACTTTGAGGTGTCACCACCCTTTAACAGACAGACGCACGCTTGTCGCTGCTGCTTTAAGGATGCAGGTGCGGCTACAGCCCACACATTTCACAAAGACCAAAAAAAAAAGAACAATATTTTAATTGTTTGTGTAGAACACTTTGAGGTGTCACCACCCTTTAACAGACAGACGCACGCTTGTCGCTGCTGCTTTAAGGATGCAGGTGCGGCTACAGCCCACACAATTCACATAGACAGAAAAAAAAAGAACAATATTTTAATTGTTTGTGTAGCACACTTTGAGGGTGTCACCACCCTTTAACAGACAGACGCACGCTTGTCGCTGCTGCTTTGAGGATGCAAGTGTGGCTACATCGCACACAAGTCACAAACACATTAAAAAAATAGTTTTTTATTTTTTGGAACACTTTGAGAGTTACACCACCCTTTAACAGACAGACGCACGCTTGTCGCTGCTGCTTTAAGGATGCAGGTGCGGCTACAGCCCACACATTTCACAAAGACCGAAAAAAAAAGAACAATATTTTAATTGTTTGTGTAGAACACTTTGAGGGTGTCACCACCCTTTAACAGACAGACGCACGCTTGTCGCTGCTGCTTTAAGGATGCAGGTGCGGCTACAGCCCACACAATTCACATAGACAGAAAAAAGAAGAATATTTTTATTGTTTGTGTAGCACACTTTGAGGGTGTCACCACCCTTTAACAGACAGACGCACGCTTGTCGCTGCTGCTTTAAGGATGCAGGTGCGGCTACAGCCCACACATTTCACAAAGACCAAAAAAAAAAGAACAATATTTTAATTGTTTGTGTAGCACACTTTGAGGGTGTCACCACCCTTTAACAGACAGACGCACGCTTGTCGCTGCTGCTTTAAGGATGCAGGTGCGGCTACAGCCCACACAATTCACAAAGACAGAAAAAAAAAGAACAATATTTTAATTGTTTGTGTAGCACACTTTGAGGGTGTCACCACCCTTTAACAGACAGACGCACGCTTGTCGCTGCTGCTTTAAGGATGCAGGTGCGGCTACAGCCCACACATTTCACAAAGACCAAAAAAAAAAGAACAATATTTTAATTGTTTGTGTAGCACACTTTGAGGGTGTCACCACCCTTTAACAGACAGACGCACGCTTGTCGCTGCTGCTTTAAGGATGCAGGTGCGGCTACAGCCCACACAATTCACAAAGACAGAAAAAAAAAGAACAATATTTTAATTGTTTGTGTAGCACACTTTGAGGGTGTCACCACCCTTTAACAGACAGACGCACGCTTGTCACTGCTGCTTTAAGGATGCAGGTGCGGCTACAGCCCACACAATTCATAAAGACAGAAAAAAAAAGAACAATATTTTAATTGTTTGTGTAGCACACTTTGAGGGTGTCACCACCCTTTAACAGACAGACGCACGCTTGTCGCTGCTGCTTTGAGGATGCAGGTGGAATCTAGACGGGATTTGGAACCGAGGACACACTACCTCCATCAATTGTCTAAATCCCACTGCACTAATGTCGGATACCGGACGCACGTCTAACACCAACATAGCAGTCAAGGCCTCAGTTATACGTTTTGCTTCAGGATGACTGCTGTCGTACTTCATCCTCATCGCTAGGGACTGTTGGAGGGTCAATTGTTTAGTAAAAGTAGTGATGTTCCTACTTCCTCTCTGGGATGATGAACAACTCCCAGCAGCAGCAACAGCACTAGGAGGAAGTGGTTCTTGATCTTTCCCTATTTTATTTTTATCGGAGAAAGTTTGGTCCTCCATTTATGTTATATTGATATATATACGTGCGGCTAAAGCGCACACAAACACAGAAAATATTATTTTATTTTTGCTGGAGAGTAGTGCACTTTGTGGGTTACACCACCCTTTAAGAAATGAGCCAGCCGGCTCTTTACTTATGGGACACAGGCGCACGCTTGGCGCTGCTCCTTTGTTGATGCACGTGCAGCCACAGTGCACACAATTCACAAACACAGAAAATAATTTTTTTTTTGGTTTGGACTGGAGTGTACTTTCGGGGGTTACAGCACCCTTAACGGTCAAGCCAGCCGGCCCTTTACTTATGACACAGGCGCACGCTTGGCACTACTTTGTTGATGCACGTGCGGCTACTGCGCACACAATTCACAAACACAGAAAATAATTTTTTTTTTGGTTTGGACTGGAGTGTACTTTCGGGGGTTACAGCACCCTTAACGGTCAAGCCAGCCGGCCCTTTACTTATGACACAGGCGCACGCTTGGCACTACTTTGTTGATGCACGTGCGGCTACTGCGCACACAATTCACAAACACAGAAAATAATTTTTTTTTTGGTTTGGACTGGAGTGTACTTTCGGGGGTTACAGCACCCTTAACGGTCAAGCCAGCCGGCCCTTTACTTATGACACAGGCGCACGCTTGGCACTACTTTGTTGATGCACGTGCGGCTACTGCGCACACAATTCACAAACACAGAAAATAATTTTTTTTTTGGTTTGGACTGGAGTGTACTTTCGGGGGTTACAGCACCCTTAACGGTCAAGCCAGCCGGCCCTTTACTTATGACACAGGCGCACGCTTGGCACTACTTTGTTGATGCACGTGCGGCTACTGCGCACACAATTCACAAACACAGAAAATAATTTTTTTTTTGGTTTGGACTGGAGTGTACTTTCGGGGGTTACAGCACCCTTAACGGTCAAGCCAGCCGGCCCTTTACTTATGACACAGGCGCACGCTTGGCACTACTTTGTTGATGCACGTGCGGCTACTGCGCACACAATTCACAAACACAGAAAATAATTTTTTTTTTGGTTTGGACTGGAGTGTACTTTCGGGGGTTACAGCACCCTTAACGGTCAAGCCAGCCGGCCCTTTACTTATGACACAGGCGCACGCTTGGCACTACTTTGTTGATGCATGTGCGGCTACTGCGCACACAATTCACAAACACAGAAAATAATTTTTTTTTTGGTTTGGACTGGAGTGTACTTTCGGGGGTTACAGCACCCTTAACGGTCAAGCCAGCCGGCCCTTTACTTATGACACAGGCGCACGCTTGGCACTACTTTGTTGATGCACGTGCGGCTACTGCGCACACAATTCACAAACACAGAAAATATATTATTTTTTTAGCACTTGGGGGGAGCACCCCTGATGGACAGAGCACCCCCTGGACAACACTGCAGCGCTCCTTTAGGACTGGGACACTGCACAGGACTTTGGAGTGGACACAGCCCCTATGGAGAACTGACTGCACAACACAGTCCAGCCAGCCCCTATGGACTTTGAAGTAGTGGACACAGCCCCTATTAACAACAGCAGCACAGCACAACACAGCCAGCCCCTATGGACTTTGAAGTAGTGGACAACAGCAGCACTACACTACACTACACTACACAGCCCTAACTCCCACCCTCCCTCTTCACTGTCCACAGCCGAGTGAGAAAATGGCGCCGACGTGGGTACCTTATATAGGATCCAAAACCCGCGAGACTCGGAAGGCGGGATGATGACGTTTTGCCTCGATTTCAGATCCGAGTCAGGCGGGAAAAGTCGAGCCTGATTCGGATCGGACTCGGATCGGGGGGGCTCGGGGGGGTTCGGATTTCAGAAATCCGAACCCGCTCACCCCTAATATGCACATGTCACTAAGTGCCCTGCACAGTTATAAACAACATCTTAAAACAAGAAAGCCTTGTTCTAACAACAAAACCATCTGCGAAGCTTACATCAGCAGATGAATGTGGGACAAGGGTCACACTAACATTAACCCTACAGGTTACATTGTAATTTGTACCACTCCACAGTACATTGTAACGCTCCACATTTTCTTCTAATTCTAGTTTCAGTCCTGTGGGTTGTCATCCTCTGGTGTTTAAATTCTCCTGTCAGTCAGCTGCATACCATACACAATGCATGCATACTGCATTTACATCATTCTTCTCCCCTATTTTAGCGCTCGGTCTCTGATATAAACTATTTACCTCAATGTGTGTCCAACCACTCCCCAGTTAGTATCACTGTTGGTACCTCTTTGTCAGATGACACCCATTTCTGGAAACTCAGTCCATTCTGGCTGGAGCCCATGGGTGCAGGCACTGAGATGGAGGCCTCCTGTGTTTTTGGTAATCTTTCCTGTTTGGATGCCTCTATTTTGTGAGATTCATTAAAATATTTTCTATGGGGTATTTTTATTAAGCACAATACTGAGATTATACAATATAATAGAGTAGTTTGGTGGTTTTTCTGGTCTCCTTGTTAATTGGTCCAAGTCATTTATTTTTTCTATTAATGGCTTCATACCTAGTTGTACGGTCCTTCCATGTCCCCTGCAATGGACTCTCTCCTTTCACTGCCTAGGTATCTCCATATTCCCTAAGCTGGCAGATTTTGTAACTCATAAAAGACCATTACTGCCCATATTAAACAGAACATTGTAATTCAGCCAAATACATATACTTTTTCAACACTTCCCTGTTTATTTTCCAAAGAAAGTTTTCTCTGCCATTGATTCCATCCTTTCCTCCTATATATGGGGGGAAAGAGGCTGCATATATGTACATACTTTGTGTCATTATAAACTGGTGGCCTTACCCTCCCTAACCTGAGACTTTATTACTGTGCCTCTCAGCTTGCTTATTTGGTTCAGTGACTGGGTGATTGTGTTGGGTCCACTTTGGAGGGGTTCCTTGTTGAGCAGATGGAGTCTCCTTTATCTCCCTTGCAGGTCTTGTTTTCTTGGAGGATGATGCAGGGTTCTACTCCGCTGTTGCGCCAGGCATCCTTGGTCTTGCGTTTTGCATAGGATCTGTTTGGGGGAGAGGGGTGGCCCTAGAGGTCCCAATTTGGTTTGCAACTTCTTCTCCTGACTCGGGCATGCTCAACTCAATTTATGGTGGCTGGATGGTGTCTTTAATGTTGGTCATTTATTTCACAATGGCATTTTCAAATCTTATGAACAACTAAAAGTGGAGTTTGTTTTCTGTATCTCCACTTCTTTTAAATACATTCAGCTCCATCATGTTGTGCATGCACAATTTGGTGGCCTTCGTCTTTTGGATTCCCCCCTCCCACTCCAAACTAAATTTCTCAGGTTGGATTCTACTAAAGTTCTCTTTCCTTTAATGTCTACCCAACTCTAGATATTTACCTAATGCTCTCCACTCACTCTGGTGCAAGTGTTGGTTCTCTAAAGTATGAACAGTGGGCTCAGATTCTGGGCTCAATTAAGCATACTTATCCATGTGTTCAGTTCCAACAAATACATTATTTTTAGCCATCTAGGTCTTATTGTACCTCTGTAAGCCTAGTCAGGATTGGTGCTCGTTACCAGGCTACCATTCTTAAGTACCATGCCCCTGACTGTGATTTTTGGAACCTGATCTGTACTTGTCCCAGTATTCATAACTTTTGGCTTCAGGCCTGGTCTGATATTAGGTACACTTCCCCCTATGTGTGCTCCTGCTGACACTAGGCTATGTCTATTTGGGCTTGATAAGAACGTAAATATGTTACTATGTTATGGGATTGTCCTCATTGACCAAAGTAATTCATGCTATAATGTGGTTTGCCCCTGAGCTCCCATATCCATACGTGGCGTGCCCTCATTACTAGCAAGATTGACCATGAACGTTATATGCATACAAGTAGAAATGCTGTATAGGCCCGCCTCTGATATTTCTTTCACCTGTTTATCTACACTCTGCTCCCCTTCTTCTTTCTTTCGTCCTTGCTTTTTGACACCCACACGTGCCGTTCTTCTTCCTCTTCCCTCCTTTCTTATTTTATTTTTAGTTGCATTCATTTTTGTATATTTACTAGAGATGAGCGGTTTGGTTTTGACTCGGTTCTTTTCGCCAAATTAGTGCAAGTTCAGATTTATTGCATCTATCTCATCTATCCAAAACACGAGAGCCGGATAGCCAATAAGATGTTGTTTTTGAGATCTGAACATAACCAAATAAAATCAAACCACTCATCTCTAATATTTTCTTGTCATAAGCCTATGTTAGCTAGTCACACAACTTAGATCACTCCATATTTCTAGAATAGTTTGTCAGACGATGCCTTTTGTACTTATGAAGGCACTTGTCAGCTCTTGTACTGGTAACTGCTAAGTTTTGTATTGATATGTTTTTCTATGTTGTGTGTGTATTTAAAAAATAAAAACTATTTAAAAAAAAAAACTCTTAATAAAACAAAACTTGATTTAAAAAGCCTACACCCACTTTCTGACAATGCCACACCCACTTCTTTGTAGTCTTCGAAACTTCCATATCCCACAAATTTCAGCTGCCCTAGACCAGTCTTTATATTTGGGAGTTTTGGAAATAGGGAGATGTTCAGGTTATACTTCAGACCTCTCTAAGTGGAGAATGACTTCCTGACAATACCTGTTTCTAAGTTATCAACTTATTTTTTTATATATATTTTCTAGGGACACTTTACTACTGAATGAGAACATCCATGCTAAAACCTCCATCATACAATATTTATTAAGATTAATTAATGTACTTTTTCCATCACAAATACATTTTCAATAAATAGTAACCATTTCTTGCTAGTGAGAGGAGTACGGATTTAACCTTTTTTTTTCTTTCTTGTCACTTACTTATTTAATATTGGTTTTATGAATATTATTAACTGACAGTTATGACACTACTGTTATTATCTATCTACCAAAATATCAGGAAATCCATTCTAATTTTATATTGCGCACAGTGGCGTAACTAGGGTCTTTGGAGCCCAGGGGAAGAATTGTGCCCCCCCTCCACACACACACACACACACACACACACAGCAAAATATATTTTGTGTGCTAAAGTCACGCAGCCAAAAATGGGTGTGGTCACATACCGAAGGGGCATGGTCAATGAAAATGGGGCGTGCCAACATGACACGCCACCCAATTCTCATCACTCTGGGAACATTCCTTTTCAGTGTATATGCACCTTACCTATACAGTAGTTTCTCACAATGTGGAACCTCTGATGAAATGTATCCTCCATGGGAAGACGGCGTCTTCAGTCGGTATTCACTATTCATGTAGGCCACATCATCCGGAAGATGCCTGTTTGTGTAGGAATATTAAGAAGGTCATCATCATACAACAGCGGTTCAACCAGACTCGATCCCCCTGTGTAACTTCCTTCCCCCTGCATCTCTCAACCACACAATCTCACCCTGCGTCGTCTCTCAGCCACACCATCGCCTCCCCCTGTGTCGTCTCTCAGCCACACCATTGCCTCCCCCACTGCGTTGTCTCAGCCAGCCCATTGCCTCCTCCTGCATAGTTTCTCAGCCACACCATCGCCTCCCCCCCTGCATCGTCTCTCAGCCACACCATCACCTCCCCTCCACGTTGTCTCTCAGCCACACCATTGCCTCCCCCTGCATAGTCTCAGCCACACCATCGCCTCCCCCTGCATTGTCTCTCAGAAACACCATCACCTCCCCCCCTGCATCTTCTCTCAGCCACACCATTGCCTCCCACCTTGCGTTGTCTCTCAGCCACACCATCACATCCCCTCTGCGTTGTCTCTCAGCACACCATTGCCTCCCCCCATGCATCATCTCAGCCACACCATCGTCTCCCCCCCTGTGTCATCTCTCAGTCACACCATCACCTCCCAGGACCATCTCCTAAAGTTGATTCAGCTTTGGCAGGGCCAGCAACAGAAATTTTGGGGCCTGGTACACTTATATTTCTGGGGCCCCCAAACAACCCCCCCTCCTAATGCCCCCTCCTCCAAACACAAATGCCAGGTCCACACAAACACAAACATTTATTACAGAAATGCACGCACACACACAGATATATATATACACACACACGCACATATATATATATATATATATATATATATATACACGCATCAACACACATACCTACTGTATTCACACACACACATATATATATTGTCGAAGCTGGATAATTGGCTGAGACCTAAATTGTAAAATTAATATCTGCACGATGCCATTTTGTGTTGTCCACCCGACGCCATCTTGCGGCGCCTACACGATACCTTCGTGTATGGTGCTATGCTATGTTATGATTATTAATGTTGTGCGTCTGCCACTGCCCCAGGTTAAAAGTCCTCATTACATAAATACATACATTTACTAAAACATATAATACGAACAACCCCGCAAAGCACGTACCATGGTGTACTCCACAAACACGTAGAAGCACAATGCATACTAGCGTCTTTTACTTAAATATCCCTACACTTACACATTGCAGACTTACACAGAAAGGTTCCCTAGCATTAAGGTTAATACCCAAGATTTTATTCATTATCAATTACTGTGCATAACGGGAGGAAGTGCGTGAACATAACTCGCTGAAAATCGTTCACCAATCGGAATTCTCTAGAAATTGCTAAGCGTTTTCTCAGATGGGTGCGAAGCAATCTCTGGAAATGGTTGATGATGTGCTGCTGGTGGAAGGGCCGGTTGGTTCGGCTAGCTATGTTATGTTTAAAAAGTATTGTGCGTATGCTACGGCATACTGTGACATATGGGTCAAAATGACCAAGAAATGTAAAACACCTTTTCCTAAAATTGGTAGCTTTGATTCGGAGGTTCTGAACAATGTCAGAGACAGTATATGTTTAGTGAAGTCTCTGAAGAAAAGGGTAAAGTTTAATGATTGCTTAAAGTTGTGGCAGCACGAGGGGAACATGTGGCTTAGCTGTGTGCACTGGACGCAAACTAGTGTCGCGCACACGATGCAAGGGAGCGCGCACACGATGCAAAATGGCATTGTATGCATGCCGCAAAGTAGCGTGCATGGCAAAATAGCATTGCCGAAGGTAATAGTAGCGCACGTCCACCACCACCACCCTATGAGGATGGGGGTGAAGGTACAGTCAATCTCAAAAATCATAAAAATTTAACAAGTAACTTGTACCCTTTCCTAATTAACTATAAGGAACATGTTTTTGATGCAGATGATGAACCTGTTGTAATGTCCGCTCTTTCCCATGTTGCCCAAGTGTGAAATGTACCATCACAGCAAGCACAGGTAGCACAGGTAGCTGCCCCACTAGTACCAGAAATGGAGGTAGCCCCACCAGTGCAGGAAGTATTAACATCTGCTGTAACAGTAGCGGAAGTTGTTAATACCATACGTAGTAGTAATAGGCTGAACCCTCAACCAGGTAGCAAGGCCAAAGGTAGCGGTGTGGCAGGCATCCATCCCATTCAGACAATAACTATTCCCAATGGGAATCCAGATGCACATGGTGTAGTGGCCACAAGGAATGTAGCGATGCATTGTACATGGACAAGAGCAGAGCTACATTCCATAATGACAGATTTCCCTGACCCTAGGAAAGAACTAGCAAAGTGCCAGAGATTTGTAAAGGATTTAGGTAAGGTTCATGAGCCAACCAACAAAGATTGACGAGTGGTATTACGGGCCATAACTGATGAAGGTAACCAGGATAACATAGCCCGCATTGTCACCCAGTTGGCCATATATTTCCCAGTAGTAGTTAACTGGAGTAAGATTTTTACGATTAAACAGAAGAGAGTGAGTCTGCAGCAGATTATTTTACCAAAGCGCTGCAGACTATTTTCCAATACACAGGCATAGAGGATATAAAGGACAACACACATCACAGGGAAATGACAATCACAGAGCTTATGGATGGTCTTAAAGACCCTCTAAAGGCCAGGGTTCAGACCTCACTTCCTGGGTGGAGGGGAGTTACAGTAGACACACTCAGGGAATTTGCAATTGAACATGATAAAAACATCCTTAGGAAGAGAGAAATGCAGAGCAAGAAACTAATGGCTGTTAGCATTCAAGCTCTGGAAGGAATGCAAATAACACCGTAGCACTCTTATCACACACAGCCAAAATACACTCATCCCATACAACCTCCAAACCCTTATTCCCATACACAACCACAATCTTTTCACACTCCCCAACCCACACAATAACAACCTTTCAATACACATCAACCACTAAGGTGTTATAGATGTAACAAGAAGGGGAACATAAGTAGGTTTTGTTAAGCTAGACAGTGGGAAAACAAAAAACCAGGGAACACCGAGGTATCCACCGAAGGGACACCCACCACAATCCATTCCAGCCATCACCTGCTCACATCGTAGCAGTGAATGCTTTGCTGGAAGAAGATAGTCAGTTCTAGGGGTCAGGTCACACCTGTAGTCTACAGCCAGTCAGGTTAACTGGGAGTACTAGGGAAGAACCTGTAATGATGGTTGATGTAGCTGGTACTAAATATTCTTTTCTTGTAGACACAGGGGCGACCAGATCAGTGATAAAATCTACATCTAATATACTGGTGACCTGCAAGATAGTACCAGCAATGGGTGTAACGGGTAAAGTGCAACATTATCCTTTAGCCAAATCTGCAGAGGTTACTATCGGTCCATTGCATACCAGGCACTCCTTTCTCCTGGCAGCAGCGGCCCCTACTAACCTACTGGGAAGGGATTTGCTATGTAAAATGGGATGTGTCATTTATTGTACCCCTGATGGTATATTTTTAGATATCCCAGAGAGAGTTACGCATGAGGTGAGGGATATACTGGACACTCCCCAAAGGTTAATGTTTCACTCTACTGTTTCAGATAAAAATCCATCTCAAGTAGAGCATATGTTATCTCAGATACCAGAATCCCTCTGTACCAAAAATGGACAGGACACTGGATTGATGGCAAGATTTTTATTCATTATCAATTATGTTATGAAATTACTGTATTTGAGATCTAAGGTTTAGTACATGATAAGCAGACCGTGTTTGGTGCTATTCTAAACCACTGTTTATTTGCAGATCTCCGGTTCCATCGGCAAGGAGATTGCAACTTGCGTCTGCAAATTTTTGAATCATAGAGAGTTAGGTATTGAAATGTACTGTGTGATGTAATGTTTACTAGCCAGTTTAGACTTATTCTTCAGCGGGAAAACACACACATAGAGCCATTGGTGGGCTGAACCCATACTGTACAAACTGGCCTATGAAGTGCATCGTTACAGAAGAACCAAGAGGAAGAACCAATGGGATTATGTCAACTCATTTTCATTGTATTACCACTCTCTGTAAGGGTATATATACGGACACTCTGTATTCAGTAGTCAGTCAGCTTGTTCTTTCTTTTGACGGAGGCTTCACCTTTGATGCCGGAAGTCTGGATCCAGAGCGCCTGCGTATGTGTCGACTGTACCTTGTGATTGTATAATCTGTTTGTGCTAATTGTATTTAGATCAAGGCGTGTAACTATATGCTTTTTTGTGAATAATATCTGTTTGTGCTTTGGAACCACAATCAAAGTCTGGAAAGCAATTATTTCTTGTGCGACTTATAACGCTAAATAGTGACATTTGGGTATAGAGATCATTAGGTATTCATAATATATATATATATATATATATATTATACACACACATGTTAAAAATTACAATAACATAGTCACTTACCTTCATGTTAAGACTTGGACATACTCTTCAGCTGGACCACTAATGAGGAGGACGAGTGTGCCGTGAGGGGTGGGGGAGGTGCCGAGAGGGTGGGAGTCGGAGGTGCTGCAAGGAGGGGAGTCGACTGTGCTACGAGGGAAGGGGGTGGAGGTGCCGCAAGGGGGAGTGGGTCAGAGGTTCCGGCTGGGGGTAGTTGAACAACAGGTGATGATGGGAGAGGAGAGGAGCAAGAAGGAAGCAGGAGGGGTCCAGAAGGAGGAGGAGCACTGGCCCCTGCGTGTCACGTGAGCCAGTGTTTGACTGGGTAAGATTTTCAGTGGGCGGGGCTTCGGCTGAACGGCTGTTCTCACACACAGTGTCACAAGCTGCTGCACTATTAATGCTGTGCAAAGTGAATGCCAGGCCAGCGTTCACTGAAACTCTGCTACCTCATGTCCATCATTCTGGAATAGGCATGGATTGGCTCCTGCGTCCATGCCCTTCTCCTGTGAACGCTGCTCCGATGGCGGTGATAGCGTTTCACGTGTTTCTGGTTCTAAGCATGGTCTCCTGTATCCAGTCGAGTTCCCAGTATCCAGTCAGCTTTATGGTTCCTGCCGTTTGTGTCCTCTAGGCGGCACGGTCCGCATTTGTACTACCTGCCACTAGTGTCACCTTGGCGGCAGAACCAGAGATCTGCGAATAAACAGGGATTTAGAATGGAACCAGACATGACATGTCTACTAGTTTCTGTACCTTAAATATCATATACATTACATTTCACAACATAAGCGTTTGCTAATAAAACCTCTAATATTAAGCTTAATGTGAGGGAACCTTTCTATAAGTGCGTGCATGTGTGAGTGTGAGAATATTGTGTACTTTCTCTAGTATGCGTTGTGCGTATGGTATATTTTATATGTATTATCTGCGTTATCTGTATTATCTATGTATTATATGTGCGTATAGGTTTTGATTGGACTTTCAACAATATGCAGTAGCAAAACAGACGCACCACGCTAATAACCAAGTATAGCATCATACACGATGGTATTGTGCTGACAACGCAAAATGGCATCATCAGAGGCGATGCAAAATGGCATCGCCAGATATTAATTTAAGGGATTTGGTCTCAGCCAATCATCTGGCTTTGACAGTCCACCCTCTGATAGCAACCAAAGCGCTATCACACTCTTAGGGTCTCATTCAGAGGTGGCCATATGGTCTGCGACCGCACGGCCGCCTCGATGTTTGTCCAGTGTGCATGCGCACGAGGGAGCCGGCTCCTTCATGCGCATGCGTGAGACCCGCTATGACCGACAGCGCTGGTCATAGCTGGTCTCTTTCCAAAGGGGGTGAGCTGTCGATGTTGATTGACAGCTCGCCCCATTTGGAAGGCGGGCCGGGGGGTGGCAGCCCAAACGGAGGTGTTCCCATGGGAACGCCTGCCATTTGGGGGAGGCCCCAGTGACATCACTAGTGATGTCAGTGGAGAGCTTCCGGCTCTGACAGAGCCAGAAGCTCTCCAGGGTTTACGACAAGTGAGACCCTACCCTAGGGTCTCGTCGTAAGCCCCGATGGTCACGATGGTCTTTGACCATCGCGACCATCACCCTAGCGGTCATTAGAGCTGTGTGTGTAAACCCACAGCCTAACGACCGAAACAGAGGCGGGCAGTTAGGATGCAAGCGGCCGCCCATTTTCTGAGCGACCGCTTGCATCCTCTGACCGCCTCTGAATGAAGCCCTTAGTCTTAATCTATTCAGTCATACACTATAAAATAGTATTTAATGTTATATTATGGGATGGCACAATTCGGTCATTAAACCATCAATAATGCGCCCCTGGGAGGGACATAAAACTACCCTTATATGCATACCGTGGATCTCTGAAGATCATGGGAAAGATGTGGGAATGCACCTAACCTATTAAAGGAAGTCTTGAAGGGGATAGGGACTTCATTATTTAATATGTTTAAAGTAACATTTAATAATACATTTCATGCATGGCTAAATCTATCCACCTTTCATCATCTGATGGTACATTCTAGTTCAGGATTGTAATGCAGTTCTTCATTTACCTTGGTATCCATACTATTACTATTAACCACCATCATAATTTCATTCTCCCTGTTTGCCTTAGCAGTACATTTTCCACACTTCAACACAGTAGGAACACATCTGACACATAAGCCAATTACTAAGATGACAACCAATATGAGGATCAGGAGCTTACCTACACTAGCAACCATTTCCTGGACCCACTCTCCTAGACCAGAGAACCATTTTACAGGGTTCAACCACATGAACCTCTCTTCTACCTTTTCCTCCACCTCAGTCCTCAGTCAATGAGCTATTATGGTTCTTTCGAAATTCCCATTTCAGCTGCAGAATCTCAACCATCTTCCGGTCTATCATCTCCTTGGGATCACTAGTATTATTTGTGATGTACGTGCAACTCTTGACACCAATTTGGGTGGCCAGAGTCACACAGTATCCACCAGTAACAGCTGTTAAATAGTTTAATACTAGTCTATGTTGCTCAAGTTCTCTCTTATAGGCCTGTAGCTCCTTACCTGTGTACCTGAACGTGTCATCATACATCTCGGTGATATTATCTATTAATTTAGCAAGGTCTTGGATGTATCTGAAATTTAAAGTACCCCGAGTGATCCTGGTGGGATCTAATGCTACCAAAATTTGGAAGCCAGCTGTTTCCCTAATCAACTGTGTGGCTGTATGTACTTCACCAGGTATCATGTTTCTTTTGTCTCTGTGTTCATACTGCTGTTGACGATATGGGGATGGTGTGTTTTTATGAATACCCAGCATTTCACCATGTGTAAGGGTCATAACCTCTGGAAGTACCCTTCCCAGATAACATAAACCTTCAGAACTCAGAGTGAGCCACTTGTACGCTTTCCTTCCACATATAAAATACACATCATCTGGGAGTACATAAGGGATAGAATGCATCATAACCATTAAACACATTTCTCTGACAAAGGATCCTATCTCAGGTTCTCCCATTTGACTGATACATGTCTCCGGTTGTATAATATCTGCACAGTACCCTACTGGTACTCTGCCAACCATTTCCTTGATGGGACTACGAGTATACCTATACCAGATATATCTCCCACTTGTATTAATGTTGCGTACAAGTTTACCATCTAGTGGTTCGTTATCAGCTCTGTATGAAAAGGTCATTGTCTGGTTGTTCCCGGTCACCTCCCAACTTCCTGGTTTATTGAAATTGGTGATGTTTAAACATAACAGAGATCTACTTGGTACGGATATAGCTTAAAATTTGGAGGTTTGGACATACTGAATATCCCGTCCAGCTTTTACCCCTTTTGTAATCCAAGGACCTCTGAGACATTTAATGGGAATGGTACTAATCCTACATTATGTTGTCCCTGAGGCACATGAGTGCACACCCAACATTCAGTCTGATTTAAGACCTTACCCACTAAGGAATGGTAATCCTCTATAGGATGCTTGCCCAAATACAGATTACTCTTGGACTGGCATCGTGGATGCACTTTTCATCAATTACAGGTCGCACACATACAGTATTCTTCAGACAATAGACCTTCAAACTGACTCTGAGTTTCTAGGATAACAGATCTCTTAACAATTACTGTACTGAGTTTTGCCATATACCGCCCTGATTGTTTTATCGCTCCTTCCCCTGACCCCACTCCATCGATATCATCATCAACCTCCCTCTCCGTCATCTGTCCTCTGTCACAGAAACAGAAAATCCCGAAACTAATGAGTATGATGAGAACCCTGGAAGGAAACACAAACACAAACCCAGCCCGCCACTCCATTGCTAGAATAGTGGCCTGCAAATGTCCCTAGCTCAGGTGTTCCACTGCAGTCTCTAACTCTCCCGGAACAGGCTTGCAATCGACAGGTCCACGTTATCTGTTTCGACTCTGCCTTGTATCTAAACCAGTTGGTTGACCTTTCTCAGCAACACTTGATACGGGCCTTCCCACTGATCTGTCGAACAACCTGAACGTAAGAAATTTCTGATCATAACAAATTCTCCAGGTTCAACATCATGACAGTTTGTTTCTGGCTTATCAGGTAACAACAATTTCAGTTTCTGTTGCTGCTGTTTCAGCTGTTTACTCATTGTTATAAGATATTTCACAGTAACCTCATTAATGCTCTTCAAATCATCCTGTGGACTTATAATCAAGTGAGGTTGTCTCCCAAACAGTATCTCAAAGGGGGACAGATTAAGAGGAGGTCTAGGAGTGGTCCTGATACTATGGAGGACCCAGTTTCAGCCATGACCTTACTTAGTTATTTTTAATAGTACCGTTCACTTTCTCCACCTTTGCACTGGCTTGCGGTTGGTAGGGGGTGTGAAGTCTACTATAAATACCCATTAGCTTACACATGTTCTGGAAAACATCTCCAGTGAAATGAGTACCCCCTATCACTTTCTATGATTCTAGGGATACCGTATCTGCATACAAACTCCTGAACAATCTTTTTAGCAGTAAAACCAGCAGTATTAGTGGCAGCTGGATATGCCTCTACCCAATTAGAAAACACATCAGTACAAACTAATACATACTTGATATTCCTGCAGGGTGGTAATTTAATTAAATCAATTTGTATTACCTGAAAAGGTCCATCTGTCGGAGGGATATGGGTTGGCTCTGTAGGGATCATCTTCCTGACATTTTTCCTCAAGCAAGTCAAACAGGACATAGCCCTCTTTTCAGCTTGAGAAGAAAATCCAGGTGCACACCAGTATGCTCTGACTAACTTGCACATACCTCCTTTAACTAGGTCAGCCAGGCTTGGGTAATATGCCCTGGGAGCAACCGGCTTACCTTGTCCATCTCTCCAGAGTCCAGAGGATTCCTAACCACATCCCTTTGATCTCCAGACTGCCTTTTCCTGTATGGAACACAAATTTTGCATCTCAATTAATTTCTGGGTGTCAGTGATTTGGAAAACTAATTTTATCAATTTGCATGTTTACTTTTAACCCTGCTGCCCATTTAGCAGCTTTGTCTGCTCTGTTATTGCCCAGTGACACCGGGTCTTCTTCACATGTATGGGCTTTACTTTTGATGACAGCTACTGCCTTTGGTAGCTGGATCGCTGTCAATAGTCCTTTTATGTGGTGTGAGTGTGCAACTGGTGTGCCTGCCACTGTCATAAAATTTTGAAGATGCCAAAGAGCCCCAAAATCATGTACTACCCTGAAGGCATACATAGTGTCAGTGTAGATATTAGCTGACTTACCTTCTGCCAGCTCACACGCTCTCCTTAATGCTACCAGTTCAGCTGCCTGTGCTGAATGAGGTGGACCAAGTGGTTCAGCTTCTACAACATCCTCATCATCTACAACAGCATAACCTGTGCATAATTCTCCTGTGTCAGTTTGTCTATGACAACTCCCATCCGTGTAAAATGTCACATCTACATTTTCTAATGGTGTATCACGTATGTCAGGTCTTGCAGTAAAGGTCTGATTCAAATATTCCATACAATCATGTATATACCTGCAAAACTCACCTGCATATACCTGCAAAACTCAACTTCAACCAGCAACTCACCTCTCTCCACCATCCTGAGGCACATATGGTAAATACGTTGCTGGGTTTAACGTACTGCACCGTTTAATGGGGATATTTGCAAGTGCCATTAAAGCTAGTTCCCATTTCATGAACCTAGTTGAAGAAACATGTCTGGTTTGGGCAGAATTCAGCAAAGCAGATACAGCATGTGGCATATAAACAATCATATCATGACCTAATACTACATCCTCGCTCTTACTGACCAGAAGAGTGGTTGCTGCTACACTTAAACATGTTGGGAGTGATCTTGCCACAGTGTCCAATTGTGCACTGTAGTAAGCTACAGGTCTGCTAGCGTCACCATGTTTTTGTGTGAGGACACCTGCTGCACAGCCATCAGCCTCCGTACAATATAACTCAAAAGGTTTTTCAGAATCTGGTATTCCCAGGGCAGGTGCTCTTGTCAGACTATCCTTAAGGTTAAGGAAAGCCTGCTCTGTTTCCTCAGTGTGTGTGTGACACAATCGGGTTTTGAGGATGACACAAATTCCTGCAATGGTAGTGCCAAAATAGAAAAACCTGGGATCCACATTCTGCAGTATCCACACATGCCCAAGAAGGTACGGATTTACTGCTGGTTTTGTGGCAGTGTCACGGTCTGTATGGCCTGTATTCTGTCAGTTGTTAAATGTCGTAGCCCCTGGGTTAGACAGTGTCCCCAAGTATTTAACCTTAGTCTGGCATGGCTGTAATTTGTCCTTTGTAACATTGTGTCCTGTCTGTGAGAGATGAAGCAACAATTTAATATCATTTAAACATGACATAAATGAATTAGAGCACAACACATATTCAGCAAACCTTCAAATCATACTCAGTTATAACTGCAATATTATATGTGGTTTACATGCGATCTAATACACAGATAATACAGAATAACACATTACATGTTACCCTACTCAGAAGTGAATTCCTTAACTGCTGTATTGCAAGGATTTTTTAGAAGTACATACAAATGAGAACATACAAAACTCCACACAGAAAATTCTCATATGCAGCATGTACAAACTATACATATAGAACTTTCATATTTGGTTTTGCTGTGATTATGAATTCTCCAGTACTTTTACAACATGCACTGTACATGTACCTTAATGCATAAGTTTCACTGCAGATAATGGATCTGTTGTCTAGACTTCCAAGTATTTCAAAGAAAAATTAACATATATAGTAGCTATTCTGACCTCCGTTCTGAATCTCAATATTTACTATAAACAAGGACACCTGATCTTTTCCATACTGCACAATGACTAAAGCTTGCACACACTTAAAATTCCTAGAGGTGACTTAAAACACTTTTTTTTTTTTTTAGTTAAATTTTTCCTAGAGGTGAATTAAACAGGGTATTAGGTTACATGTTCTGATTGTTATCATTTTTGGTATTGGCTGTACCATCACCTTCAACCGCATAAGGCGGTGATGGTGCGCATGCGTGATCCCCTTTACCTTTGGAAATGCTACCTTGCGGTGCTTGTGTGCTCCCATGCAGTGCGTACATGACGCTGTTTTGCGTCACATGCGTGCGCTTCTGCATCGTGTGTGCGACGCTATTTTGCGCCACGTGCACGTCACGCAACACGTGTTGCCCTCGTACTGCCACGACTTCAAACAGTAATTATATTTTACTAATTTCTTTAGAGATTTCACCACACAGATGCTATCTCTAACATTATTCAACACCTCCAAATCAAAGCTGCCAATTTTAGGAAAAGGTTTCACACATTTCGGTCATCTCAACCCATACATTACAGTATGCAGTTGCATACGCACCATACTTTGTATACATTATATGCCTTGCTGAACCTGTCGGCCCTTCCACAAGCAGCGCATCGTCGACCATTCCCAGCATCTGCTTAGCACCCATCTGGGAAAACGCTAAGCAGCTTGTTACTAGAGAATGTGGACCGGTGAACGTTCCCACAGAGCTACGTTCACGCACTCCGTTGCCGTTGTGCACAACCGGCCCGCTAAGCGTTGTGGACAGCATGCACAATGAGGAGCAGAATAGCTAATATAGCGATGAGGGGGATGTCCGCGCTATTTTGACAGGGAGAAATTTAAATATATATGAGATTTACCAATTAGGGCTGCCACAGATCAGAGTGATCCCTTTCAAGATCACAAAAAATAGAAATTAAATACGTGTATAAGATCTTATAGGGTGCACCTGATTAGTCTAAATGACTAAATTGTTAAGTCTGTTTAGTAAAAAGATGTGAATTGTGTACTATTGTGGGTACAGATGTAAAGATGGATTGATGAGTATAACTTACATATAAGTATAAAAAGTAAATATTTAATTAAACAATTTAAAATAAAACAGTTGAGGACAAACATATAACCATATAAAAATGTACATGTGATAATAAGAAAAGTAGGTCCTAGTCAGCACTCCTTGAAATAACACAATAACGGATATCAGTTTCACAACACTAGATGGTACAGGTTTTGAGCACAGTGCATTCTTTCCTGCTTATGGTGCCTTCCACCCTTTGGTGAGAAATCGAGATCCGTACACTAACGTGCGAATTTTTGGTAGCGTGACCTCCAAAACTACGAGCCCCCAACTATTGAATCCTAACAGTCGCTAGTCGCAACCAGCGCTGCAAGTCGCTTATGAAATAATTGCTTTCCAATCCAATTGTGGTTCCAAAGCACAAAAAGTTATATTATTCAAGGAAAAGTATAACGTGCTGTGATCTAAACAATCAGTGCAAAAAGCAAGTAAATACAAGGTACAGACAATACATATGCTAGCGCTCTGGATTCCAGTTCTCAGTCATCAATCCAGAAGCCTGTGGTCATTTAAGAAGGGAAATGACTCCCTTATGGTTTCTAGAGCACTAGCCTATATACCTTACAGGTCACAGCTCTAACAAAGAAACTAGTTGACAGATTTCCATTGGTTCTTGCTCCTGGACATTCTGGTATGATGCAGGTCATAGGTCAGTTCATACAGTGTCACTAGGGGTATGTCCCAGTTCCTCAGGAGTTGCTTTGTATGGTTTTCCCACCAAAGAACTGGTTTAAACTAGCCAAAGACACTACATACAGAGGTATACATTCTAATCACTAATTCACTATAATGCATAACTTGCGGATGCATGATGTGATCTCCTTGCCGATAGAACCGGAGATATGCGAATAAACAGGGATTTAGAATGGTACCAGACATGACATGTCTACTAGTTTCTGTACCTTAAATATCATATACATTACATTTCACAACATGTGTTTGCTAATAAAACCTCTAATATTAAGCTTAATGTGAGGGAAGTTTTCTATAAGTGCATGCATGTGTGAGTGTGAGAATATTGTGTACTTTCGCTAGTATGCGTTGCGCGTATGGTATATTTTATATGTATTAGCTAGTGTGCGTTTAGGTTTTGATTGGACTTTCAACAATATGCAGTAGCAAAACAGACGCACGACGCTAATAACCAAGTAAAGCGTCGTACACAATGGTATCGTGCTGACGACGCAAAATGGCGTCGTCAGAGGCCACGCAAAATGGCGTCACCAGATATTAATTTAAAAGATTTGGTCTCAGCCAATCATCCGGCTTTGACACACCCATTCTGGACATTTCGAGTACCTGGTTATGCCATTTGGCCTCTCCAACGCCCCAGCCATGTTTCAAGATTTTATTAATGAGGTGTTGAGGAATTTCTTGGGAGTCTTTGCAGTGGTTTATTTAGATGACATCCTCATCTATTCTAAGTCCATGGAGATACATCGGAGACATGTCAGGCAGATCTTGCGAAGGTTACTGGATAACAACCTGTATGCCAACTGGAGAAGTGTGACTTTGATGTTAAGGAGGTATCATTCTTGGGCTACAGTATTTCTTTGCAAGGTTTCTCCATGGATCCTGGCAAGGTGAAGGCCATCCTGGACTGGGAGCAAGCCGCTACGTTGAAGGTCATTCAGCGGTTTCTAGGGTTCGTGAATTATCGCAGGTTCATCAAGTCCTTTTCCGCCATAGTCTCCCCCATCGTGGAGTTAACCAAAAAAGGAGCTGAGGTTGCGAATTGGTCACCTGGGCCATTCGAGCCTTTGACACTTTGAAGGTGGCTTTTGTGTTTGCTCCTGTCCTCCGGCATCCAAATTCTGTTCATCGTAGAGGTCGACGCATCTGAGATTGGACTGGGCGCTATCCTTTCTTAGAAAAATATGAAGGACGGTAAGCTGCACCTGTGTGCTTTCTTCTCCAGGAAATTTGGTTCGCCGGAGAAGAACTATGATGTGAGCAACCGAGACGGCGAAAAGGTTGAATGCAAGGCAGACATGATGGGCCCTTTTCTTCACCCACTTTAATTATGTGTTTTGTTCCGACCTGGGTTCCAAGAATATTAAAGCGGATGCCCCGTATCGAAGTTTCTCTGTCAGTCAACCTCCCAGGGCTTCAGAAGAGACCATCATTCTGGCTTCCAGGATCCATTGTGCGCTCACTAGATTCTCTCAGGAGTTGTCAAGCTGAAGCTCCTCTTAGTAAGCCATCAGGTGTACTGCTTGTCCCTGAGAGACTTCGTAAAGTTGTTTTGAAGGACTTTCATTCCTCCAAGGCAGGGGGTCATCCTGGCATTCTAGAACTGTTGAACTTATGTCTCAATCTGTGTGGTGGCAGTCCATGTCTAGGGACACTCGTGAGTTTGTCCTGATGTATGTTCTAAAAATAAGACCCTCAGTACTACTCCAAACGGTCTGTTGTGTCCTCTTCCAACGACCTATAAATCATAGACCCATATTGCGATGGATTTTGTCGTTGACCTACCTGTGTCTTCTCGTTGTACGGTGATCTGGACCATTGTAGACCGTTTTTCCAAAATGGTGCATTGCATTTCTCTTGTCAAGTTACCATCTGCCAAGGAATTGTCTGCACTGTTCCTACAGCATTTATTCAGGCTTCATGGGCTTCCAGTGGATATTGTCTCAGATCGGGGGATGCAATTTGTTGCTTGATTCTGGAGGTGCTTTTGTGCTGATCTAGGCATCAATGTCAGCCTGTCATCAGGTTACCACTCACAGACTAATGGGCAGATGGAGTGGGCCAATCAGTCCCTGGAACAGTACCTCTGCTGTTTCATCTCAAAGTGCCAAGATAATTGGGCTTCACTGTTGCCCTTTGCAGAATTTGCTTATAACAACTCCTGCCATTCTGCTTCCTCTGTCTCTCTTTTCTACTGCAACTCCGGGACCCATCCTAGGAGCAATCCTTTTGAGCCTTCGACAACCAGAACACCTTCTTCTTTATCTGTTTCTAGGCTGTGGTCAATTTGGAGGAAGGGTGCATCAGTCTCTCATTCAGGCATCAGGTCGGTCCAAAGTGTGTGCTTATAAGCATCGGAGGCCCTGTATTTTCAAAATAGGAGACTTGGTCTGGCTGTCAAGTAGAAATATTAATCTACATCAGAGGTCACAAAAATTGGGGCCTAAGTCCATTGCCTATTTCGTATTATTGCTCAAATGAATTGCGTGGCTTTTTGACTGAGATTACCGAGGACTCTTAGGTTCAATTACACCTTTCATTGCTCCCTCCTGAAGCTGGTGTTTCTTTCCTCCAAGTTTTCTCCTAGACATTCGATCAGACCTTCACCTGTGCTCGTTCAAGGGAGCCAGGAATTTGTCATGGAGAAGATCCTAGACTCCAGAACTTCCTGTGGATATCTTCAGTTTCTGGTCCACTGGAAGGGGTATGGACCAGAGGAGCATTCCTAGGTCCCGGAAGACTCTTTGCATTCTCCTACCCTGACGAGATTATTCTTGGACTTTCCAGACAAAGCAGGGTCTAGGGATTCCATAACCACTGGTCAAGGGGGGGGGGTACTGTCACAAGCCACCGCACTGCCAATGCTGTGCAAAGTGAATGACGGGCTAGTGTTTGCTGAAACTCCGCCTACCTCCTGTCCATCATTCTGGGATTGGCCCAGATTGGATCCTGCGTCAATGACCTCCTCCTATGAACGCTGCTCCAATGCCGGCGATAGCCTTTCATGTGTTTCTGGATCTAAGCGTGGTCTCTTGTATCCAATCGAGTTCCCCGTATCCAGTCAGCTTTATGGTTCCTGCCATTTGTGTCATCTAGATGGCACGGTCCGCATTTGTACTCCCTGCCGCTAGTGTCATCTTGGTGGCATGGTCTACATTCATGCCCTCTACTGTTTGTGTCATCCCACCAGCACAGACCAAACTCAGTGTCCTCAGTGTGCAACCCAGTGTCCAGCGGCTTGTGTCAACCTGGCGACACAGGTCGCACACTAGAGTATGCAGCCTGGTTTACTGCCGCTAGTGTCATCCCGGCGGTACTAAGCGCACCTCAGCATCCTGTTGGCCTGATTCAGAGGTGCTCGCAAAAAGCGAGTGCTCGCTCTGAATCAGGGCGGGCACAGGTTTTTTTAGTAGCGGCCTCTTGGCCTCTCGCATAGCTGTGGGTTACCATCCACAGCTATTGCGAGCGGCCATGATGATGGTCGCAATGGTCTTGATGGTTACCATTGGGCTTGCGACGAGACCCTTGTGGTAGGGTCTCGTGGCCGCAAGCCCCAGAGAGCTTCTGGCTCAAATAGAGCCGGAAGCTCTCTCACTGACATCACTGGTGATGTCAGTGGGGCCGCCCACAAATGGCAGGCATTCGCTTGGGAACGCCTCCATTTGTGAAGCCACCACCCCCACCATGCCTACAAAATGGGGCGAGCTGTCGATCAACATCGACAGCCGCCCCTTTTCTAGTGAGTCCCGGAGCGAGCGATTTTTGCGCTCGCTCCGGGGCTCGCACACACCACGCATGCGCACTGGGTCACCATCGACCCGCTTGCAAGCGGGTCTGAATCAGGCCCAGTGTACGCAATCTTGTGTACTACGCTAGTGTCATCCCGGCGGCACTAGCGCATCTCAGCATCATCTTGCTACTCAGCCCAGTGGCTGCTACCAGCCCAGAGGCCGCATCTCATCTTACTGGCCCACAGGCCACAGCCAGCCAGGACTACTACCTGCCCAATGGCGCATCTCATCTTACTGGTCCACAGGCCACTGCCAGCCAAGTCACTTCCAGCCCTCAAGGCTGTTACCGGCCCAAAGGCCGCATCTCGTCTTACTGGCCCACAGGCCATAGCCAGCCAAGTCACTTCCAGCCCTCAAGGCTGCTACACAGCCACATCTAGCCTAGGTATACCAGCCCTCAAGGTTGTTGTGGGACTAATACCCTGATTGTCATACCTGGGCCTTAACACACGACAGCTGTTTTAAAAGGTACTGCTGCCCCATTTTTTTTTGTTCCTGCTCCTCGGGGCCCCTCTGATCCTTGGGGCCCAGTATGGGTGTCCCCCTTGTCCCCCCATGTCACAGGGCCTGTCACCTCCCCCCTGCATCAACTCTAAACCACACCATCACCTCCCCCTGCATTGTCTCTCAGCACACCATTGCCTCCCAGTGTTGTCTTTCTGCCACACCATCGCCTCCCCCCAAGTCATCTCTCAGCCACACCTTCGCCTCCCCCCCTGTATCATCTCTCAGCACACCATTGCTTGCCTCCCCAACTGTGTCGTCTCTCAGCACACCATTGCCTCCCCCTGCGTCATCTCTCAGCCACACCATCACCTCCTCACCTGCATCATCTCTCAGCCATACCATTGCTTCTCCCCCTGCGTCGTCTCTCAGCACACCATCATCCATGGGAAGATGGCATCTTCTGTTGGTATTCACTATTCATGTAGGTCACATTGTCTAGAAGATGCCTGTTTGTGTAGGAATATTAAGAAGGTCATCATCATACAACAGCGGTTCAACCAGACTCGTTCCCCCTGTGTAACTTCCTTCCCCCTGCATCTCTCAGCCACACAATCTCCCCCTGCATTGTTTCTCAGCTACACCATCACCTCCCTCCCTGCGTCGTCATTCAGCCACACCATTGCCTCCCCCACTGCGTTGTCTCAGCCAGCCCATCGCCTCCCCCTGCATAGTTTCTCAGCCACACCATCACCTCCCCTCCTGTGTCATCTCTCAGCATACCATCACAAATACACACACTGACAAAGATACACACTGACAGAGATACACACACACACACACCGACAAAGATACACACACTTTCACAGATACATACACACTGACACAGATACACACTGACAGATACACACACCTCTTTAACACAAATGCACCCCCCCTCCCTGTGGCAGTCCGGCCCCCCCTCCTTGCCCTCGCAAAAAAACAAGACACACCTTGCTGCTCTGGCATCTCTCAGAATGGGAATGACTGCCTTGGAGGGGCTGCGCGCTTCTGCTGCAGCTTCCCCTACAGTCAGCAGCAGCAGGCACAGTTGCTCATCACATGACAAGTCCTCTTCTTCAGTCGGGGCGCAATGGAGGCGGGGGTACGGGTACGATGCCCTGGCCGGCGGCACCCCCCTCTCTGCTGGACCTGCCACGGTGCCCAGGGCACTTGCCCTGCTCAACCCCCCCTAGTTATGCCACTGATTGAGGAGCCTTTTTTAAAGCCACCGCGACTTCTGTGGCTTTGTCCACTGCACTTAAAGGGGCAATATTTAGTATATAATTGCCCCTTTCAAGTCAATGGCCGAAAACCGCTAAACATGTTATTTTCAGTATTTTACATTCAATGAACATCATTTAAAATGAAATCAATTTACCACCATTTTAGCTAAAATACACTTTTGTTGAATAACCCCCGAGTGCTGAAACCAGTGCTTGAGTTGCTATGTAATCAGTGACCCACCCTACGTTGTATGTAGAGAAAGAGGATGTTTTCTATGGTGTTTCTTAACCTGTAACGTTGTGTTTCAGGATTGTGTCTCAGAGTGTATGTCTGGATGTTTTTTTGTAAGTGAAAACTAATGAACACTGAGTTTGTGTTCCTGGTAAATAGGGAATCTATTTTCTAGAGGACATTTACTAGGTGAATGGCATGGAATGGATTCTAGAAGCAAGAAATCTTTGAATTTCTCAGTCACAGAAAGGCCTCACCCCACAGTCGTTAAATTAACTAGAAACAAGTTTGTTTACATGCAACAATACAGAAAGCTCTTCTTGCAAGTGGTTTTATATTTACTCAGAGTCCATAAAGTGTAGACCTTGACCTGTAGCCTCTCAGGCATTGACCTCGACGTCAACAGAGAATTAAAATAGAATAAGAACAGAACCAAGAACACAAATGTGCTCATTTTGTGGAGACAACTAACTGAAGCTCTCCAGTATCATCATCTGAGGTAAGAGAATGAATATTTACTTACATTAGTCTATGGCGTATCCTATCCATGCATCTAGGTCTATAAAATATGTTGTCTTGAGTTGGCCACAAACAGAAGATGAGTAACCAGTTACCGCAGACACCCTCTTAAAGTTTAAATGAATACATAACTTTTATTGTTATTATATCTATTATTTAAATATTAAAAATGTTCCATTACTCTCATAGAGAAATAAAAATATACATAAATTGCACAAGACAGTGGTCAATGACTATTACATGGTGTAACAATAAACACCAAACCAAATAATATATACTTTTATTAAGTGTAAAGTTTAAGAGTATGTCCGTGGTAACTGGGTACTCCACTTCTCCTGTTTGTGTTGATACTTTGCTACTAACCAGGCAGACGACACCTACCCATGAAGTGTATTTAGCTACATTGTGGTCTTGGCTTCAGTTATCTATATGCTGGTGCAGCTCTACTCCCTCACCTCTGTCGTATGTTGGCCACCAGAAATTACCTCCAACATGGTGAATATTTTCAGTGAATTTTTTACATAATCTTTGGCAAAGAATATGGATAGTATTTGAGAATTGCGTGATAAGGAATTGTGTTCTGTTAATTAGATTACAGCAGGATTGTAGAGCGGGTGGTGAATGTTGTTGCTTCGTGAACCGATCAGTAAACAATCATATGTTTCTATATTTGGCTTCTTTGTATTGTGTTATTAATTGCAGAACTTATTATTTACTGCTTAAAATGTTTAATCCAGAAACAACACAAATATAAATGTGTGCATCTATCTGAACAAAATATAACTTGTTTATTGAATCTGCTTCTACTTGTAAGATTATTGGTTTAACTAATATAAGTTAGCTGTTTAATATCAAAGGCAAAATAGGATGGTATAGTTCCATATCTATCTATCTATCTATCTATCTATCTATCTATCCATCCATCCATCCATCCAGGGGTTTATTTTAGGAGTTCGGTCATCCCTAGGCACATCATTATTGCCTCCCCCCACACCATATCACTTCACTGCTGACTCTGTCCTCTTTGTGTTGGAGTCAGTCCCTTTGCTCTTGGATAACCAAGGCAGCCCCAACCGCACCACCCCATCTCCTGCACCAGAATTTTCCACCTGCCAGTTGCAAAATAAAGTCGTAATGACAAAGAAAGGAATAACTCAGCCTCCGGACGGCCCCATGAAGGGAATCTGCTGTGCGCCCCAGCACGTAGTGCCCCTTGACAAGTGCCTCAAGTGCCTAGTGGAAAATTCATCACTAGATAGATAAAAGCAGGCTTGCAGGAGCGGCACAATTAACTATGCTGATTCCACAGTAGGTTCTAATGTTTCAGGAAAGGAAAGGACCATTACATGTCCTGAAACTTTAGAACCTACTGTGGAATCAGTGTTCTTTATTGCACTCTGAGTGCCGCCCCTGCAAGCCTGCTTCTGTTTTTCACAAGTTTTTCTCAAGTAATCTTGTATAGTTGTGAGTTCTGGCTGGTGGCTCTTGAACATACAACGTCCTCAGGAACATACAAGTTACGTTTCACCCCGAAACGTCGATATTAAAGCTTAAACTGCTTTCAAAATCCTGAAGTGCCGTGCCGTGAATTACCTGCCTACTTTTAGGGGTCTTTCACTCTGGATTGTATACAGTGTGGCAAAGCCAGTCAGGTGAACTGACATACTTCTGTGAGTGCAGAACCGATAAATAGATAGGAGACAAATATAAGGTGGGCACTCCAATCAGTTGGTCCGGGTGACATAGGCAAACGCAGGGGGGTTTCCATCTGCCTGGAAACCCCCCTCCCCAGCCCACACCATGACCACAATAGAAATAGTAATATAATAGACTGTTACTAGTGCTGCATATTCTTCTCAGTATTACAAATGAAATAATTAACACCACCTGTGGATCTTTTAACATGTATCAGCCAGTAATAAATAACCTGTGCACCATCTAGAAGATCTGGAAAACATACACTGTTAGAGATGCACTGCTATAGAGCCCAATATGTACATATACAGTATGTCCAGGGCAGTGATAGGTTCTACTGCTGCTCCTCCAGGCTCCCGGACTTGCTCCAATAGTCTGGAATGGTGCCCACATCTAAAATAAATAAGTTCAGCTCAGGCAGGATGGCCTACTGACTCATCTAATGGCTTACTGTGATCACTGGTCCTCTATATGCTGGAATTAATACACACAATACACTTTGTATGACACTTATTAAAGCTGGTTAAGTACTAATTCTGCCCTCTTCATTGAGAGGCCACACTCGCTCTAAAATTAAGCCTTTGGAAACCCCCCTCTGGAAATCCTGCGTTTGCCACTGGGTGACAGAAGTAATGCAGTAGCAAAGTTCAATGTTGCTAAAACAATTAAATTAATCATTAAGGAAAATAGAAGAAAAAATTTCCTTTAACTGCATGGTAACATATCAGGACATATCCTATTTCTTACATAAAATAACAACATTAAAACATATTTGCCTACTCTCCCAGACTGCCTTGGAGACTCCCAAATTTTGGGACTCCCAGAAAAGCAAAGCGCCCTGCCTGCCGCATCCCATCCACTTCTCTAGGGATTTACCATAACAGGCTCTGTAATGACTATTTGCATCCAGTCTTGTAATCGTTGCAAGTATGTAATCATATTGTTATTCATCTACCTGATAACCAAGGAAGAAATATATTTATATTAAGAACACTTTTTCATTCTCTCCTTTTCTCTTTGCCAGCTTGTAAGGACAATGAAGAAATCTCTTCTGTTAAGTTTGTCCCTGTTCATGTCATATCAATTAACAGGTGGGTGATCTCCAAAGTAAATTTTCCATTACATAATAAGGATATAGAATCCTGAATTTTCTGTAATATTTTAGTGTTATCATTATTATTATTATTAACATCATAAATAGTGATGTATATCAATATGTATCTTTATTAATTAGGTTATTTTTCTATTAAATATACAATAAGGCATTTAAAACATACAGGTCGGTTTGCATACACTGCAAAAACATCTGGTGGTAAATTTACCAAGCGGCTTTGAGTTTTTGAAACCCTGCACATCGTCGGGAAATTGAAGCACAAAACCACTACCACTCTTCAGCGGTTTTGATGGGGTTTTCTAAATCACGTGCATCCGTTTTACATTCGTTTTGTAAGGGGTTTTATAACGGGATTTTGACCAAACCCACATAAAACCGATATTAAAATGATGTATAACCGACACATCTATGTGGCCAATCAGCAGGAGAGGAATCAGAATACACTTGTAATGAAGGCAATTATTATGTATTGAAAAAGGAGTCAATAACTGTTAAGGTACGTATCCACTACGCGACCTTACTGAGCGATTTCGACATCGTAATTGTGCAAATCGCTCAGTAATTGGCTGCAAATTGGGCATTTGAATGTCAAATGCGTGCCCGCTGGTCGTTTTTGACATCTATCATCGCCCGTACATGCTGGTCAATCTACCGATCACGTCAGGTCCAGCATGTACGGGGATGATGGATGTGCCTACACTGAATGACTGAACGCTCAGTGTAGGTACACCACAGACTGTGAAACGACAGCACGATTACTATCTTGTAATCGTGCTCTCGTTTCTCCGTCTATTAGTGGATACGCACCTTTACATTGATAACTCTCTCATGAGGTAAATATTTTGGAAAAATTGTTTAACTTTATGAAGGGTGCAATATTATTTATTGATATAAAGGATATTAAAAGTAAATATTAATTCATTGTTAATTGGTATTTAAAAATTTATTTTAATGATGGAGGAATCATTTATTATTTTATGGCTATAAAATTGGGATCCACATCATAAGATAATTAATACCACCCAAACATTAAAAAACATTTTTAAACACCACTTAATACTTAATATTACCTCATATCATTAATGAATAATATTGCATTCTTAATAGCATTAAACAATCATTTTTCACAAATACATAAATAAAATCATATTTCCCTCATAAGATAATTATCAATGTATCAGTTACCGACTCATTGTTCAATACATAATTGACTAAAATGATTGACTTACTTTCTGTTAAATCCCCCATTTGTTGGGGCAAAACGCATCAGAGCAAACCCCCCCCCCCCCCCCCCCCCCCAAGTTTGTGGATATCCTTGATTAGGACATTACCTGTCTATTCAGTGACTTTGGATGCAGTGCCGGTTATTTGCAGGACTTTGTTTCTGCCGCCCGCTGAGTATTATCTACAGTCCGCTGTAAGCCGCTCTTGTCCTGCCTGCTAATTACCCAAGGACAGCTGCGGACTGATCTTTGGAGATATCCGCTTAAGAGAGAGGTCCCATTTACAAAGACTGGGTCATTATCTGGATTAGCCCCAGAACAGTGCATCGGTATATAATTTAATATATTGCTATACAATGGTGTATACAGATTTGGAGCAGATTACTTAATATGGCATAAACTGACAGTGGGCCTGATTCAGCGTGGATCGCAGTTGCTAATACGTACGCAATCAGCCGATTGTTGCATACTGCGTATGCTAAGTATTATGGATGTGCGTGTGGTAAAGTGGGCGTCCTAATGTGGTGCTGAGTTTGCGTCGCGATCGCAGTGGTTTGGCTTGCTATGGCAGTTGAACTGAGTGCGTACACAGTATTGCGTTACATAGTGAATCAGGCCCAGTATGCGGACATGAACTAAGCCGTGTTAACGTCGGTATATGGTATTATTAAAGACATAAAAATTCTGCTTATTACTATTGTAGCACTCATCAATATCATCAATTAACAGTAAACTGGATCCAATTTTGTAGAAAGTTTTTTTATTTCTATGAACGTATGTATTGTGTAAATCTATTGTGTTAATTGTCATTAGATTTTTATTTAATTAAATTTATTTTTCTGGTTATATGCATAGCTGAGTCCTGACTGATATTAATGTCTGCAATTCCACAATTGACTCAACGAGATTAAATAAGCGTGGAGTTCTATTTAATTCTTCTGTGTAAATACATAATAATTGCCTTCATTATAAGTGTATGGTGATTCCTCGCCTTCTGATTGGCCAGATAGCTCAAACATGCTTTTGAAGTTACTGTATCTCGCCTGTCACAACCACTTCATTTTATTTGTGTGGGTTTGTCTGTGTTTTTTCATTGATTTTTAAAGCTGATATTTGTACTGTTAACAACATTGATGTTCAACCAATGTTCTACTCTAGCGTGTGGTTTTCTGTTGGTTTCTCATCGATTTGGGCTTTAGTAAATCAGCAGATTGCAAAACTGACTGAAAACCCAAAACTGAAGTTTAGTAAATAATAAAGAAAGCCGCGCTGCTGTGTCTTGTTAAGACAATACAGTCCACAATGTATATAGCACAAAAGGAGAAGGAAGAAAGCGAGGGCTTTTTGCTGGGGCACTCTTAAGTATGAATTTATATTAGATTCATATAAAATAATTTTTATTAGTACTTTAAAGTGAATTAGAGGGAAGTATAAATGCCCGGGCATTTATACTTCCCTGACTGTACAACTGAACCTACAGCCATACCATACTAAATATGCCCAATCTCGTCTGATCTTGGAAGCTATACAGTATTGGGCTTGGTTAGTACTGGGATGGGAGACCACCTGGAAATACCAGGTACTGTAGATTATTAATACAGGAAGTTGATTGGGACTAATGGTACACAACTGTCACGACCAGGGTTTCTCGGCATGGTGGTCGACAGGTCATACCTGTGAGGTCGCTGTGGCGGGAGGCATCTGGCGGTGGCGCTGGTGTTTGGCGTGGGGCATTGGCTGTGCGTGGTTCTGTGCAGGCACATTGTCACTCTGGGCTGGTGAGGCCTGGCGGTGCTTCCATTGCGCTCGGCATGGGCGCTGCCATTTTGCCTCCGGCCATGTGATTCAGTTGTCCAATCCTGGTGGGTCACGTGCTCTCTTCGGCCAGTCACGGTGCGGCACTTGGTATTTATGGAGGTCCAGAGCTTCCCTTCATTGCCAGTGCAACGTGTTTCTCAGCAACAGCTGAGAGAGAGTTCCTGAGCTCGTTACCTGCCTCCTTGGAAACGCTACCTATCCTGCTTACCTTACCTGCTCCAACCCTCCATTTACCTTCCTCCTGCCTGAGTACCTGAGTCCGCTGTCACCCTGCACCTTGCCTCCACTTACACTCTGCTGGATTATATCTCCTCTGCCTGCATATCATTTCAGCTCACCATACCTGCATACTGGACTGTTTCCTGCCTGTCACTATCTGGACATTCTCCCATTTGCTTCACTACAGTTCCCAAGTGCCTTTTTACTTTTGCCATATTCATGTCTACTAAACCACTCAAACAGTTCCACATTTTTATTTAAATCTGCTTCTGTGTCTGCTCCTATCACCACCACGGGTCCACAACCAAACCAGAACCTCACAACAACATCGCAGTAGTTAATTAAGTTGTTAAGGGTTACCAGGGTAATTATCTTCACGCTTAATCAATATAATATTTGAAAATAAGTGTGTTAATATAGATCTCTTACCCTATTTTGCAAAAAACTTTTCGCCACAGAGTGTACACTCGATACTTTTAGGTAAATTATACACTATATTGAGTGATATTTGTTTTTTGAAAAAATATAAAAAAAATGTGTAGCATGGATGCCCTCTAACTTTTAAAGTACTAATAAAAGTTATATTTTATATGAATGTAATATAAATTCATACTTAAGAGTGCCCCAGCAACAAGCCCTCGTTTTCTTCCTTCTCCTTTTGTGCTATATACTATAATTGGGCATTGGGAGCACCACCAACAATCAAATATAATTAACAATATATGACATGCTATGAATGTATGAGAAAGAAAGAAAATGACTCCGCACAGGATATTTAAAGAAATATTGAGTAAACCAACATAGACAAAAAACATACTCCGATAAATTATGAGAAATTACTCAAGTTGGTGGTGCTCCCCAGAGCCAAAATGTATACATGTATATCCAAAAAGAGAGAAGGCGGCTCTTTTGTTGGGGCCCCAACAAAAGAGCCTTCTTCTCTCTTTTTGGATATATATGCTATGAATGTATTATAGTCATACTTGCCGACATTCAGCTCCCTCCTTCCAGGAGTAAACTGAATGCCTTCAAACAGTGGGGGGAGTGGCCGGGCTATAGGTCTGTGTTGGGGGCGGGCCAGGACGGAGCCACATGATCAGATCATCGTGGCCCCGCCCCCTCCTCACAATGCCGAAAATAAAGGCATTGAGAAGCAGGGGGCGGAGCTACGATGACGTGATTCAGCACGAATCACAACATTGGGCCCCCCGCTGCGGGGGTTTTTACTAGGTAGTCGGGGGGGCAGGTGGCAGCCCAGAAGCTTGCCTGCCTTTCTGAGGGGTCGGGAGCAGCACTCCCGATATTCAGGAGGCTCCCGACCAAATCGGGAGGGTAGGCAAGCCTGATTATAGTTGGTCTGTACATACAAATAGTTTACAGTAAAACGTTCTGTGCAGAATCTTTCCTTCACTGTTTAACAGTCCACAATGTATAATCTAAATCAGTTTTATTCATCATATATGTAAAAAGTTAAATATATAAACAAACCATATGCACACACATTATCACAGCAATGAAAAATAAAACTTTACATATAACATAAAAATAAAATTGTAGCAATTGTATATTGCAGAGGTTCCCAAACGCGGCCCTCAAGGCTCCCCACAGTTCAGGTTTATAAATCTCGATGGTTGAGCACAGGTGGTTAAATCAAATTGACTCAGGTACTAATTAAACCACCTGTGCTCAACCATGGATCTCTCTAAAACCTGAACGGTTTCGGAACCTCTGGCATATTGTATCTCTTCTAGCCACAAACAGTTTCTCAACCTCGGTCCTCAGGACCCCAAACAGTGCATGTTTTCCAGGTCTCCTCATAGAATCACAAGTGAAATCATTAGATCCACCTGTGGATCTTTTAAAATGTGTCGGTGAGTAATAAATACACCTGTGCAGCTGCTGGGTGACCTTTAAAACGTGAACTGTTTGGGGTCCTGATGAATGAGTTTGAGACCCACTGATTTAAAAGAAACTTGCAAAGTTCCACATGTATATACCAGCTAGTGTTATATATAAAAAAAAAAAAAGACAGTTTCTCCAGATCTTAACTCGTTAGTATCGTGCGGTACCATCCCTGACAGAGTTTCTGAAAACTCCAGCATTGTCATGTGAGTGTATAATGAATAAACCAACTTACAAGCCTCAAGATCTCATTCCAGCCACACTAATGCTGCATACACATGTAAAGATTTTTTGTCCAATTATCCAACTAGTTGATTGGTTGGAATGAAAATCTGTAAGGTATGAAAGTAAATCACAACCACCAACAGCCGAATGTACAAACTGTGGGGGAATGTATCACACCTTCTAAAGAGTGGAGAAGTTGCCCGTAGCAACCAATCAGCTCTTAACTAGCATTTATCATGCACATTCTATAAAATGATAGGTTTGATACATTTCTATTACCAATACTGTTGTTGCCAGTGATACGGAGATTAGAAAATTAATTACCAGAAAGGGGAGTAGGAAATTAAATACAAGGTGAGAACCAGGTATTTTTGTGAGTCATTCCTACCAGCTTGTATAGCCAACTCTTTGTCCCAGCTGTATAGTCATTACATTGCAGAGAGAACAAATTCACCTGCAACGCCCCAGTTAATATCTAAGCTGGTAATCTGTATGTTACATCACATGCCCGGTTTACCTCTTAGGCATCAACTTTTTATGTCCTTTTTACTTTTAAAAGTTTGGAACACATATTCACATACTCGTGAATGATATATCATGCTGAAAGGGAAATTCACCAAGGTCAGGCAGCTGTAAAACTCCATTAGCAGAGAGAATTCTTCTCATTCTTTGCCTTCTGCAAGCACTTTGTGTCACGGTCCTCAAGAAGATACACCAATCTGAGAATCGCCGCCTGTGACTTTTACCGGTTACCCCAGCATGTGTGGTTAACTAAACCTGGTAACTGCCACCAGCAGAAGAAGAATTTAATGCTAAAGCATAACATGAGCTTCTGCTCTCACCTGCATACACAATTATCAATACTTAGAAAAATAGATAACATGAGCCATATGAGGCCTTGGGTCATAAAAACACAGATCCAGAACTAGAATTAATGTTTAATTCAAGAATATCTTCAAAGCTTATGTACAAAAAGTTACAAAGAATATAATAATGTTAAAGAGAATCACACAGTTACTCACACTTTCCAGAAAATAAAATAAAATAAATTGGAGAACGAACCACTTAAATCACGTAGGATTAAATGGTTCTGGGATGAGGCCTTCCCAGTGACTAATTAAGGATCATCTGTATCCTTTGGGCCAGGGTTGAGGGTTGAGTCACATATTTATGTCTGCTTTTCCAGGCACCCCTTAACCACCCCACCCCCGGGTGATTTTAACTGTTTTCAGTTCAGAGTGGATTGTCTAGCAGGCTGAAGCTCAGGGTTTCCTAGCCACATGAGCAGGGGTTCTTTAATTATACATTCAGGTCTCTTTAAAGTTGGGAAGCAGGCTGAGGCCATAAGCATGCACAGTGACTAGGTAAAGAAATTCACACCTGCTGAGACAGAGTACCTTTCTGTTCCCAAACCGAAAACAGGGCTCTTAATGACTGTTTTATCAAGGGTCTGGCCAGCTGTCCTATAATTTCCACAGACATTTCTTTTATGCCCTATACCAGGACTCTTCAACCTTTAAGGCAGTGTGGGCCGCATTAAAAAATTTGACGAAGCCAAGGGTCACTAAGCTATACTGCAGTATTTAGACCTTATACAGTGCCCCCAGTAGTGGCCCCCCCTTATTCAGGCCCCCCGTAGTGATCCCTCTATGCATTGCCTCTTATACAGTGCCCCAAGTAGTGGTCCCCCCTATGCAGTGCCCCCAGTAGTAGTCCCCCCTATGCAGTGCCCCAGTAGTGGTCCCCCCTATGCAGTGCCCCCAGTAGTGGTCCCCCCTATGCAGTGCCCCCAGTAGTGCCCTGTATATAGTGCACCCAATAGTAGTACTCCCTCCCTATGCAGTGCCCCCAGTAGTTGTTCACCCTATGCAGTGCCCCCAGTAGTGCCCTTTGTATAGTACACCTAGTAGTAGTCCCCCCCATGCAGTGCCCCCAGTAGTGGTTTCCCGATGCAGTGTCCCCAGTAGCAGTCCCCCTAGTAGCCAATAGTGGGCCCCCCTGATGCACTGTCCCCAGTAGTCCCCCCCAGTAGTTCCCCAAGTAGTAGTCCGCTCCCCGATGCAGTGCCCCAGCAGTGCAGACAAAGACACATACGTAAAAAAAATAGAAAAATAAACACTTACCTGAATCCCGGCTCCGGATCCTGCTCTTGCTGCCGTCCGCTTCTCCGTCCACTCAGGGCGGCCTGCTCTGCAGTATGGGAGAGACGTCATGACGTCTCTTCCATCACCCACTGCGGGAGCCGGAAGATGGAGCTCATGAGTGAGCTCCAATCCGGCTCCTGCAGTGGGGGCAGCAGCCAGTGAGAGTCTGTCTGACTCTCATTGGCTGGCTGCTAAATCAAACACACTGCCAGCGGTGGTGGTGTGCTTGTTTCTGTGTGTAGTCCAGACTGCACTCACTGCGGTCTGCACTACAGTAACCATCGGCGGGCCACGGGGAACGGCTCCGTGGACCACCCGCGGGCCGTGGGTTGAAGACCCTTGTCCTATACATTGCGACAGGTTTATGGCTGACCCAGGAAGACAGCCCTTCCAATAACCTCACTTGCCCAGCTTCAAAGGCTTGTCATCTTTCCACACACAAAGAATGCTACATACCAATTACATGTTTTTACCAACCCAATATCATGTGCAGTTATGCCCATGCTGATGTGAAATGAGCTTTTCCGCTACACTTAGCCTGATTTCTCTTAGGTTTTGCGTGCTGGTGTTGTCCATTTGCAGTTAGTGGGGTATTTTTTGCCACTGGAGCTTTGTACAAATCAGATGGATTAGACAGGTTTACCGGGCATTGTAATATATACACATTATCTTCTAATTTATGGAGAGCGTTGTGTGTGTTACACAAATATGTTTTGCATGTGATAATATATGTTTTCATTGCAGCTGCAGCTCTAGAACTCTCACTCAACAACCACAACTATAATGACCTCTTAACCCTCAACATCAATGACACTAAGAACCTCCCCTGTAAAGTTACAAATAACACTGAAGCTGAGAGCTTAATATGGTACCGTGGGACCCAGCAGGTGGACATTAAACCTGAGAATAGCGTGAACACCAGCTATGTGTGCATCACAGCGGTGACAGCCGAAGACCATGGAGTGAGCTTTACCTGTTTATTAAAGAGTAACACCTCCGTCAAACTGTCCGTACAACTGAATGTCCCTTGTGAGTACAGCTCCTATACTTCTGCCTTGTCTGGTTCTGTAGCTGCCAAATATTAGAACATCTTTTGGCTTTTGAAGGTTGGACGTATATATTTTACATTTATCAAGAAACTCATCACTGGGTTAAATGCAAATAAATATAAATATGGGCCTGATTCAGAGATATAAGCTTATGCTGCACCTGGGAAAATACGCAAATGTGGCGGCCACCGGGATTTGCATTGAGACGCCCACCAGTGTACAAAGACGCAGCTACACTCACAGGTCAGTTGAACAATTCTATGGTCTCACACAATTGAAGTGGGAATGGAGACTGCGGAGCCAATTTCACTATGTACAGGATCGCAGTCGCATGCAGGGACACGCCCCGAAAATGGTTGTGACACCTGCGTTTGAGACACCGCCCCCCACCCCCATTGCCACAAACAAATGGTCTCTGCCTGTCAATTGCTTTGAGAATAAACCCTCACTGCGAGCAACAATGGAAATGAAACTTGGCACATGTGCAGTGCGACTCAGACACATGCAGGATTACCGATAATCGCTCAGCTGCATAATCATCAGCATTGCGTCCATCTCTGAATCAGACCCTATGTTTACTTTGCCCTATATAATTAGAGGCAAATAGAAATATGACTTTATAGGTTTGGAAATATTTACACACTTACTTATGTTTCCTTATAGCGTAGAGATATTTTACCAGTAAAATTCTTACCTACAGTAAACAAAATTGCTGTTCCATTACCCTTTACTCCAGTTGCCCTAAAGGCCCTTTACATATGAGGATAACAGCACATAACACAGTATAAGTGAGGCAGCCGACTACAATAATAACAATAAGAAAAGCACAACATACAGTATACTATACAGGTATAGTGGTAATAAGTAAGACTTGAAACACACAAAGGGGCAGGGGAATATCTATATTGGGTGCACGGTGTGGGGGGCACACGGGCCCCGCACCGCACACCCATATTATTTTAAACTCACCTGTCCGTGGTCCCGCGACTGGTGTCAGCTCTGCACCGAACACCGGAAAATGTCCGCCGTGACCATTTTCTGGTGTTCGTGCAAAAGTAGGCTCTGGGCACAGTCTAGTGCCCAGAGCCTACTGTTTCTGCGGTGGCCGGCCAGCCACATCAGTTAGCTGCTGGCCACCGGGGAGAGAGGAGGGGGCCCCACACAGGAAAGTGCACATGGGCCCCCTCCTCTCTTAAGACGCCCCTGCAAAGGGCCCTATACTTCAATACTAAAATAATGGTGTTAAGGACATTTTCCTTAATTACCGTTAATTTAGTATTCATTAACACACTTTACACAGGAGATATCCCTGATATCTCCTGGTTAAGTCCGTCTGTGTTCATTTCCACACTCCCCATGCATTAGTATGGGGATGTAGAATTTAACCTATAAATGAAATTTTGAAAATTATGTATTTTCGGTATTTGATGGTGTTACTATATGCCATTTTCAGGTGGCGTATAGCAGGTTATACTTGTAATATACTTTTTATACTTTCAGCGTGAGCAGGTCCTCCTCGGCTCCCTCCGACGCTCCCTGATCTAACCACCGGCTCCGGCTGCTGCTCTGTGTTCTCCCGGCAGAACACAGTAAAGTTTAAAAAAAAATAAAAAATAAACTTTTCAGTGGGAGGTCGGGATCCGCGGCTGCAGCCTGTGACAGGCAGACACAAAAAGAAAAAGTGCAAGTGCACAACTCCAACATTACTAATTATATATAATACATTTTGCAATAAAATTTAGAAATAAATAAATAGAGGTTTTAGCATAGTCATGGCCAAGGTTATGGGCCTACCCACTGCATCTAGGTAACCTCTTAAGGTAGGTCCCTAACATACCGGGGTTGAAATCCAGAGCGCAGGACAACCCCAAACCAGCTCAGCTGAGCCACCCCAGGGCATCACTCTAATGAGAAAAGGTGAAGTGTAGAAAAGTGTTAGATAGAAATGAGCAGCTACTGCTGCATATATTAGAAGTAAGGTGAAAAATAAAAATGTGAAAATAATACATATATAATAAACAAACAATAGAGGTGCTAAAAGTCCAAAAAAGGAAAAATGTGTTATAATGTGATACCCTGAAGCAGCTCAACCAAAGCAATCCAGGGGACCCACGCCCTAAAAATCAATCCATGTCTGCACTACAGTATATAAATTTGTAGGACTTACCTAAATTGTGCCTTTTACTAAAGAGCGGACAATTACCGCAGCTGTAATCAGTGCTGTGCATGCTCCGCTTTTGTGAAAGTAACAGAGAGGGAAAAGTATCTATTTTCTGAAAAGCTGTCATGGCAAAAATGACAGCTTTTCGGAATAGATACTTATGGAGAGAAGAATGATGAATTCCTGCGGTAATTAGGTAGAACTACATGCGAGTTCTAAACCTAATTACCTCCATAATTTTTTTAGTTATTATGAATAGCCCTAAAGTCATCATCAGTGCCACTCATTGAATCTTGTGACGCATCCATCCTTGCACGCTGCATGGTTCATGCGTCAGGAAAAGCAATTTGTTGAAATAGGAGGAAATACGGAACAAACATCAGATACCTAGATTACATGAAATACATAGATCTTTCCCGGGAAAGTCTGCTATTCGTTGGTCGTGAGGAAGAAATGGGGCTAAACGTCATGATTTGCTTCATTTAGTCCCTTCCCCTCCCTACGGACCCGCAAATTCCCCATTAAATCTCCCCATCCTGCCCGCTTCACTAGGAAGTGGGCAGGTTGCCTGAGATCTGCCTACACTCCCGGGGGTGTGGGGGGACTACACGAAAAATTGTGAGCCTCCTGCGAATTCCGGGAGTGTAGGCAAGTATATGACATACCAAATCTGACAAATGACATACAGATTGCAAGGTACCCAATGAATCAACAGTTCTATAGATTGTTAATCCTATCCATTACAGTACCAGGTGACACAGCCATCATGGGCACACTACATAGGTTACATTGGGTGGGATAAACAATAACTGAAGATGTGTTAGATAAAGTTCAAGGGATATATTCACAAAGCTGTGGCTTTTCAAAGCTTGTCAACGATTCTGGATGCTGGATTTAAAAGCTTTGGGGTAGATTCAGGATTGCACGTATATAATTAAGTGGGGATTTACAGCGCTCTTGGTCTTTCCTATGAATTGTCCCTAGCTGTGCCACCAATAGAGGTATCCCACCCTCTCTGAATAGTGATAAAATAAATTATAGTAGTGCCCTCTGGGACAATAATATACAAACAAATGTAGCTGAATGAAAGTGTCACTAAGTTGGAAATTAATTTGCACAGTGTCTCGTAAATAAATTCCAAAGTCCCAACTATAAAGCTGAGAAACTGTCAAACTGTAGGCAGGGTGTTCTTTAAAAAACGTTGTTAAATAACTGACTGGATAGTGTACGATGCTTGTCCCTGACCGGGATTAGGTATTACAAAATGCACTGATGTCTCTCATCTAAGGATTTCCTTGGATAGTCCCAGCGATTAAACTGTAGTAATATCTGTAGGGTGAGTGTTCTTACAGTATGCTTCAAGGTATTAGAAACGCCTTTACCTCCTCTCCACCTCAAATATAACACAGTAGCACAGTATCAGGGATCTTGGTAAACACTATCACGCAGGTAGGTAAGAATGAATCGTACTTACCCCATGTGCTGTGTTGCTCCTGCTGGTTCTCCTTGTCCCGGTGCTTGTGTGGATGTTTATGAGGGGATATGGCGGGTAGGAATTGCTGCTGCACACTGGCTTATGCTATAAACAACTACAGACTCCAGTCTGAATTTAACTGCTTTATTTGTAAGTGAATACAGACTCCAGTGAGTCTTATCAACTATAAAAGCATCCTATACATAGGAAACATAGGCTAAGAACATGCCCAATGACATAAATGTATAGGGAAGTCTCATAAAAAGTTCCTGTCAATAGGGGGCGTGTTCCAACGCGTTTCATCCGATTTTCGTGGACTTTTTCAAGGGTGCCCACCCTTCTGTTCAGTCTCCTTATATAGGTGGTGCATTAGTGACTGTGTCTGGGGCTTCTGTGTGTGCTGCGCGCACTTCCTGATTGCACGTGCGTCATAATCTATCAGCGCTGCTATGATGTCTAGCACTAGAGTGTGTATAGGAGTCCCCATATTCTAACTGCGCATGCGCGGTCTCCGGTGGCTATTTTGTTAGTGTGCCTGTCATGTCTACCAGCGCTGATGTGTTATCAGGCGCTAGAGTGTGCATAGGAGTCCCTAGATAATAGCCGCGCATGCGTGGTCTCCGGCGGCCATTTTGTCAGTGTGCCTGCCCTGTCTACCAGCGCTGATGTGTTATCAGGCACTAGAGTGTGCATAGGAGTCCCCTTATTAAAACCGCGCATGCGCGGTCTCCGGCGGCCATGTCTAGCAATGCATCCTGGTGTTGGTGGTTTTGCACTGCCACTAGAGTGTATGTCCAAATGTAAACAAGTTCGGGCAGCCATCTTGCCTGTGGATATTTACAATAACACAGCTGCACATTCATAAGGTGGCCATTTTAAAATAAATGTTCCTATTTCTCATTGCCATCTACCATTCCTATAGTATCCTGCTAATGTATTAATCCTTATTAGGCTTGTGCTAATGTTTATACAGGGACTACTTAATTATGATTGTTATACTACAATTAATGTGATGTTATTATGATCATCCTTTCTTGCTGATGGTAATACCCCTATTTAAAATAAGTAAATAAATACCTGCACTTTACTGTAGTTAGTGATTCCTTGATGGACCTATCGTCTTATGTCATAAAAAACTATAATTGTCCATTACAGAACTTGTTATATATTATTATACTTTCATTCAGCTACATCTGTTTGTATATTATTGTCCCAGAGCGCACTATTATAATTTATTTTATAATTTTTCAGGATTGCACGTAACTGCAATGCTGAACGCAGGTTCCTGATAATCGTCTCCATCACACAGGACCCGTTTTGCACAAATGCGCAGAATTTGTACTGCGTGTTTGGACACAGAGTGGCAGCAAACTGTCAGTGATTGACAGTCTGCTGCCATTTAGGGGTAGGGAGGAGACGGCGACTGCCTCAGTTTTCCAAAAAGGAGGCGTGTCGTCGCCGTTGGGGGGAAAAGAAGGGGCCAGTATCTCCGTCTGTACAGAGCCGGCCCTAACCAATTTGATGCCCTAGGCAAGATTTTGTCTGGTGTCCCTTAGCACCGCTGCTTGTTCTGCCTCTGACCCAGTACCCCTCTCACAGCAGAGTACCCATCACCCAGCAGCACAGATCACAGCAGTAGCCTGCAACACCCATCACTCTTTACCCATAGCAATCCTCATTCACAGAGCTGTAATTTTACTCTGCGTCAGCAAGAGCATTGGCACCCCCACACTCCATATTTTAAATAGGGACAGTGCACGCCCCCAAAAAAGGGCGTGGCCACACAATAGTACTCCCACCTTATTCACATTACATCACCGGCTAGTGTCCCTTATTCACATTATGTCACACAGTAGTGTCACTTATTCACATTACACACCACGTAGTGACCCTTATTCATGTTACACCACACAGTAGTACCCCTTTACCTTATTCACATTACGCCTCACAGTAGTGCCCCTTATTCACGTTACATCGCACCATATTGCTCCTTATTCACATTACATTAAACAGTAGTGTAATGCCCTTTATACACGTTACGCCACACAGTAGTGCACCTTGTACACATAATGCCAAACAGTAGTAGCATCCCTTATACACATAATTCCACACAGTAAATTCCCTTACACATTATGCCACACATTAGTAATGCCCCTATATATATACAATGTCACACAGTAATCATAATGCCCCACATTATGCCACACATTATTACAAGCCAACCTCATACTTGCCGACAATCAGCTCCAGCCTTCCGTGAGGGAGCTGATTGTCGGCTAACAAGGGTGGGCGGGGCGGCCATTGGGGGTGGAGCCGGTTATTGGCATCATATTGGGGACGAAGCTGGGGTGGGCCGCACGATCACGTCATCATGGCTCCACCCCCTCTTCACAATGCCGTTATTTTCGGCATTGCGAAGCAGGGGGCGGGGCCACGATGATGCGACTCAGGGCGAGTCATGTCACCGGCCCCCCCGCTGCGGGGGTTTCTAGTTTTTTCAGGGGGGAGGTCGGGAGGGTCGCAGGCTTCCAGGAAGCTTGCCTGAATTTCCAGGGGGCTGGGAGCCTCACGATTTTTGGCAAGCCTGCCCAACCTCCCCGCACCTCCTGGTCTCACCCGGCCAATAAATCTGTGACCTTGTCACCTCAGCCTGCCTGGACTCTGCAGATATTGAAGCTGCCATGCTTGCGCTCCTCACTCTATGCTCAGCTCTGCACTGTGTGTCTCCCTGCAGACAGGCTCAGCTTGCTGGACTCTGGAAAAGTCAATTAGAGGAGGAACTGCTGTGGCTGGGCATGCGCAGCAGCCCTCCTCCAACGGCCATTTTTGTTACTGCCTGCTGCCCCCACTGTTACTGCTCTACACTCCTGCTGCTGCCGACTGTATGAGCTACCGCCCGATCGGAGCTGAGAGCTCTGATTGCAGTAGGGTAGCCAGAGCAGAGCCACCGGCTCCGTCTGCCCATCCTGGTCACGCTGCTGTCCAGTTGAGCCGGCCCTAGGTTTGGAAAGCATGTCCTTAGGCATTCCAAATGCCCAAGGCGTTTGCCTAGTTTGCTAGTTTGCCTATGCCTAGGGCCGTCTCTGCGTCTGTAGATGGAGATTTTCTGTCCCCATGGTCACTCAGCTGGCCAAGGATCATGCAGATGATCCAATGCTGCGACTGTGGATGCAGCTCGGATCATTAATTCATGCAGGAGGTGTGTTGCCTCCTGTTGCATTAACACAATAGCAAGGACGGAATTGTAAAGCTGTGCAATTCCATCTAGTGCTGAATCACCCCCTTTCATTGCCCTTTGAAATCCAGATGCCAGAACTGCAGACAAGTGGAGGCTTTGAAATCCCACCGCTGAGTAAACATACCTGTAGGAGTCTACGTCAAAACCTATGCTTCAATTTCGTCTGAATAATTGTATTCCTCCTATTTGACAGTATTTACATAAATTAGATTAGGTATGTTATTTTTGTTAAAAAAAAAGCAACAACGGCTGTTTGGAAATTAGATACTTGATCCAAATAATATTAAATATAATTGGTCATTAGTATTTTAATTAAAAATAATTTTGCAAAAAGAGGGTCATGGCGACCCACTGTAAATGGGAATGATACACGTTTTGAGTCGCAATAATAATTAAAAAAATTTTGCCCTGCTTATACTAACACAAACATTAGTAGAATACCCTTTTCATACCAAGCTTTTGCCGGATAAACTCAGTGTCTTGATTTGGTGTGAAATGGTCAACCTGGGTTATGTGCTTCAGGTCCGCGACCCTGGTCATTAACAGAGTTATTCCCGAGACTGACCCTGGATAGGCTGCAGTGTGAAAGGGGTGACCCAGATTATTTGGCTCCGCATATTTAAGGATATTCTGCAGACTTGGAAAGCGTAAAGCTTTCGTAGCTTGCCCGCGAGAACAAATGCCATGGAGTCCGGCTCCTTCCTATGGGAAGGAGTTCCGGGTATGTGAAGAGGGATCAGAGTGGATCTCCCTGCCATCCTCACTGCCTCCCCAGCGGCTTTGCGTATGCGTGACCTCAGGTCACATATGCATAGGAGCCAGCGACGGGGACAGGAAAGTAACGTTGCAACTTCTGTGTTACTAATTGCTGGGACATCTGCTTTTCGGTGCAGCTCTCCCCGCACCGGAGCCATGATGAACTGCTCTGATGATAAGTATCCCCAGCAACACCGTGGATACTTAAGTATGCGGCCCCTGATGACGAATAGACCCCTCCAGGGGCTTATCTATAATGGGTGCAGGGTGTGCGGGGCACACGGGCCCCTGGATCCAGGGGGGCCCCGCACCCATAGTATTACTTACCTCTCCAGAGTCCCACATCGGCGCTGGAGTCCGGCACTGTAAAAACGACTGGAAAATGGCCACCGCAGCCATTTTCCTGTCATTTGCGCATGTGCAGTACAGGGAAAATGGCCATCGTGGCCATTTTCCCGGTGACCTGCACATGCTCTATAGACTCTGGGCACACTCTAGTGCCCAGAGTCTATAAACGGCGCTGGACGCGCACAGCTCAGTGCGCTGCTGGCCACCGGACAGAGAGGAGGGGGCCAGTGTCGGAAACTGCACACGGGCCTCCTCCTCTCTAGAAACGCCCCTGGACCCCTCACATTCTAATATTTCTAAAACCAGGTACATGTCATTATAGGCACCTGCCTGATAGTTAAAGATTTTTATAAGACCTTTTTGATCATGGATACATTTACCACACATTGTTAGTAGCTGCCAAATATAGTATTTTGCACAGATTATAAAAATAGGATTATCACACTGTTAAATGATAACTCTTGAAATTTGTAATAGAACTTCCTCATTCGGTAAAGGCTTTAGAAAGTGATGAAAATGTACTGCTTAAAAATTATATCATTTATAGTACATTATCACGAGAAGAACCATCTGGGCATCATAGGCTATGTGGGTATGAAAGTGTTAATCATCACATATATATCAACCTACCTAGTCTGTCTAAAAAAGACTAAATTCTCCCAAAAATATATTTCACTCTGCCCATTAACCTCCAATTACTGCTACTACAAGGACTTAGGGGCCTATTCATTAAACGTAAAAATTCAGTGGAGATAATTAGCTTTAGAACTCTCATGGAGTTCTACCTAATTATAGGTGGAATTCATCATTCCACCTCTCCATAAGTATCTATTCCGAAAAGCTGTCATTTTTGCGATGACAGCTTTTCGGGAAATAGATACTTTTCCCTCTCTACACTACCTCATCGCGTCTGGAAACAGTGCTGCGCATGCGCTGTTACATCTGTAAAACCAGCGCATGCGCAGCACTGCCTACAGATGCGGTAAATTTCGTACCCCCCCCGACCAGAGCGCCGGAGGGACTCGTTGGGGGACCCGCACACACTGATACAGGTTAGTGGATTCTGCTATTCGCCAGCTCAATTGATAATTTTCGGAATTTGATGAATACCATCATTTCCACATCCCCATACTAATGTATGGGGAGTGTGAAAATTAACGCAGGGGGACTTAGCAAGGAGATATCTGTGATATCTCCTGTGTTAAGTGTGTTCATGAATACCAAAATAACGTTATTTAAGGAAAATGTCCTTAAAAACGTTATTTTAGTGTTGATGAATAGGCCCCTAAGGAGCCTATTTATCATTACATAATTATCACTAGTGATAATTATTTTCTAAACTTGCTGCAAGTTTAAAAAATCTTTGTAGACATTCACCATGCCTCCCTAACAAAAGTATCACTTCCAAAAAGCTGCTTTTTTTGCGAGTCAGCTTTTCGGAAAGTGATACTTTCCCCCTTACCACCGAGGTATCCGTAAGGATTCCCACACTGTGTGTCTCTCCTCCCCTCCTTCCCCCAACACCAGTGTTTATCCCGGCCCCCCATGCCCCTGCAGCCACTGGTGTCGGTCCCAGCGCCCTCCCACCACAACTGTTGGTGTGTTTAACTCCCCCCCTCGCCCACCACCAGTGTCTGTCCCGGCACCTCCCCCCCCTCCGGTGCCTCTGGTGTCTGTCCCGGCCTCTTTTCTCTCCACTGCCGCAGGTGGAGAGAAAGTGTGGTTCAGTTGAAGTCAGGGAGTAACTGACTTATCTGAAAATGCAAGCACAACCTAATTTTTTCAGAGACACTGTAAATAAAACAATTCCCTGAATAAATATAAAGTTACAAAAAACAAGCTGGAAATTTGAATTATTTAAGAACACAAAGACAGAACATTATAAAATGTGATTGCTAGATAGATATTTTATATGACAGTCACAATGCTGATTATAAAAACTGTGATAACAAATTTACATACATGAATGTATATACAAACTAGTTTCTTTAAAACAGAAATAAAACACGAAAATGGTACCACCACACATGTATTCAGGCCGGGTTTTTTTTTTTACCAGGCCGCTCGCTAAGCTGTGGATGACCACCCACAGCTTTTGCGAGCGGCCTGGAGCCCGTCGCCATTATTGCAACCATCGGGCTTGCTAGGAGACCCTGTGGTAGCTCTCGCAAGCCTGAGTGGACTCCCTGCTCTAATAGAGCAGGAAGTCCACTACTGACATCACTCGTGATGTCAGTAGGGCCGCCCACAAACACCAGGCATTCCTAAAACAAAACAGTGCGAGCTGTCAATCAACATCGACAGCCGCCCCGTCTTGTAGAGAGACCCATAGCGACAAAGCTGCCGTTGCTGGACGGGTCTCACGCATGCGCATTCCGGAGGCGGCGCATGCGCAGAGGGGGACCATCGATCCGCTTGCAAACGGGTCTGAATCAGCCCCTCTGTCCACAAAGACTGTTCGCTGAAGTGACAGTACTGAGGGCCTGATTCAGAGATGGATGTAATGTTGATGTTGCACACAGTGGAACAATTTTTTTGCCACTGTACATGTGTGAAAGCCATGCTGCGCACGTGTGGCGATGGATTAGCGACGGCAGTTGCAGAGTGGATTTCTTCGCAAAGTGAGTGACAGGTATTCAGTGTTTGGGGGTGGTAATGAGCTGGTTAGAACAAACAAAAGCATGTTGTGTACAGATGTTGAAGGTACAACTTGGGGTCTTTAGGTTAAAATAAATAAAATTTCTCTCAAATTTTGATTCTTGTGCTAAGCATGCTGATTGGCCCCTTTTGGTTCAACACCCACAAGAGGATCCACTGGAGACCTCAAAAACCAGTTCAAGTCTGGTGAAATGTACTTTTCAACTGCCAGCTCTCATAAGCAAACATTTGTTAGGGTACATTTAACTACAACCGATTTAGGCTATTTTAAGTGTGAAGCAAGCAGAAAATATTACAGTTCAATATATTTTTCTTTTCTTTTATAGTTAATCCTAATCTAACTGGAGATGAACAAAACACTGTGGAAGTTGGTAAAGATGTTCAATTAACCTGTGGATTCAAGGCCAACCCAGCAGCTGCAATGTATTGGAAACGAAATGGCAATGTATTCACGCTGCCCTCACGCTACTCAGTATACATGACCACTGACAGTCTGCAGCTCTCTATCACCAAGGCAGAGAAGTCAGACACAGCTAATTATACTTGTGTAGCATTAACTTCCGACATGAATGAAACCAAAGTGTTTGAGCTGATTGTTGAAGGTAAGACTAAAGGCATCGCAGCATCCAAGACTTATGGTGCATACACACAGTACGACAAGGGGGACGATTATATAACGATAATGATCGTTATCGAACATCCAACACATGCTGCAAGCCCCTTACAACTATAATGACATGTGATTAACGATCGCGGGTCCCTATAGTAAACAGGCTAACCTGGTCGATATCGACCCGGTATGCCTGCTTGCACGGACTACCGACAATGGTCAATAACAACCATATGTGGCCACACATCGACCATCGTTTGGTCGTTTGCAGGGGCCAGAAGCTGTCATATTTAAACAATAACGATAGTTATCGTACAAATCTGACAGCCTATCTGACTGTGTACGCACCATTAGACAATGTACCTTACTCCATCCTCTGGTGTCTTCCCTTTACTTATTAGCCAGACCATAATTAATTTGGCAAGGAATGTGTGCATACTAGGTATAAAAGACATAAAAATAGCTCATGAGGTCCCATTGGTCCTTTGCACTAAGTTAAGCACTTGTCATTTCCTGAGCTCACTTAATAAAACTAATGTGGTCTAACAATGTGGGAGTTATTTGGGATTCGATAAACATGCACAGTGTATGAATTTGTATCTATTACGGTTATGATCCATCTGAGGATATGCTCTGGTTTTGTTTGTTTTTTTAGTTTACGAAATGTACATCTGCAAAAGTAAAAATGTTACCTCCAAATCCTGCTTACTTATTATACATTGACCAGCTTCCGACAGGGCCACCAAAAGAAATCCACTTCTACCCTCATTCTAGTGATAGCAATAAGAAGCCCACTCTTGTGGTTACTATTCAATATTGAGCCAATGCGTGTCAATAGCAATCAAAGTAAGGTACAACGCAGAGATCAATCTGGCGACTAGTGTATAAAGCAGACTGCAATCTGGTGGAAAATGTACAGACTCCCAGTCGCAGACGCCAAATCTTATGTCTAGTGTAAAATGTAAATAATATTATGGCTGGGGGGTGTAGTTTGGAAGCCGACGGTCTAAATGCCGACCGCCGGCTTCCAGACTTTCTAATTTGTCGTGGTATTAATGCCTGGCGTCGAAAACTCGACGCCTGTCATTAACCAGACGCCGGAAGACCGACGCCCGGCATACCGAACGAAGGTAAGCCGGGCGCCGGCTGCCGCAGGGGGAGTTAGGTTTATGGCTCCCGGGGGGACTTAGGGCTAGACACCCCCCGGGAGGGTTAGGTTTAGGCAGCAGGGAAGGGGGGGTTAGGTTTAGGCACTTAGAGGGGGGATTAGGGTTAGGCAATAGGGGGGAGGTTAGGGTTAGGCACCCCTAAGGGAGGGTTAGGGTTAGGGGGTAGAATTAGGATAGCGATACTTACCTTAGGGACAATCAGGATTTTCACCCCTGCCGGGCTGCCGCTGTCGGGATTTGAACCGCCGGCCATGCGGTAATACCTACTACACCCGATGGCTGGTACAAAGCAGATATCCAATATAGGCCCGTATTCAATTTGAAGCGTTAAGTCTGGATCCGCGTTAAGTTACCGCCAATGACGTCATTATCGCCTGTTTTGGTTTTACCCCGTACTCATTTTGAAAGACTTTCCGCCTAGGCAGAAAGTCAATGCAATGTAATAGGCGGTAAAGTATCGCCTATGAATGGCAGGCGGAGAAAAGTGCAGAATTGGGGTTTTGGGGTGCAACACTGCGGGAACCCCCGTGCAGCCTTCAGACAGTCCCACAAAAGTAATCTGTGTCAAAAAAATATAAAAATAAAAAATGAAGGGCACCCCAAAAATTTACTTTGAAAAAGGGGGCGAAAAAAAATGTTGGGGTACAAAGTTAAACACTAGCAAACTTGACTCTGGGGGTGGGTCCCCAAGTATGCCCCAGGTGTTTTTTTGATTGCAGGTGTTTGCAGCAGGTGGATTTTTCACAATTTTTTCAACTTCACTTTTTCAACTTTAAATATGCTGACCCCCATTTTCAAGTACCCCAAATTTGCTGGGATAACTTATTTTCTGGAAAAAATACTCCTAAATCAGGTATACTTCTGCATCAGGTATAGAAAAACGCTATTTAGCAGCTATTGAGCCCATTTAAAAGCACCAAATACCTTCAGCGAGCCAAATCGGGGGGTACCATAGTGAACCCCCATGTCAGAGCATCATTTGGGGAGTGACAGGCTGATTTCCCCAAAAATGACAGTACTTTCTGCTTGTTACAGTATCGCCAGGTGCTGTTTACACGTACTTTGGATTTGAATCCGGGGTAAAGCCTGGACGGCCGTGATACTTTAACGCCTACAAAACAGGTGAAGTCGGCGTTAAGTCCGGGCCACGTTAACTTATAAACAGACTTTCAATCTAATGGCTGGTATAAAAATCAGATATGTTTGCTAGCTAGTATAAATTAAGATATTGTATTTTACTAATCAGGTTTTAAATATGGTGGCTAGTATATAAAACAGAACTCTAGGGGTAAATTTACTAAAGGTCATTTTTAATCGATTAAAAATCTATCTAAATCGATTACTGTTGTGTGTTAGGGGCTAAATCACACATTTGTTAACAGTCAATTTCTATATATTTATTTTTAAGTGTTCATCACGAGGGAGATTTAATAAAGCTTTGAGAGAAATAAAATTGTGAGAGATAAATTACCAACCAATCAATTCCTGTCATTTTTCAAACACAGCCTGTAATGTGACAGTTATGAGCTGATTGGTTGGTACTTTATCTCTCTCCATGGCTTAGTACATAGACCCCTGTGTGTCAATAGGAGCGCTATGAACACCAGCGCTTTCATAGCTGGAAAAGTACTAGTGCTCAGAATCCTCATATGACAACACCCAAAGGGTAAATTGATTTAGGGCTTTATTATTATTTTCTTATCATTATTATTAAACCCAGAGAGAGGCCATTTTGGGGGCATTCCTGGGTGCAACAGGGGGATGGCTAGACAGATGCAGGCGTTTTGCGACCAATAACTGCGTCCAAAGACTAGCATGCCAAGTCTTACCAAATCAGAACACAGACATAATTGGTTTGACTTATAGAACTGGTGATTGCACAATTAGTTCCTTTTAAGGGAAGACTAGAGACGCTAGGCCAGCCCTCTGACGACGTCCATGTGACGAAACACACAGGGGCGTGGCCTAGCACGGTTGTGGTGTGATACAGGATCATTTTGCTTTGTATGCCTTATATGCCTGTGCATGCTATATTCAAGCTGCTGAAACTTGCGGTGGTCTGACCGCCACCATTGGTAGGTGAACTGTTTTTAAACTCTGGTTGCATACTAATTGGTTCATGCCCTAGGTGGCGCACCCTAGGTCTTTTTCAATTTTAGAAAATCTCTCTCACTCTCTACATTATATATGAAGCTGTGGGAGGGGTGTATCAATGTGCTGTGGGTAGGGGGACACAGACAAGAGCTGGGGCTGTGATCTGGGAGGGAGGAGGAGACTCCACTGCTGAGCATGGTGCGACTGGGAATATGGGAGGGAGGGGATTTGATTGTGGCTATGGGTGTGCACATGAGTCCAGTACACAGCAGCTGCAGTGGCCGGCAGCCCCTTTCAGAGGCAAACACAGGATTATTTTGGGGGGTTCCACATACACACAGAGGCCCTGATTCAGAGCCGGACACTCTGACAGAGTGCTCGCTCTGAATCAGGGCCATCCTTCTTCATTTTTAGAGCGGCCTCCTGGCCGCTCGTATAGCTGTGGGTGATCATCGCGAGCATCGGGCTTGCGACGAGATCCTTGTGGTAGGGTCTCGTTGCCGCAAGCCCTGGAGTGCTTTTGGCTCTATCAGAGCCGAAAGCACTCCCGCTGACATCACTTGTGATGTCAGTGGGGCCGGCCCCAGACGGTAGGCGTTCCCATGGGAACGCCTCCGTCTGGCCAGCCACGCCCACCAAAGGGGGCGTGCTGTCACTCACCATCGACAGCACGCCCCCTTTGTAGCGAGACCCATAGCGACGGCTTGCCCGTCGCTATCCAGGTCTCGCGCATGCGCACGATGGAGCCGCCTCGGTCGTGCGCATGCGCACTGGGCCAACATCGACCCGCTTGCGAGCGCTCAGCGCTCGCGAGCAGGTCTGAATTAGGCCAAGTGTACATACTGTACACACACAGCTTACTTACACACACCCTAGGTGCCGGGCTGCTGCTGGGCGGCTGTGTCCTTGCTCTTTCTAGCTCCCTCTGGGACAGCTGTGATCCCGGAGCACTACCCAGCCACTGATGTTTCAGCTGTCAGCGCTTCCGCATCAGGTGGTATGAAAGCTACCAGATGCGGAAGCGCTGACAGCTGAACAGGCAGCAGCCAGACAGCTCCGATCGTGGGTGGCCCGCGGATGGTGCAGAGGCAGAGACAAGACTGTCTCCATCTCTGAAAAAAAAACAACAACTATTTAGTTAGTCAGGGGAGGGTTTCTGGGTACTTAGAATCCCCCCCTGCGTGCACTAGTGCCTTTTTTCACCAGTACACAGCAGCCATCGGATTCCCCTCCCCTCGCACACACATAGCAACAGTCAGATCCCCTCCCTCCCCCGATTACCAGTCGCACCACACTTAGCAGTGGCGACTCTTCCTCCTTCCCAGATCACAGCCCCAGCTCTTGTCTGTGTCTCCCCTACACACAACACATTGATACACCCTGCCCACCCCTCCCAACAGTAGCAGCAGCTAGGTACACAGCCAGATCCTTGTCTGACAGCAGCCTCCCTCACTGATACTCTAGTGCAGAGGTTCCCAAATGCGGTCCTCAAGGCTCCCCAACAGGTCAGGTTTTAGAGATATCCATGGTTGAGCACAGGTGGTTAAATCAAATGGACTGAGGTACTGAGCTAATTAAGTCACCTGTGCTCAACCATGGATATCTCTAAAACCTTAACTGTTGGGGGTCCTTGAGGACCGCGTTGGGAACCTCTGCTCTAGTGAGTAATAGCAAGTCAGTACAGCCCATTATCTCTTCGGCTGTCCCGGCAGCAAAATTCATATAAATACTGAAATCAAATAAATGCAATAAAAAGTGAAAATTAAGGAGAGAGAAAATTAAGTTTATTAAATAAGCCCCCTTAGGCGCCAATTTATCAACGAGTTTTATCATACGCAATGAGTTTTAAAACTTTTTACATATGATAATGGTACTCAAGCAAATCAGCTCCTGTCATCTGTTTGAAAAATGACAGTTGGAAACTGATTGGCTGGCGCACCATTTATCATGTACAACGAGTATTAAAAACTCCTTGCGTATGATAAAACTCGTTGATAAATGGGTCCCTTAGACCCTAAAACACAACACTGATATAGATCAATTTAGATAGATGTTTAATCAATTAAAATAAACCTTTAGTAAATGTACCCTCTAATCTTGAGTAAAATTAGACCAATGTGGTGGCTAAAGCTGGGTACACACTACAACAACGGATTGGCCACGACGTCACAACTGGGCGGTCATTTAAATGCGCCCGTCCCGTTGAGCTGTCAGTCACCGGCGGCTCCTGCCCTGCAGCAAGTGTACAGGCGGTCAGCCAAGCGCCCGTACACACCGCACAATGTGCTGCACAGCCAATGCAATCTGTCTGTTAATTATGTCTTTCACAGACAGAACATCTGTACCCACTGGCCAATGCACACATGATATATCGGCCGTTCAATTGCCTTTAGAGACAAACTGTAACCTGGTGGCAAGTATTAAAAGCAGATCTATCTGCTCTAATTAGGTACTCATTGTATAATTGCTGACCCCTACTATGCCACTTTGTAGCTAAGGAAGGGAGCCGTCATTAGCATCTATCAGGTAATGATAAATACTCCGAATTAATACTGTCATATAGGAAATTGTTGGTGTCGGTGTCCTGACACAGTCAATAATCAGGTCACCAGAAGCCATCTGCTTTATGTTTACGACAGAACATCTGCAAATCATAATGAACATACATTTAGAGATAGCACAATGGATGGATAGAGTACAAATGGGTAGATGCACAGGCATAAAAACATAAGGTTCAGAGTAGAGTGCCCACTACTCACAAGATCATATTGAGTAATAACACAGCCCAATGAAAAAAAAAATTGTTAAGCTGTCAAGGATTTCTGAACGAATTCAGAGTATTTTGGGGTTACTGTATACAAAAATTAAAGTAGTTTTCTGAATTGGCTCTTGTTCTTGAGATAATGGATACCCTCAAGTAATAGGAAACTTAGCTATAACGCGTGCATATTGGAATCTATCGAAACAATCTAGAAGGTGAGACACGTTAATATTCTAGGTATTCACTCTGCGATCATTCTAGAATATTCCCCTTCCGTATAGAAGTGATCGGCCACCCAACCAGCAGTCAGCTGACAGTTGTCTATTGTGTTTGTGTTTTTCTTGTTTCTCATCCGTGTATCTCAAAAATTAGAGTTTCCCCCAAATCGCTCTAATATGATTGGCAATAAAATGAGTGTTTACCAGAGTAATTTACTCATGAAAACAGAAGTTATAACAGAAAAATAGCCGCACATGAGAAATAGGACCAGGATAGCTATGGGGTTACAGGCTGTCATTTTCCATTTGTTATAGTCTTGTTCTGTGTGCAACATCTCTGAATTTCTATGGGCCGATAGGAGTCTTTATAATGGGCGCAAGGTGTGCGGGGAACGTGGGACCCACACCGCACATATAGTTAATAATACTCACCTTTCCTCAGTCTCCGGTGTGCTGCTCCGCACCGGCACTGCAGAGCAGCAAAAAGTCACTGGGAAAATGGCGGCGGCCATTTTCCCAGTGACCTGCACATGCGCAGCAGATTCTGGCATTGCGCTCAGTGCGCTGACAGAGGATGGGGCTCAAACGAAGGATGCACATGGGCCCCATGCTCTCTTAAAACGCCCCTGTATGGGCCATTGGTCTGAGATATGGCCATGGAAAACAGAGTCAGATTGTTTTTTGTCTTTAGGAAATTGCTATTCTGATCATAACAAAATGTTAAATGTGGTTTGTCTTACATAGATCGAAAGCCCACTCTACCTGTGGAAGCAATTGTGGCAGCCGTGGTGGTAGGAGCCCTCATTATTGCCTTTGGGCTCTTCGCACGGAGAGATAAAATAATAAAAGTAAGTTTTGATAACCGTGGAAAAATATATAAGTGTATAATCAGATATTACATACATATAAATAAATGTTTTCTGTCATATGTCCTCCTATATACAGTATAAGGCTATTTATTTGTAATAAACAAAATGTAAAGGTATTTTCTTGATAAATATTTTACCAAAGGTTTTGGGCAGCAAAAGCAGCTAATGTGGTTTTGTGGCAGTTTAGTGTTTTCATCCCCCTTCCCTTTCAAATCAGAAAATAAAGTCAATCAGGGAGCCTAGCGTGGGTCAGTGCTGTCATTGGCTACTCTGTGTGGTTAGTACAAGTACACAAATGACAGAACACAGGGCCTGATTCAGACCCGGTCGCAAGCGCTGAGCGCTCGCAACCGGGTCGATGGTGACCCAGAGCGCATGTGCACGACGGAGCCGGCTCCGACGTGCGCATGCGCAAGACCCGGATAGCGACGGGCATTCCGTCGCTCCGGGTCTCGCACCAAAGTGGGCGTGCTGTCGATGTTGAGTGACAGCACGCCCCCTTTGGTGGGCGGACCGGGGGGGTTGCTGCCCAGACGGAGGCGTTCCCATGAGAACGCCTACCGTTTGGGGGCGGCCCCACTGACATCACAAGTGATGCCAGTGGGAGAGCTTTCGGCTCTGAGACGAAAGCTCTCTGGGGGTTGCGGCAACGAAACCCTACCACAAGGGTCTCGTCGCAAGCCCAATGGTCGCGATGGTCTTGACCATCGCGACCATCATCCTGGCCGCTCGCATTAGCTGTGGGTGGCAACCCACAGTAATGCGAGCGGCCAGGAGGCCACTCCATAAAAAAAAAAAAAAAAAAAGACTCCCTGATTCAGAGCGAGCGCTCTGTCAGAGCGTCCGGCTCTGAATCAGGGCCACAGTACCCTGCCCAGTATGCCAAGATGTGGCTCATTCTCTTCATTGTTACCTTCAACCCCTGCATCTTTTATTCTCACCCTCGGCATCCCACTTACTGCATTTCTGTTACATCATTCAAATTACTTTGATTTAATTCTAGTCCCTTTTCCCCCCTTTATCTCCCCCTCCTTAGTAGATATGTATGGTAGGTGTTCCTTTTACCCATGTTTAGTTCCTATTCTTGAATTACGTCCCATATTTGCTCCTGCTGTAAAACAGCTCACATCTTATGCTAAGGGCTCTGTGGGTGGCACCGTCGCCTGTCCCGGTCGCTGCATCTGGCTGGCTGGCTGTCTGGTACAGCACCCTTTAGCCAGTATCACTGCTGCAGCGCCACCGAAGCGTCCTGTAGATGATCCCATGGTGCAGCTGTTTTAGGTTTGAAATTTTGAAGGACAGAAGTCCTTCCTGACTTTCAGTAACACATAGCAACACATGGATTGGTACTATAGCTTCCCTACATGGACTTAAATAGTAGGAATTTATAAAAGTATATGTCCCTTTACAGTCTGAAGAGAACATAGACATTAGGGTTTAGCTTTAGTGCTTTGGAGCAGCTCATTTTATTATCTCTTCCTGATTGGTTTACGCACGGCTACCATGTAAATGATCAAGATGGTCACATGTTTTATACATCTTTCACTTTACTGATTCATGATCATATTACATATTTTGCACTTTGATGCAAACTCCTAATACAAATGTTTTGGGGGAAAATATCTAAAGACAGCGTCAGACTGGAGTAGGCACTTACAGAGGTCCGCTATGAGGTAACAGATAACGTCATTTGCATCCTGGTACTTGCAGCGATGCAATAAATGGTGTCTGAAATAATAAGCGTTGCCCCATCATAGTGTTGTATAATAATAACTTTATTATTACATAATGTTTATTATTACAAATGTTTCTAATGACTCCTTTTTAAAATAATTAATATTGACTGCTTAATAAATGATTTATTACTACTTAATTCAGAAGTCAGCATTGACTCTCTAGTAATTACCTTTTTTTCTGTTCTGATAGAGGGGTAGGCAATACGGTCATGCGGCTGTGCACACTGCAGATGAATACATTGCACGATTTGTATTCTTCCATTTGTAAAATCATAGTTAGGACTCTAGAACTGGTGCTTTAAAGCAATGTGGTTTGATGTGCGGTTTTACCTTTAGTAAATTACATGGCTTGCAATCTACACATAAAACAAGATGTAAAATGTTCCTTTGTAAACACTAAACTTTAGCAAATCCCCCCCTATATAAGTGACATGCTGTTACTCATTCAGTGTTGTAGGTGACTCTGAAATGTTAGCACCATAAGCGATCACCTAATGGTAGTATTGCTTATACATTACGCAGAAGAATAGAAATGGTAATGTGCAATGGTAAAAACTGGTATATGGTATAAAAAGTGTACATTTTATTTATACATTCTGTAATATTATATAAACATTATACACTAATTCTATTTTGGTATGTCCGAAATGGCTCATTAAAGATAGATCAGATCACATTAACATCAGAACCAATATTCCGGTCCTAATTCTGAGTCGCAATTCCAGACACCTAATGCGATCGTAAATCCTAAGCGCCTCTGCACCTATATTCAGAGTCATACACATTTATGCCACCGTTCTGCAAGGGCAGCCGTCTTCAAATGTAAGTGCCCTCACTCCTACCGCATCCTCAATGCAGAAGTCAAGATGCCACTGAAAATGGTGAGAACAATCCATAACTCAACTCAGAGCTGGTCGCAACTCTAATGACACGCTCACAGGATGCTTCTCCTATGTGAGAATGTCCAGTTCCCACCCAGTAAAACCCATTCAGCCATCAATGAGAAGTGACTGTAATGTGTACGACTTAGAATCGCTCGTGGCTGCTGCAAGATGATAGGTCAGCTGCGGCACATGTGCAGCTTACAGAGCATCTCTAAGTATAACTGCATTCAGACTGGCTCAGAATCATGGTATTTTATTACGTGGGGATACCCTGCATGTCCGCACTAACTGCACATGGCCTACGTAGTAGTAGGCTTGCATGACACCCAGCACCTTCCTGCCACTTCCAGTTTTATTGTCATTTATTGATATGCACTTGATTTAGCCAACTGAGACCAGCTAACATGGACATTCTGATCAGTGCATACCAACTAGGTAGTCTATACAAACTACTGCATGTCATACTAACTCCTATAATGCAGACATGCAGCCATGGCAAGCGTTTATTTGGAGTACATCAGATAAAATGGGGTCAGTGGGCACAAATACACACAATATGAAATGGATAAACCCGTCACATGTTCCAGCCTGTGAGAGTAATCTCCCTTACAGCACATACTATTACTATAGCAATTACAATTTTATACAGTATTATATAGCTCATTTGTAAAGCCAAACCATAATTTTATTCTAGTTTTTGTCATGTCCATGGTCATAATTTAGTGGATAATTGTCCTAAAATTTCTTCTGCAAGTGTTTTTTTACTGTAATACATTTAGGGCCGTATTCAATTAGCCACAAACAATCCGAATCCGTGGAAAAGTATCACAGGTGAAGTCATTTCACCAGGCGGTAGCTTATCTCCGTATTCAATTCCAAAGACTTTTCCCGTACACGGAAAGTCAATGCAATGTAATAGGCGGAAAAGTTTTGCCTATGAATAGCAGGCAGAAAAAAGTGCAGAATTGGGGTTTTGGAGTGGACAACCACTCTGCAGCCTTGGGACAGCCCCCCAAAGGATAACTGCATCAAACAAATCCTAAAAAAAAACATTGAGGGACACCCCAAAATCTGACTTTGAAAATGGGGGGCAAAAAAATACAAATTTGGGGGACAAAAAAAAGTAGCGAAATAGACTTCTGGGGGCCCCCAAGTATGGGGCAGGTGTTTTTGGGATAGCAGGACCTTGCAGCAGGTGCGTTTTTCATGTTATTTAAAACTTCACTTTAGGGACTTCAAAATATGCTTGCACCCATTTTCAAGTGCCCCAAATTTGACAGGACTCATTTTCACCAAAAAATACTGCTTAATGCTATTCTTCACCACTTGTGCAAGCTATTATGTACCTATTGTCACAACTTAAGTACCCACAATATCTTCAGTAGGGCTACTCGGGGGTATCTATATTGATCCCAAATGTTAGTGCATCTTTTGGGGGGCGTCAGGCTGGTTTCCCCGTTTTTGACTGCACTTTCCGCTTGTTAGCGTTTTGCGGGGTTCCGTTTTTGTGTCCTTTGGAATTGAATAGAGTGGAAAGCAGGGGTACACACGAAAACTGATTTCGCCAAAAACACACGATGTAGGCGGAAAGTCAGACAGGCGAAACTTCTCCGATTTTTCGCGTGTAATTGGATTACTCCTCCTATACACATTTATGATTCAAATTGTGAGCAGACACTATTACATGACTATACATAAGGCACAGACAGCTCACAAATAAAATATATATTGGTATTCATATTGCACCATGCAATAGAGAAATTATTAAATCATTCTGTAATTTCCAGCTCCCTTAGATGGAAACATGAGAAAACAGATTTCATGTATCTGCAGCACACATTGTGGAAAGTCCTATACTTAGGCTGGGTACACATTAGGAGATCTTTTGGACAATGTCGTTTTGAGACAAATCGGAATAACATATCGTTCACATCGCATATTTTGTACGCTCTCTCTCATGTTTATGTGCGTCATTCATTGCATCTTCCCATCTGATGTGCGGCACATCAGATGGGGAGATCTCATGAACCATGTGGTGCACACCGTGCAGTGTATATGCCCAACCGGAAGACCATAACAAATATCTTTGCTCTGAAGAAGTCACCTGAACTGCCAGTGATTTACATGATGATTGCACAGGGTGTACAGGAGAAAAGATTAATTGGATACAATGCTCCGACATGATATATCGTGCCATCGTTCGGAAGATGGCATAGTGTGTACACTCTATTACATGTGTTTTTGGATGAAGGGAAATTGCATCTTTTCTATGTCATTCTGATTTGTACCCAGCCTAAGTCATACCTGGAAACATTTAGTATGTTAACTCCTATCATGCAACAAAGTTAATGTTTAAAATCCCTAAAGCCCGTATCTCTGTGTAACATTCCTCACAATGTGTAATGTTAATGGGTCGTGTAACTGTACATGCTGTCTGCCTGGTATTTAGACACACTTTAGACCAATGGTTCTCAAATCTCGGTCCTCCGGACCCCACACAGTTCACGTTTTTCAGTACACCCAGCAGGAGCACAGGTGTACTCACTGACACATTTTATAAGATCCACAGATGGAGCTAATTTTTTTCACTTGTGATTCTGTGAGGAGACCTGGAAAACATGCAATGTTTGGGATCCTGAGGACCAAGTTTGAGAACCTTTGCTTTAGACTTTGCTCTTTTTTCGAATTCACCCTGAAGCATTGAGCATTGAGATAGCTACAAATTGTCCACTGAACTGTCCCCAGATAATAGAGACAGAACAAGAAGAGGAATGAATAAAAAGAATATAAATGAATGGGATGAGAGAGAGAATTGGAGGATCAGAGAGGATGACAACTAGAGAACATTCAGGGGTTAATTCAATTAGCTGTGAGCTGGGTCGCCCCGCGAATAAGTGCCCACATATGCCACACTTACAGAACCAGATCATGGATTTTTGTTTACAGCCCCATAGGTCTGCTTACAAAACCCAGTGATTTCAGGGCAAGATCTGGGCATAATGCGGGCAAGTTGACATGCATGGCGCTTCATGGGACTTGCGGCTAATTGAATCAACCTTGTAGAGTGAGGTGAATTTGTAGAATGAGAAGGTGCATTGATAGAATGTAGAGTGTAATTGGAGAACCTGTATAATGAGAAGGTGATTTGGAAGAATGAGAAAAAGCATTGGTAGAATGAGAATGTGTAACTGAGAACCTGTAGAATGAGAAGGTGGAATTGGAGAACAGGTAGAATAAGAATATGAATTGGTACAATAACAAGGTGAATAGATGAAAGGGGATAAAAGGGGAGATAAATCGAACCTTCTAAAGAGGACAAGTGGAGAAGTTACTTATAGCGACCAAATGGGTTGGGTATGATACAGACGTGTAGAATGCCGGCTGTCAATACACTGACAGCGGCATCCCGATGGCTACAATCCCGACAGGGGAATGGTAAGTAGTGTTCCCCTGTCCTATATACCCACTAACCCTCCTTCCCTGCACCCTAACCCATACCCTAACCCTACCGGTAAGTACCTAAACCTAACCCTCCCCTCTTAGTGAATAACCCTAACCTCCCCCCTCCCACAGCCTAAGCCTAAGTCCCCCGTGGAGTGCCTAAACCTAACCCTAACCCTCACCCCCATGGCTAACGGCTACCCGGCCCCACTGTACTTCCGATCAGGATGCCGGCTGTCGGTCAATTGACACATCCCGAGCAAACAGCTTTTAGCTATCATCAAGAACATTCTATAAAATAACTAAAAGCTGGATTGGTTGCTATGGGCAACTTCTCAACGGTTTAGTATGCTTGATACATCTCCCCCAAAGAGGTAAATTGGAGAACAGGTAGAATGAGGAGAAGTATCACAGGGAGTAAATAGGAGGAATGAGAAGACGGGACAAAAATTGTAATGTTAACAAGCCCATTACCAGTCCTTTTAAAGTATTTTAGAAATATTGAATACATTTTTATTTCAGGGAAAAATATTCAGTCCTACAACAAAGAAAACCCTGAGTATCTGGTAAATGTATTTTCTTGGTTCGGGTGCGTGTTAATAGAATTATACAATGTTTTGCTATAAATGTCATAATAGGCTCCAGAGCTGTAACTAGACTTTTTGGTGCCCTGTGCCAGAGAAAGCATTGGTGCCCCCCCATTTTTTAGATAGGGATATAAGATAGTGCACCTCAAAAAGGGCCATGGCCTCATAGTGAAGGGTCAAGGAAGACAGGGGTACTCCATGGACAGCCAGGAGATTGCTGGGGATAAAAGAAGAAGAAGCTACAAGTGAGAATGATAATAAACAGGAAAAGTGACAGACCCAAACAGCGCCCCCTGCCCTGGGGTGCCCTGTACCATGGCACAGGTCGCGCTACCCTAGTTACGTCCCTGATAGGCTCTATCATAAGCCATTTACTAATACCTTGTGTATAGAGTGCAGGGTGCGATAAATGTCACACATTCTACATATGATTACCATCTGTTCCTTTCTTTGCAGTGCCAGAAGAGTCGTGATGACACTGCTATGTAAGTACACATTCTCATGTTACAGTGATCTATGTGGACGGTTCCATACTACTATCTGTCTGCAGGATTCTTACTAACATATGGGATTCTTGCCTATTTTTTTTTATTAAATGCAGCTCCCTTTCCAGTTTCCTGACAACTTAAGTGTCATCAGTCTTGCAACTGCCCTTTGAACCAGACCAGCAGAATGAAGCTCTTGAGTGATTTTCAAGAATTGTTTTACAGCACTGCTAACTTGGGGTAGAGTTACCGTGGGCATTGAACTATTGAGCCTGTAATTATTACCAGACTAGTTCTGAGGAAGACTAATCTAAAACAATTGCAAAACCATCATTGCCCTCCTTATGTCATTTGTGGTGAATGACGTCAGTGTGAATTACAAAACAACAATGTTGCAGACACAACCCCTGAAGTACAGCTTTATTTCCTGGTGTGTGTGTGTGTGTGTGTATATATATATATATACACACACACACACAAAGCAGTGCACCGGCACTCCCACACTCTGTGTCAAAAGGCATATAGCCCAATCCTTGCTCTGGTGCCCTCCAAGGGGGACAGCACCCCCAAACTGTATAAACAACAAAAGTCAGGCGGCATTCAGAGTCTTAGTACATACAATACCCTCACCAGAGGGGTTTAATGGTCAGTCGACGTTTCGAGGTGTATCCACCCCTTCCTCAGGACAACATAATAAAGTGAAACATAAACATCAAAACATATATATACATAAAACAATATACACTTACCCCACTGTACAACCATGCACACCTGGTCTCCGAAGTTCGGGCGCCGGACGGGGACCAGGTGTGCATGGTTGTACAGTGGGGTAAGTGTATATTGTTTTATGTATATATATGTTTTGATGTTTATGTTTCACTTTATTAAGTTGTCCTGAGGAAGGGGTGGATACACCTCGAAACGTCGACTGACCATTAAACCCCTCTGGTGAGGGTATTGTATGTACTAAGACTCTGAGTGCTGCCTGACTTTTGGGGTGTGTGTGTGTGTGTGTGTGTGTGTGTGTGTGTGTGTGTGTGTGTGTGTGTGTGTGTGTGTGTGTGTGTGTGTGTGTGTGTGTGTGTGTGTATCTATATATATATATATATATATATATATATATAAAAACTACTGTAGGATATCTTATGAAAATGGTTTTAACATGGATCTGCAACTGCACAGTGGAGTTAATTTTATGGACCGAAATGCAAGGTGACAATTTACTGGGAGACTGGTGATTTCACTGAGGCACTACCTGGTATAATCACAATTCCCGGCATGTGACCATGTGGTACTGGTTCCTAGTGAATTTGTGGGCTAAATCATATTAGATCAATGTATAAAAAATAGTCTCCGGTAGGTGTAAGCAGGAGTGACTGTATATTGTGACATAGGGAAGGAGTCCCTGTATATTGTGACATTTGGTAAGGAGTACCGGTATAGTATGAGATATGGAAGCTGTGTGTGCATGTTGTGACATAAGGAAGGAATGTCTGTATATAATGAAAAACATATATAGAAGGAGAATATTTATATTAAGACATTTGGAAAATGTATCTGTATAATATGACATAGGGAGGAGTGTCTTTATATTATGACGTATTGAAAGAGTGGGTCTTCCATCTTGGAGATGGTTTAGTTCGCCTGTGGAGAGAGAAGTATCAGCAGGAGGTGTGGGGAGGTGCAGTGCAGTAGGAGAGATAAACCCTACAGGTTCCATTCAAACATCCTTAAGTGCCACCTTGCCAAGGGTTGTCTATGTCTGTTACGACATATGGAAGGAATGCCTGAATTATTATGAGTTAGGGATGGAATGTCTGCATATTATGAAACAAAACCTAGGCAACACCTGGAACAGCAGCTACTATTATATTGTAAACTGGTTTTATACTAAACTGAAAAAAAGGCAGCAGATATTGCTTAAGTTTAAGGTTCTTGCATTGCTGGGTGTCATTGTAAAGTAATTCCTTTTTTGAGGGTTAATATTTTTCCATTTTCTTTTATGCTACATTTATCAGCCAATGATGCCTAAATTAAGCCTTCTTCACCATCACAATATATATTCCGCTAAGTAAACGTATGCTAGACAAGCATGTGAGAATTAATCTAAAAGAAAAAGTAGTATTCTTGTGTAAATGTGGGATTAAGGGGGAGATTTATCAAACCGCCTAAAGTGGAGACATTACCTATAGCAACCAACCAGATTCTAGCTAGCATTTTATAGACTGTACTAGATAAATAATAGGTGTAATCTGATTGGTTGCAACACCATGTATTTATTAACTCTTACTTATATAGCTCCAGCATAATCCATTGCGATTTAAAATTACAAATTGATGGTTTGATAACTCTCTACTTTAGTGCTGTATTTCATCTAATGCTGAATAGAGTCACAAGTCTCTTATAATCTGTAATGCATTAAAATAAATCATTATGGACAACACCATGGCAAAGAGGTTAGCATTAACTTACAGCCATGTGTTTGATTCTAAGTAGGGCCCTAACTGTGTGGAGCTTGTATGTTTTCCCTGTGGTTGCACAGGTTTCCTCTTTGAGAAAACAGATAAAATGACAAGTGCTACATCAGACTGTGAGGTATTTAGATTTAACAAGAGACATTTCATTAGGGAATATTTCATACCATGGTCTAGAGTCAGATTTATTGGTTTTGTGCTTTTTGTTACTACAAAGGTTTGTTTTCTAGGGGGAAAAAAAAAGGTACATTTATAATTGTAAGAACCAAATAATACAGTGGTACAAATTCAGTAATCAAATAAATACACATTCCTGTGGTT